>OY796665.1:27359570-27959570 GCA_963680705.1 Rhagium mordax
AAGGGATGAATTGTTTCTATTCACTGAAATCATTTGTCAGGCCGTTCTAGAGGGTGTACAGGGGTGGAAAATTAATATATTCAAAATAAATTATTATAATTCGTGAACTGCGAAAATGTTTATGTAGAGCTATTACCAACTGTGTGGTGAATTATTTCGTGTCATATAAATTATTTGTCAGGGCGTCGGAGAGGGTGAGAAGGGGTAAAATATATTAAATATCATATCTTCTTAAATAATTCTTGACCGGTAAAAATACCAACGAAAATTTGTTACTAGCAAAGGGATGAATTGTTTCTATCCACCGAAATCATTTGTCAGGCCGTTTGGGAGGGTGAAAAGGGGTGAAACGTATTAAATATCATATCTTCTGAACTAATTCTTGACCGGTAAAAATTCCAACGAAAATTTGTTACTAGCAAAGTCGAATTGTTTCTATCCACTGAAATCATTTGTCAGGCCGTTCTAGAGGGTGTACAGGGGTGGAAAATTAATATATTCAAAATAAATTATTATAATTCGTGAACTGCGAAAATGTTTATGTAGAGCTATTACCAACTGTGTGGTGAATTATTTCGTGTCATATAAATTATTTGTCAGGGCGTCGGAGAGGGTGAGAAGGGGTAAAATATATTAAATATCATATCTTCTTAAATAATTCTTGACCGGCAAAAATACCAACGAAAATTTGTTACTAGCAAAGGGATGAATTGTTTCTATCCACTGAAATCATTTGTCAGGCCGTTTGGGAGGGTGAAAAGGGGTGAAACGTATTAAATATCATATCTTCTGAACTAATTCTTGACCGGTAAAAATTCCAACGAAAACTTGTTACTAGCAAAGGGATGAATTGTTTCTATCCACTGAAATCATTTGTCAGGCCGTTTGGGAGGGTGAAAAGGGGTGAAACGTATTAAATATCATATCTTCTGAACTAATTCTTGACCGGTAAAAATTCCAACGAAAACTTGTTACTAGCAAAGGGATGAATGGTTTCTATCCACCGAAATCATTTGTCAGGCAGTTTGGGAGGGTGAAAAGGGGTGAAACGTATTAAATATCATATCTTCTGAACTAATACTTGACCGGTAAAAATTCCAACGAGAATTTGTTACTAGCAAAGGGATGAATTGTTTCTATTCACTGAAATCATTTGTCAGGCCGTTCTAGAGGGTGTACAGGGGTGGAAAATTAATATATTCAAAATAAATTATTATAATTCGTGAACTGCGAAAATGTTTATGTAGAGCTATTACCAACTGTGTGGTGAATTATTTCGTGTCATATAAATTATTTGTCAGGGCGTCGGAGAGGGTGAGAAGGGGTAAAATATATTAAATATCATATCTTCTTAAATAATTCTTGACCGGTAAAAATACCAACGAAAATTTGTTACTAGCAAAGGGATGAATTGTTTCTATCCACCGAAATCATTTGTCAGGCCGTTTAGGAGGGTGAAAAGGGGTAAAATATATTAAATATCGTATCTTCTTAAATAATTGCTGGGTTTCGAACCTAGTCACGATAGGCATTGTGACTAGAGCCTCGTCTCGTGCTCTATCTATCCCGTAGCGCTACCGGGTCGTTCATAACATTTTTTATGTACCACGGTCGTAAGCAGCTTTAAAGCTTCATTACGTCCTTGTTACATAAATGACTTTCATATACCATTTCACCCTTACACACCCTCCCGAAAGTGATCCATGTGGATAGAAACAATTCATTGCTTTGATGCTTTGCTAGTAACAAGTTTCCGTTGGAATTTTTACCGGTCAAGAATTAGTTCAGAAGATACGATATTTAATATATTTCACCCCTTTTCACCCTCCTAAACGGCCTGACAAATGATCTCGGTGGATATAAATAATTCATCCCTTTGCTAGTAACAAATTTTCGTTGAAATTTTTACCGGTCAAGAATTAGTTCAGAAGATATGATATTTAATACGTTTCACCCCTTTTCACCCTCCCAAACGGCCTGACAAATGATTTCGGTGGATAGAAACAATTCATCCCTTTGCTAGTAACAAATTTTCGTTGGAATTCTTACCGGTCAAGAATTAGTTCAGAAGATATGATATTTAATACGTTTCACCCCTTTTCACCCTCCCAAACGGCCTGACAAATGATTTCGGTGGATAGAAACAATTCATCCCTTTGTTAGTAACAAATTTTCGTTGGAATTCTTACCGGTCAAGAATTAGTTCAGAAGATATGATATTTAATACGTTTCACCCCTTTTCACCCTTCCAAACGGCCTGACAAATGCTTTCAGTGGATAGAAGCAATTCATCCCTTTACTAGTAACAAATTTTCGTTGAAATTTTTACCGGTCAAGAATTAGTTCAGAAGATATGATATTTAATACGTTTCACCCCTTTTCACCCTCCCAAACGGCCTGACAAATGATTTCGGTGGATAGAAACAATTCATCCCTTTGCTAGTAACAAATTTTCTTTGGAATTCTTACCGGTCAAGAATTAGTTCAGAAGATACGATATTTAATACGTTTCACCCCTTTTCACCCTCCCAAACGGCCTGACAAATGCTTTCAGTGGATAGAAGCAATTCATCCCTTTACTAGTAACAAATTTTCGTTGGAATTTTTACCGGTCAAGAATTAGTTCAGAAGATACGATATTTAATATATTTCACCCCTTTTCACCCTCCTAAACGGCCTGACAAATGATTTCGGTGGATAGAAACAATTCATCCCTTTGCTAGCAACAAATTTTCGTTGGAATTTTTACCGGTCAAGAATTAGTTCAGAAGATATGATATTTAATACGTTTCACCCTCCCAAACGGCCTGACAAATGATTTCGGTGGATAGAAACAATTCATCCCTTTGCTAGTAACAAATTTTCGTTGGAATTCTTACCGGTCAAGAATTAGTTCAGAAGATATGATATTTAATACGTTTCACCCCTTTTCACCCTCCCAAACGGCCTGACAAATGCTTTCAGTGGATAGAAGCAATTCATCCCTTTACTAGTAACAAATTTTCGTTGAAATTTTTACCGGTCAAGAATTAGTTCAGAAGATATGATATTTAATACGTTTCACCCCTTTTCACCCTCCCAAACGGCCTGACAAATGATTTCGGTGGATAGAAACAATTCATCCCTTTGCTAGTAACAAATTTTCGTTGGAATTCTTACCGGTCAAGAATTAGTTCAGAAGATATGATATTTAATACGTTTCACCCCTTTTCACCCTCCCAAACGGCCTGACAAATGCTTTCAGTGGATAGAAGCAATTCATTCCTTTGCTAGTAACAAATTTTCGTTGAAATTTTTACCGGTCAAGAATTAGTTCAGAAGATATGATATTTAATACGTTTCACCCCTTTTCACCCTCCCAAACGGCCTGACAAATGATTTCGGTGGATAGAAACAATTCATCCCTTTGCTAGTAACAAATTTTCGTTGGTATTTTTACCGGTCAAGAATTATTTAAGAAGATATGATATTTAATATATTTTACCCCTTCTTACCCTCTCCGACGCCCTGACAAATAATTTATATGACACGAAATAATTCACCACAAAGTTGGTAATAGCTCTACATAAACATTTTCGCAGTTCACGAATTATAATAATTTATTTTGAATATATTAATTTTCCACCCCTTTACACCCTCTAGAACGGCCTGACAAATGATTTCAGTGGATAGAAACAATTCATCCCTTTGCTAGTAACAAATTTTCGTTGGAATTTTTACCGGTCAAGAATTAGTTCAGAAGATACGATATTTAATATATTTCACCCTTTTTCACCCTCCTAAACGGCCTGACAAATGATTTCGGTGGATAGAAACAATTCATCCCTTTGCTAGCAACAAATTTTCGTTGGAATTTTTACCGGTCAAGAATTAGTTCAGAAGATATGATATTTAATACGTTTCACCCCTTTTCACCCTCCCAAACGGCCTGACAAATGATTTCGGTGGATAGAAACAATTCATCCCTTTGCTAGTAACAAATTTTCGTTGGAATTTTTACCGGTCAAGAATTAGTTCAGAAGATACGATATTTAATATATTTCACCCCTTTTCACCCTCCTAAACGGCCTGACAAATGATTTCGGTGGATAGAAACAATTCATCCCTTTGCTAGCAACAAATTTTCGTTGGAATTTTTACCGGTCAAGAATTAGTTCAGAAGATATGATATTTAATACGTTTCACCCCTTTTCACCCTCCCAAACGGCCTGACAAATGATTTCGGTGGATAGAAACAATTCATCCCTTTGCTAGTAACAAATTTTCGTTGAAATTTTTACCGGTCAAGAATTAGTTCAGAAGATATGATATTTAATACGTTTCACCCCTTTTCACCCTCCCAAACGGCCTGACAAATGATTTCGGTGGATAGAAACAATTCATCCCTTTGCTAGTAACAAATTTTCGTTGGAATTCTTACCGGTCAAGAATTAGTTCAGAAGATATGATATTTAATACGTTTCACCCCTTTTCACCCTCCCAAACGGCCTGACAAATGCTTTCAGTGGATAGAAGCAATTCATCCCTTTGCTAGTAACAAATTTTCGTTGAAATTTTTACCGGTCAAGAATTAGTTAAGAAGATATGATATTTAATACGTTTCACCCCTTTTCACCCTCCCAAACGGCCTAACAAATGATTTCGGTGGATAGAAACAATTCATCCCTTTGCTAGTAACAAATTTTCGTTGGTATTTTTACCGGTCAAGAATTATTTAAGAAGATATGATATTTAATATATTTTACCCCTTCTTACCCTCTCCGACGCCCTGACAAATAATTTATATGACACGAAATAATTCACCACAAAGTTGGTAATTGCTCTACATAAACATTTTCGCAGTTCACGAATTATAATAATTTATTTTGAATATATTAATTTTCCACCCCTTTACACCCTCCCAAACGGCCTGACAAATGCTTTCAGTGGATAGAAGCAATTCATCCCTTTGCTAGTAACAAATTTTCGTTGAAATTTTTACCGGTCAAGAATTAGTTCAGAAGATATGATATTTAATACGTTTCACCCCTTTTCACCCTCCCAAACGGCCTGACAAATGATTTCGGTGGATAGAAACAATTCATCCCTTTGCTAGTAACAAATTTTCGTTGGTATTTTTACCGGTCAAGAATTATTTAAGAAGATATGATATTTAATATATTTTACCCCTTCTTACCCTCTCCGACGCCCTGACAAATAATTTATATGACACGAAATAATTCACCACAAAGTTGGTAATAGCTCTACATAAACATTTTCGCAGTTCACGAATTATAATAATTTATTTTGAATATATTAATTTTCCACCCCTTTACACCCTCTAGAACGGCCTGACAAATGATTTCAGTGGATAGAAACAATTCATCCCTTTGCTAGTAACAAATTTTCGTTGGAATTTTTACCGGTCAAGAATTAGTTCAGAAGATACGATATTTAATATGTTTCACCCCTTTTCACCCTCCTAAACGGCCTGACAAATGATTTCAGTGGATAGAAACAATTCATCTCTTTGCTAGTAACAAGTTTTCGTTGGAATTTTTACTGGTCAAGAATTATTTAAGAAGATATGATATTTAATATATTTTACCCCTTCTCACCCTCTCCGACGCCCTGACAAATAATTTTGAGGCTAAAAACAATTTATCGTATTGCTACTGTATTTACAAAAAAGAAATGAAATGATGCTCTCGTTAATAACTAATAATTGGCAGAATAGGAAAATTATTATTTTATGACCACGACTTTATCGATTATAGTCCTACTTGAAAATGTGGTTGTGGATGATTTCACACCGGTAGAATTAGGTACATAAGAATTAGGGGAATTACTAAGAAATTAGTAGGGAATTAGTAGAAATTATGGGAATTACTTGAGAATTAGGGGAATTAGTCAGGAATTAGGGGAATTAGTAAAGAATTAGGGGAATTAGTAAGGAATTAGAGGAATTAGTAGGGAATTAGAGGAATTACTAATTTTCTTGGGAATTAGTGTACATAATATTATCAGCGAAACACCCCTCGGTGGGTATGGATGTTTGTCTGCGTTTTTTCAAATGTGTAGCCCCCTTCCGGACAGCCTTTGGCTTTGGATTTGGGGGTTGTCTAATTTCTGTGGTGTGTTAATATATTTATGTGCAACATAAAAAAATAATACAATAATGTAAACCGTCTCGGTAGCGCAGCAGGTTAGAGTGACAGTCATGGCTCTGGTCACACTGCTTGGTGACTGGGTTCGACCCCCGGCACTGGTAATGTCGGTGGGTATGGATGTTTGTCTGCATTTTTCAAATGTGTGTAATCCCCTTTCGGACAACATTGGCTTTGCGGGGCTGTCTAATTTCTGTGGTATGTTTGATAGATATCTAATAATGTAATTTAATGAACCTTATTTATATAAACATTCTGACTGTTTCGCATAATTACTCATCATTTAATGAGGACACACGCCCAACATAATCAATCCCTGCAATATGGCCATCTACTACATCTGAGATAGGAAATATATGGAGGAACTTCCCTATCTGTCCCGTTACACTTTCCAATAAATTAGTACCTGAAAATAAAAATTTATTTTTAAAACGTATAAATTAAATAAGTAAAATAAGTAATGTGCAGAGGAAAGCACTATTTCGTAATGTTGAATCCAATTTGGATAAATTAATTGACTGAATAAGAAAATTGAAGTATATTTATTTGAAATACGTAGAGGTAACATACCTAACTAATTAAACATTTCGTAATAAATACTAATCAATCAGTCCTTACTGATAGACCAGTATTTATTATACACGTGTGGTCACTCAGTTGTTTCGGATACTGTCGGATACAGTTCAGTAAGTTGCACCAACTCCCCTAACAATTTCGACTCCGCCCCATAATCACGTTAGTCCGAGACGGAGCGCCGACCGTCGACCTGTTCTATTCAGGGGAGATGGGTGCAACTTACTGAACTGTATCCGAAACAACTGAGTGGCCAGACGTGTATGTATATACAGCGTGCGTAAAAAGTATTGAAACATGACCATAACTTTTTAAATATTGATTGTATAAAAAAAACCTTGGACAGGTCGATTTTTATTTTCAATTACGCAACTTTTGGTGCGATTTATAATTTCTAGTTCTACACACCCCCTCCCCCAGCCACCCCAACTTTTTTTCTTTAAATGGCAACCTACCCTTTGTGATACCCCAAAAGAAAGGTATTTTAATAGACTATTCAACGCTGTAAAGAAATCCGAAATCCGTCGCAAATATAGTATACAAAAATACAGCAATAATCGAGGCAATAATCTAGCAATTTCTACTCTCAGTGCTCTCTACACGAAGTAAGATATTTTGAATACAAAATCGAGAACAAAATACTTTGGTATACTTATTAGTAATGAAGTATAAAGTCATAGGATGCGATGTAAAATTTGATAAAATAATATTTTAACAAAAAAATAAACACGATAAAGCTTACCAACATATTTCAAAAGGAAATAAATAAAATGTTATCACTTAAGTTGTCGTTGTATTTTGTATCAAATTTTACACAGTCAAATGGCTTTAAGAAACACTATTTCAATGTATTAAGCAACTAATATATGGGATTGATCAAATACACTAGAAAGAGATTACTAATATTAAATGATTAACCTATATTTAAACCGTTCAATCTTAGTTCAGTCTGTTCAAAATTCCATTTCAATCTATTCAATCTCTTCAATCTTAGTTCAATCTATATCTCTGTGCAGTACGAGTTAAATCTTTCAATCTGAATTAAATTCCGTTAATTCAAAATTCAATCCGTTCAATCATATTCAATCCGTTCAATCTCATTCAATCCCAGTTAAATCCCAAGATTTTAAATCTGGTGTACACATTTCTATGGAGTGAGCCACCCCTCGCTACCTCGGTACCTACCTAAGTAATTTTTTTTCCAACGTTTAGCATGATATAAATACAAGTTAAATTTTTAGGAATATAAGTTTATTTACCTAACCAAAATCTGTATGGATTCCTAGCAGTTTATTGACTTTATCTTACCATTTAATATTTTATGTTGTTATAACAATAAAAAAATAATAGTTTTAGGAGCTAAGTAAAAATGTAGTAAAAGTCCAGTGGCGTATTTACGGGGGGGGGGGTAATGGGGGTAATTACCCCCCCCCAGAGCTTAGAATAACAATTGTAACAATAATCAAAGGTAACAATAATAATTGTAAAAATTAACAAAAATCAAAATTCTCCTGTAAAACATAAATTCCTTCGAAATTTACAATTTAATTAATTTACTGTGATAGTGAGTATTAATTTGTGTCTACGTGGAGTGCGAGGCAACAGACAAGAGCGATGCGACAATGTCACAATATTATAACTTACGGCGCATGTCGCCGCGTGTGCCTCTCAATCACGCTTCTCTCTCAGCCGGTCACCGGCCACTGTTACCATAGATAAGAGGACAACTGTTACTATAATATTAGAGGTGGTCCGAAACACCATTCAGTCGTTGGAAGCACCAGATCTAAGTAAAACTTTAATTAATCAAGGTAAACAAACTCGTGGTTTCATTGATGCATGTATGATAAATGCAATTGGTTAACTGGTTGTTTAACTTTAAAAAAATTATTTTGTTGGCCTTGTGTATTATTTTCAAATCGAGATGTTTGGTCAAAATCGAGGTCAAAATCTGGATATGACGATCTTAAAAATTTATCTCGCGCAATGAACAGGCATTAAAAAAGCCACGTTTATTAATGTCAATGTAGAGTTTAATACAAATTTTGGGGTACTTGTAAAACACAATGACCTTGAAATTCCTGAAAAATTTTCGCCGCACCCCCTGCAACTCTTGCCCCGTGTACACAGCTTTTTAGCTCTGAGCTCTTCACGCATTTCTGAACCCACGAGTCGCCACTGGTTATTACCCCATCCAGAGCAAAGCTCTGGATACGCCACTGAGTAAAACAATTTGGGAAATTTCCAGAGAAATCTAAAAATAGATAATCTGATTATTTTATGCTCATTCCAAATCTTATTCGTTATTGTAATATCAACTTTTTTGTGTATTTTGTATTTGGCACCATTTTACTTTTCCTCGTACTTTTCTATTAAAATTTAAAACAAACCATTTTGGTTCTCGAATATAACAAATTATCATTATCAGCATCAGCCATCTAAGATTTCATTTCGTTTGTAACATGTAACATATGATACATTCAAATTAGATCCCAATTATCTATGAAATTATTTTGTCCAACAAATGCTAGATTTCTTTTAAGATATGAAAAGTTACTGGCAGAATTAACCATTCCCGAGAAGAAGGATGCACCTGAAGTTTGAAATGTTCATTGAAACGAATTTCATATAAAAAATTAAAAAGGAAAAACAGCAAATCGATTTCGGCGTAAAATTTTAATTATACGTAACTGGGTATTTATTGCTAGTAAATGTGGCCAAGAAGATTTTACGCCTTAGTCAATTTGTAGTTTTTATTAATGCTTCCTTTTGATATGAAAGTTGTTTGGGTGAACGTTTAAAACTGCATGTAGATAAAAAAGTATGCTGCGGCTAATTATATTAAAAAATGTTAAAAAATAAATAGAACAGTTAAGTATCATGATAAAAACTGATTAGAGGTCATAGCGTCCAAAGTAAAAAAATATTGATTTTAACTAAAATTAATTAACATTTTCTTGCCAATCACATGGCTTTATGAAACTGAATTATATTATATTTGTTAAAGTTGCTATGAATTTTTATCTAACTTCAACGCCAAAATCACGTAAAGTAGAATAATTTGTATTATTTTTTAATAAGAACAATTAAGGTTTTATATGCATTTATGGTACAGTAACCGGCACCCAGCTACGGACATGGGCGGGTGTACATACATGCGAAATAAATGGGCATCCGACTTACTGTTGGGGAAGGTTGCATGAAGATAGCTCACAGCTGAACTTTAAAATTCAAATTCAGTTATACTAATATATTAAAATACAAGGTCATCGTTGTTAGAACTAATGGCATCCTGTATTTTAAATATTAAACCTGGTTTCGTTAATTAAACCACGTTTATTTTTCGAGTAGGTACTCTGGAGGTAACAAGATTGAACTGATTGTTGATCCATTGTGGGAATTTGTGTCCGATTCAACTTGTCGTTTATCAAAGTGTTTGATATGGGGCCTGCTCGATAAGCATCTGTCATATTTGAAATATGGCAGTTTGATCTCACTGTGTGCCATGTGGCGTTTTATCATGCACAACCCTCTCAACACAATAATAAACATCAATTTTTAACTTCCTATCTGTTTACGGTTAAAACAACAAAACATTAATAATATAAGTTAAACAAATGTGGGAGTGATGTGCTTACACGTTAATAGTATTGTGTAAGGGGCAGGCCTATACGGTCGTGCTATTGTAGCCAAAAAATTAATGTCGAGGGAGGGTCCTTTTTGTGTCACAAACGCAGTAGGCACACAAAATAAACTCATTGATGGCAATAATCTGACAGAGAAGAAATTATTTTAAAATATAGGGACTAGCTATGTCAGGCAAGATTCATATACCGGTTTCTAGTTATTGGTGTTCATCAGCACGGCGCTAGCAATGCACAATCCACATTAACAATTTGAGTATTCAAATCTGTTAAAAACGATATAAGTTAGTGACTTAAAGATATCCTTTAACAGATCTATTCAGGTAGAAAAATTGGTAGCTTACCTCATGTGAATCTCTGTACTTCGATATTTATTATTTTTTAAACACCGTTTCTTCATTTAGTTTGGAAGAGAAGTAAACGAAATTAATACTGAATCAATCAATAGGGCAAAAATTATATGTAAAAAAATTAAACCCGTAGTTTCAAAAAATTATTGTCCATTTCGCTATAGAGTATTCGAAATTCCGTAAATTGTAAAAAGCATTGGCCGTGAACTATAGATTTTAATTTTATTTGTCGCGTATTATTTATACATCGTTAAAATGCATACCTAAAAAAAGAATAAACATGAATACATTTCAAATGTCGTCGCCATAGCGAAATATTTACAGTCGAAAGGTCAAATTCCGGTTAGTTACGGGTGCTGAGTATGAGCAATTTTGGTCGTTTTTATTATTTATATAATGCTTAGTTGGTGTTTTCGTCTATAAGGTAAATAATGTTTGTGCTATTATTATATCGGTATTTTTGGAATAATAAAATTTATATATTGATATTTTTCCTTTTCTCGCAAAATATAGCTCGAAATTTAGCGAAGAGAAGTTTTTACAATACCGTCCCTTTATTTCATTACGTTTTTACTCATTTTCCAGTGAACATTTAGCACCTATCAAATATTTCTTTTTCTAGAACCTTGCGATAAAATATCCCCTTTCCTGCAACAATCAAGTCGTGTGCCGTATTAGAATTTCATGCCCGTGCCCGTATCCACCTTAGCCTCCTAAGAGCCTTATCCTATTGTGTAAATATAGTTTGTATGTAAAAATATTCACCGAGTCTTTTAACCTTCTAGTGGACAAGTCCAATGACACCGTTTCAACCCCATGAATTATGCAGGTTGTGAAAAGTAACAAGTCTCCACAAAATGGTCTCTCATTTTACGAATGTCTTTTCGATAGACCTGGCTTGTATTTAACATCACTCTTTCGAGATTTAACTGTTTTTGTTTCCACATCGTATAGTAATGAGTAGGTACGCCAAGTTTATCGCTTCCATATTTTACCTCGAACCGATACCATGGAGATTCTTTAAACAGAAATGGGGAATAGTATAACTGCAAAATGGTTGATTATACCATGAAATTTTTTTTCATAAATAAAGTATTGTAGGACGGGTCAGGCTTAATGTTTATTAAAAAATTGTATGTGTGCTAAAAAATTTTAGATGTGTCATGTCATTACTTTACGTATTAAATTGAGTATTAAATGAAGTATTATAATCTGTCTCACCAACAGATATAAATAGACTCCGCCCCATTAATTTTATAGTGGCGCAGAACCAAGATTACTAAAGGAGACAGGTTGCCTAGTAAGAATTAGCCAATAGGAGTGCAGCTGGTTGATTACGTCACGGGTATCCTTTTTGACAACCACTCTTCACGAATATATTGAAATAATTCAAGTTTTAATACAGTTTTTGAATCTTTATCTTTAGAACAATAACAATAACATTAAAACACAAATTTACATACTCTCCGTTTTATGTTATGGAAAACATAAAAGAGAAAACGGCCACAAATGTGTTGTGCTCCGAGGAGAGATCTTCCCTAAAAAATGTTATAACAGTAAAGTATAACAAATAAACGAGGGAGAACGGTCTAAAAAATTTAGAAGGTAGTATATCAAACAGAACGGGCTAAGAATTTTATGTGTAAACGCCCAAAGTACATATAAAATATGACAATATTTGTGGTTATGTGAAACAAGCGTGACGGATCAGCTTTGGTTGTGATATCTTTAACAGATAGCAAGCATAATACTGTGATACTATGCAATCTGTGAAGCATAATGCTGTGTCCTGATGTTGACAGGAACATGGTACTATAAAACAGATGTTTGGTATAAACGGGTTGAAATAGTCAGAGCGCCCATTCTTGTAGGGATGCAAGAGGTAGAGGTGATCTAAAACTCTAAAGTAGGTAGTCATTAAACTGCAGTATAAGTTAAAGTGTCAGGTGACGATAAAATAATATAATCTGGTAAATGTTGATCTCTTGGGAAAAGATCTTCAGATATGTGGGGTCTAAACAGATCACTGTCGTATGCCTTTTAACAAGCTCCTGTCAGATATAATTTGAGGGAATCAAAACTAAAATGATTCTTGTTGGAGATAAACCTATTAAAAAACAACCCCTCAGAGGTCAATGTTTACAACAATATGATAACGGAAAACTTATAAAGGTAAATCCTCGGGTAAATCACTCCTTTTAATCGAACGCGAGTTGAATATACGAAAGTACGAAATATCCGAACAACTTCCTGAACAAAAAAATAAAAAATATTGTATAAATTAAATATAGACTATTAAAAAATGATTACAAAAAAATAGAACGAACAGTGTTAATCCAAAGAAACAGTGGAATTTTACAAATAATTTGATAAAGGGTAAATCAGATAGTGGTTCAAAATGAAATTGATTCATATACTCAAGTATCAACATACAGGCTTCATGGACAATAACATTGTGAAATATATTATTTGGCCAGTTGTTATTAATATTTGCCATCGTTACTATGTAGGTACAACCCATAATTATTATAGTACAAAATACATTCACATTTTAGATTTTATTTATTTATCATACATCTTACAGAACACCAAATGGTAATTAAGAGAGCAATACTGCTGAGCAGTACTAACTTACTAAACTATTCTAAAAGTTCTAAGATTGAACACAATTAAAACAGTTTTTATATTATATGTCTTTGTGTTGAACAAATAATCATCAAATATATTGCAAACTAAATTGCACCAACATAACAGTTTATCGGTCGGTGAACAATATAGGGATCTATACATACAGTAAGGCGCTAAGCATTAAGCGGATAGGAAAATCCTATACACTTATGTACATGTGCAATATGGCTCAGAATAGCGCCATATAAATAGTGGAGTGACTATCGAGTGTGCCCGTTTCGGCGCGATCACCTTACCGATGTAGAGAGATGTTATTTACTTTGTAGGACTGGTCGCAGTGTAATTGGCATGCCCCCACTATATAATTATAACTGCGCTGTTCTGACCCTTATGCACATGTACATAAATACATAGGATTTTCCTATCCGTCTAATGCGCTGTCAGCGCCTTACTGTATGTATATAGCTAGATAGATAGATACTTCTATTTTCATCAGATACAATATAACCAAAAAGAAGATACAACATAATATTTGAAAATTATGTCATAACAAAATTTGTAAATGAAGCTCACAAAAAAATAATTAACTAGCAACTAACAAGTAGAAAAGTAAGAAATAATTAACTAGCAACTAACAAGTAAGTGGTAAAATTCAATATATAAATAAAGGAAAATACTATGTTGAAAAAAATTCATTAAGTGTGTAACAGTTTTTGTCTATCAGATGTTTTTTTAGTGACTTTAAAAACATAGATTTGCAGACCGTTTAATTTCTGGAGATCGAAAATTAAACAATCTGCAGCCATTGTATAAAATGCTTCTTTAATATAAAGAGGTAGAATGAGCATCAGGTAGAAGTTCAAACTTACAATAACAGCTAATTTTTACTTATTCTTCGGTTGGGTTAATCTCGGGTACATTAAAAAAATTTTTAAAAAAACCTATACTTAATATTATTTACACCAAAATATCTGCTCTCTGGAAGACTTTGACTGATCCGATCATTAGTTGAACACAGCTTAAAGCTATTATATATATAATTATCGAAGAGACCCATAGCCAATTATCACCTGCATATAAGAATGTGGCCCAATTACTTCATCTTCCTTTTGGTCATATTCATAAGTCGAACATACTTTGACTTCGTCAAAGGAAAGAACGGTTAGGCGTTTTAATTCGTTTTTTGGTTTACCAGAAACATCCATTATATTAAATACATCTTGGAGAATACCGCTTCTCAAATTCAAATTTGCTGCCCAACTTTGTAAAGTGGAAATGCCTGGCAAAGGGTACTTCAAAGTGTCACAAAGATATACATAGCATCGTTTGCTAAAATACCTTATAGTGAAAGCCTTTGATGTTTCCTCAGTTGTCCATCGTGCTCTTGAATTCTTTTTTAGGGCTATGTCAATTTGGTTTGTTGTTAAAAAGTTTCCAAAAACATCTTTCGCCTTTTCTTCAAATGCAATATTCTGTTGTTGTATCAAAGTTTCAAGTCCAAAACTTTTTGCTGCAAAACATTTTTACAAATGACAACTTCTTGAATCTTTTCTTTCAATTTATTATTTTCTTCCATTACGGCATTATATTTTCTAAGAATTTTATCGTAAGGACTTTCGTGTTTACTACTGGACAGGTTTGTTTAAAGGCAAATTTTCTTTGTCTTTTTCAACTTCTGACGAGTTGCGAGTGCTTTAACTATTGTCTCCTGTTCTTTTTTCAATACACGGTTTGCTCTGGAGGTCGATTGGACAACTTGCTCACTTTCTCGTAGATGCAAAGATGGTATGGCTAAAAAAAATGAAAAATGGAAACCTTTATTTTATATGTAAATATGCGAATATAGAGTCCCGCAGTTTTCAGTCTACAAGTTGATTTTCAACTACCACTACTATGTAAGAACTGCGAGAAGAACTGTCCCCAGGAAATTATATCTATTTATACATTATCCCTATTTTAAATTGCTACTCTGGTTATCCTAGAAAAGACCAATATGTGGCTAATCAAAAAGTTATTAAAAAGATGAAATGCTAAATTCATGCATGCAGAGCATTATGATGGAACAGTTTTCATCGTAGCTAATATTTATGATTAGTAATGTTTCGTCTCAAATGGTAATAAAAAACTAGATAGGGACAGTATAAAAATTAACTATAAAGTACTTAAGTAGGTACTACTGATAGTTGATAATTACCATATTTTTTTAATCTCTTAGCAGGTTTATTCATCAGCCGTGCTTCCATAGCATCCTCAAAGTCTTCATTTTTAAAATGTTTGTAACAGATTCGTTTATTCTTGGGGTCAAATTTATCTTTTCTATAGCACCTGAGCACCCATTACTTTCTTAATTCCCTATCATTTGGAAAGCAAAAGAAACTAAGTTTCTCTCCGAGTTGTTTCGAGTTTTGGTAATTACTCGTACAAATTGCCACACTGCACCGTGTTCCTGGCACCTAGAAATTTTTCGAATTATAGAAATAATCTCAAAATGATCCCAAAAAGTTTGACTTTATTTACTTACGGTCAATGAATTAATTCTGCACTTAAAAAACTTAAAATCTAGAGAAATGTTCGTTCACAATAGGTCTATTTTCACATATAGTTTTTAAAGCTAAAGCACACAATACCCAAGTCTCCACAAAACATATAATAATACAAATTCACATTAATCAGTTTAATCACAAAAAAACCCTAATAATTTCGGTATTAAACGATAAAATGCCAAAAACGGGGATGGAACTCTATAAGCACATATCCAAACTTCTGGGAAAAGGATACCTGTGACGTCATATATGTCTATCTCTTTCCATCTCTCTCTAAGTTTCTAGACAACCTGTCCTTTAGGAATCTTGGCGCAGAACGGTGTACGCAATAGTCAGTTTTACACGATGAAATGTACATGTTTATTTATTAATATCTATCGTCAGATTACTTTCGGTTCTTTTTACGAATAGTCGTGGAATGTTCAAGCAATAAAAACTATACCAACTATATACCTACATCTTATTTTATTTTATTTTTGAGAAATATCTTTAAAAACCCTATATCATTTGTTAGAAGGCGAGAACATAACTATAAGTTTTAACATGTCCAAATAAATAAAACAACACATACCTACCTATTTTTTCTTTATTTTCACAAGGTTCTATTACAACTCGTATAAGAAAGTTATGAGAGATATTAATAACTTTGTTTGTAGAGTAGTCAGAAACCATCAGAAACTATCCGACGCATGCGCATTTGGTTGTAGAGTTGCGCGTGTTAAGTTAAAGCACTTTCAAAGAAGCGAGATAGTTTTATTCTGATTTTAAGTAAGTAAGTAGAAATTTGGATTAAAATAAGAAATATCTTAAATTGAAGCACTTAATTCTTAATTTAATCATTTTATTCATCTTAAAATAATATTTTTAAAGCAATGTAAATGCATTTTAAAACATTATTTTAATCAAAAACGGTACAGCTGAGTGCCCTGACACAAATCCATTTTTATGTAAAAAATTTTATATAATTTCAGATCCTTGCTGAAATTTTCAATAAAATGGCCACACAAAAAATATTGCAGTATTTACCCCACAGCCCCCCGTTTCAACATTGTGAGAAATAAAAAGTTTAATATATCAATATATGTGGAAAGTTTCATTTAAGTACGTAAACGTTTTAAAAATATTTCGTAGCTCTTCGGTTAAGGAGCAACTTTGACCAAGGATCTGAAATTTTGAAATTTTTTACATAAAAATGGATTTGTGTCAGGGCACTCAGCTGTACCTTTTTTGATTAAAATAATGTTTTAACATGCATTTACATTGCTTTAAAAATATTATTTTAAGATGAATAAAATGATTAAATTAAGAATTAAGTGCTTCAATTTAAGATATTTCTTGTTTTAATCCAAATTTCTACTTACTTACTTAAAATCAGAATAAAACTATCTCGCTTCATGAAAATTCGGTTTGCTTAAGTACAATCTATACCTAACTCAATTAAAGAAAATTTGTCGATTTTTCTCGAGTCAGTATTTTAATCAGTTCGTTTCCAGGATTACATTTGTTTCAATGAAGAATATGAACACTTTTAACCAAATAAACCGAATATTTATATGTGTAAATGTATTCAGGATGTTCCGAAAGTAGAGGGTCCTAAACAACGCAAAAAATTTACAGAAATGTATAAATGGTTTGCCATTTCCCATTTGGTAGGTTTCTATATGCAGCAATAATACAGACGCAAATTACAACAATATACCGTACATAAATAAATATGTAAATAAAGTTCTACCTAAAAGGTAGAACTTTATTTACATGGATACGACTATTAAAGTAGTAGCACCGAACCTATCCATGAAAACTAATATAGAATAAAAAAAAGCTAATGTAGAGGCGCAAAATTAAATAAATACAAGCGATCACATACATGCCTGCATGAATCGCCTGTAGCGCCTAAACTATCAAACTTATGAGAAAAATGCATAGGACATTTCTTATTGCAAATTTCCTCTTCTTTAATTTGTAATTCATTTGTTTTGGCACTAGGAGGCACCGGAAGCGAGATATTTTGAAAAAACCCGTTTTGGGCGCCATCTTAGCAATATGGCGGTGCGAGCGGCAAATATACGAAGGGGCAAATCTAGTATGTTAAATAGGATACTAAAATCTATCGATTCCCAAAAAATCAAAACTTCCTCACTTATTCGGACCAAACCCCCTTTTCTTCGACCTGGCTACTGGGCTATAAGATAAGCGTATAAAATATAATTGGAAAAAAATTTATGGTATCTCTTTTATTATCTACACTGAACTGTCAGAACCGGTGAGCGGTTCCTATTTCTCCACCGAAAAAAAAAAACCTATTTAAGGACCTATAATGCCAAACACAGTTGCATTACAATACGAAGAAATAAAAAAATCCGTTTACTCACCGAAAGCCAATTTCTCTTACCCATTTAGGACCACCATTAGAAATATCAATAAAAATGCGAATTTTCTTAATGAAAAATATTTATTTATGCCTTTATAAACATTCTACAAAGTTAAAAAACAGAAAAAAAACTTCTTTCAAAAAAATTTTTGACGTTGCGTTAACGCAACATTGGGAACATATGTATCATTTATGGTAGTCTTTAAAACAATGTGGGTGTCATGGAATGTTACATTTTGTGCACATAAATACACTTGTACTTTTGCATTCTCTACAACGTCTTCTCCAATTTTCATTATTTCTTTTAATTATATAACCCACATTATCGGAACGTACGGTGGATGAGATGCAGAGGAACCGCGTCCGCGAATAGATTATCTGTTACATTTGTTGACACTAATGAGGTTCCGTACCGAGGGGTGTTTCGCTGAAAATATTATGTACACTAATTCCCAAGAAAATTAGTAATTCCTCTAATTCCCTACTAATTCCCCTAATTCTTTACTAATTCCCCTAATTCCTGACTAATTCCCCTAATTCTCAACTAATTCCCCTAATTTGTACTAATTCCCTACTAATTTCTTAGTAATTCCCCTAATTCTTAAGTACCTAATTCTCTTAATTCTTCATGCTGATTGGTAGTTAACATCAATAGTGGAACCTATTCATAAGCAATAACATCAAGGTAAAAATATCAATATTAAACTCTTCTTTAAGTTATAAGGTAACGAGCAAGGTAATTGGAATTTGTCTAAATTTTTGTAATAAAAACTCATGAAAATAAACATTTTATTGATTTGAGTGAGAGTAGGTACTCATATTGTATTATTAATATTATTATAAAAATGATATTTATATTACTACATAAATAAACTGAAAATATTAATAAAAGGCTCCACTGTTTTTTAAAAACCTTATATTTACTCTTAATATTGAGCAGGTCCAACCGCTTTAATTCAAATGGTCCGCTACCAATGAGATTAATAGGACCGTAAAAGATCTTCTATTATTAAACCGATAAACCATGATTGGTCACAGAAAACTGCGTAATACTTTTCCAAGTTTATTTCAAGTCTTGTTTCACCTGAGACATCTTCAGATTCGGATTGCAAAAACTCTTCATCAACTGAATCAGAATCATCGAATTCAATCTTCGTATCTTCTCCAGAGTCAATGTTAGAAGCCGAATCACTGTATCCTCGTTTCTTATTTCGCTTCTTGCCAAACAAAGTTATTGGAAAACTTTGTTTGGTTTTTTCTTCTCTCTTCAATTAAATTTATGTGGACTGATGGTCGAGATGGTAGAGTACCTGCCTCTCATCCAAAAGTCCCGGATTCGAATCCCGGTCGTGGCAATGGAAAATACTGTGATCGAGGGATTTTTCCATTATATGTACACGGATATTGGATGTGTGGCCATTGTCTTTAAATGTGTAAATGTGTAGCCCCCTCCCGCACAAGGCTCTTCTAGAGCTTTCTGGGATAAAGGTCGTATTTACATGTGGTGTTAGGTATATTGTTATTATTTATTACTGAGTTACGAAGTTGTTTTGTTTGGTTTTGCTTGTTTACAACGGCGATACTAGTTCACGTGTGAATTATGGAATAAGCGCGCATGCGTGGTTGTACAGTGCCCGCCAAAAAGTCTGTACCATAGGATAAATAATTTTATTATTGACTTTCAGAAAAATTTTTTGATATCAAAATAATATTTAAAAATATAGCTCAGAAATTACGCGTAAAGATGGTAACAAATTTTATTTTTCGAATCGAGCAACTAAGTTTCATATTTGGATGGTTTGCATTATGAACAACTCGGAACAACTTCTTCAAATAATTTAACATTTTTCGACATCTTCAAAAATAAGGGTAGTTTATTCTTAAGCCAATTTTAAATAATTTGATTTTCCGACCTTAGCGCCCGGACTAACACAAACTTGTGTAGAGGCTCGTTTGAGACCATGCACAAACTTTTATCAAGTATAAAATTTTTCTGAAAGCCAATAATAAAATAGTTTCCCATATGGTGCAGACTTTTTGGCGGACACTGTAGATAGAGTTGCGTGCACTCCGAATTAATTATCCCTTAATTACGTAATGTATCCTACTACTAATTCCACAACTAATTCCCCTAATTCCACAACTAATTCCTACTAATTCCCCTAATTCCATACTAATTCCCCACTAATTCTTCTAATTCTCTACTAATTCCCCACTAATTCCCCTAATTCCACACTAATTCCCCTAATTCCCCACTAATTCCCCTAATTCCCCACTAATTCCTGGAGTTTGTACACCAAAATTCCCCAGCGGAATACCCCTCGTTCCGTACAAGTTCAGACCTAAAATCCAGTTGCGAAATTAGTTTTTCTTTGTGTACCAATCTGTACAGTTTCCAAGCGTTTGCCACAGCAGAGTCAATCATATTTATAATCAATGCCCACCAGCATTTCCACGTATATTTATTCTATAATTTGCAACTGTATTATCATGTAAGTCAACGCCTCCCATGTATTATATTTGGCAATCATGTTTGGTTGTTGTATACAGATTTCCTTTTTTTCTTTACGATTATATCGTTTTACAAATACAATGGGCTGTGCTTATTTCATTTACTTGTTCATAACGGGCATCTAATATACCACGCAATTTTTTTCCAACGGACTTACTAGTTTCTAATGGACATTTTAGCATTCTATTTTCACGTACAGTTCCAGTGGCAAGATATCCATTATATTTTAGATGAACTAGCAGATTATAACTTGTAAAAAGTTATCAAAATATACCTTATTTACCATTGTGAATAATTTATGTGTATATGAAAATATTCAAAACACTTCAATATTTCGTTATGAACACTTGACAATTTAAAATTTAACTTTTTCTGTATCACGGCACATTAGAAAATGACCATACCATAAAAAACATCACCATATGTGCACCACTGTCCACTAATAATCATTACCAGATGTGCATAGACAAGTTTACAATAGAATATTATGTCCGATTACTATTTCATGGTTAGTTCCAATGTTGCGTTTTCGCAACGTTATTTTTCAAAGGTGTTTTAACAATATTTTCAAGAAAAAATTGTTTGAATTTATCAAAAACTCTCTAATGTGTAGTATTTTTTATACGAAATCACTTGCGAATAATAAACTAAGTGAGACACAGCTCAAACAATGAATATTTAAACATTGGAAGTTTCTGCTCTGACAATTGCTAGTATTTTGATAAATTTTGTATTGAAATTATAAATACTACTACTTATTTAAAAAATGTCATTGAGGTATTTAAATGGTTCCTAATAAAATTCCAATAAGAGTCCATTAAAAAAAATATATTTTCAATATGTAAAAAAATAATTTTTACGGCGTTGCGTTAACGCAACCATGGGAATAAATGGGTTAAGCGTCATACTACTCCGTTTAAAATTAGGTAAATAACCATCTTCATGCACTGCTGCTAAATTTTGTTTGTAGTTGGTGGTTCATTTCTTTCAAAAAAAGATTCAATGTTAATCGTTTGCATTACGTGGTACAACACAGAGCACAGATGACGTAAATTTTTAAAAATCGAATAATAGCTTCTACTGGTGGTCCCTGCTGATATTACTAAGCTTCTGTCATTAAAGATCCAGAGTTGGTAAGCGTTTCTATCGAAATATCACGTGAAATCAGAAATATTTTATATGATTTTTACGAACTGTCCTAATTAAAATATGTTCAAAAGGGTAGATGCGATCTAACGTGCACATTAGCAATACAGGTTCAAAATTATTATAAATAATTTAACGTAGGTTGTAAAACATCAGCAATAAAATATACAATAAAACGAATGCCATTCCATTTTGTTACTCACTTTGTTATCCAGTTATCATAAAATGTTTATTAAAACACGAAGAAACAGCAAAAAATATGCCTGTAATTCTAATTTAAATATTTTTCCCAGTACAAATTATAAATACCAACTGTATGCCAGTATTTGAAAGTAATTAAATTCCCGTAGCAGATAACACTAAGCAATTATGCATTCCAAAAGAACAATTCAAAATTTATCCTCGAATTTTCGTTTTATACATAATAGAAAGACAAATTATATACCTCCAGTGCGTAATTATATCTGAATAACTTTTGGACGTTCGAAATTAAATCCGGTTTTAAATGTAAAACAACCCTAAAACTTTCAATGGTCTTTAAATGAGATATTTGAATTTATGTTTTATGTATAAAGCTAACTGAAAAAGACATTTCTTTTGTTATTATTCTCAGCTCGTATCAAGTAAAGTGAAATAAAATCGTTTTATATCTTGCCAGCTTTATTATGAACTACTTTTGTGTTTATCTTGAGGAAACATCGGTTATTCATTGTGCTCGGTGGGTGCTAAAATATTTAAATATTCTTTCCTGCCCCATATCACAATTTCCAGAGCTGCAACAACTCACTGCACTTATTAATGTTTGGCTCGTGTTTTACTCACTATCTTAGTCAACACTGTAAAAAAAGGGAATGTGCGATTTCACGTCTACCTCCCGACTGGTTCGGTGATCCATTTCATTCAGATTTTGATAAAGAATATCCACAATATCTAAAACTCTTGTAGGGTATCTAAAACTAATAATTTTGATTAGTATTTCTGAACGAAAATGAAAATGATTTCTTAAAATGAAAATTAGAAGTTACTTCGTACTTTGAATCCCGCTTTGAATTGAGTTTTGAGTATGGATTTCATCGAATCAATTGCATGTAATTATTGGCAAGACAAATAATTTCGCAAATAATTGAGGAACCAATAATGCTTCGTCTGTTTATATCACACAATTCTAATATCTACAGTTACAAACCCTGCAGCATATAATATGTGAAATAACTATATATAGTTTGGCGTTTATTTTACTGTGGAGTTCAGAAGTCAGAAGGGAACCAACAAATTCGCATAGATAAAATCTTGATTGGTTACATTGGTTTACACTTTTGATTGTACTATATTTAACTACCATTGCTTTCATATATCTCTGAATTTCATGTTTGCTCTGGGCGAGGCTCTGGGTCATTCCATGCCAAATCAACCAAGCAAAAAAAATTATACTCTTAGATTTCTGTGAATTTTGGTATACATGTTAAACCTCTCCAAGGCAATAAAAATCCAGAATTTTAAATTTTTTTGGTACGCGGTTTTTGAAATATAGGACTCAAAAAAATAAAAAATCATTTTATTATCATTTTATTATAAAACAGTTATTTTTAATAATTAATATCTCAGGAAACCTAAAGAAAGAACTTTTTGTGTAAGAACTCATATTGTAGTTCATGGAGAAAAGTTTATTTTTCTTGAAAAAAAACAACATAATTTAATTGCCTCAAGGTCAGAATCAAGGTCATAATTATTAAAATGGGATTATCTTACAAAGTACAAAGTATATATTTTTTTAAAATAAATAAATTCAGCAATATTAAATGATCTCTCTTGTAACCCTGTGCCGAATTTAAAAGTGGAGCGACGACAAATAAGTAGAAAAACGATGTGCCGCTACACACGCAAAATGAAAATTGGCAATATTGCCCAACCACGGGCGGCGGACGGTGTCACAGCAGAGCCAGTCTGAACCCGCCGTGTATACAGGGTGAATACCAATAACTCATTTTAATTTTAAGGGTAGTAGATCCCATATTGGTAAGGCTATATACCAAAAATACAAAATATATACCCTGTAATTTTAGAGAGAAAAAAAAAGTAAAATATCTACTTACGGCAACATTTTCAGAACTTCGTAACTTACCTATCTCAACAGAAAATAAATCAGGATAGGTCTTTGCCTCTGGCATTCACCTTGTTTTTTGGAATCATAAATTCACTAGTTTTTGCTGTCACTGCCAATTAACTTGTCTCCGACCGCAAATTTATAACATTAGAACAGTGTCGGCCTGTGTTGCATTTAGGCGGCTTAACTTTATTAGACTTTTTTGACACGTTTTTTATGTTAGAACTTGGAGTCTGTGACTTGGATACAAGGCATGTTGTTCATCCCATAAGTGGGTCAGTAGAGCGACGAAACAGTACTCGAAAGTTTACCAGAATTTTACGTAGGGTAGGTCAGTTTTTCAACTTTCTTTTTTATATTTTTTTATTGGTAATTTGTGTTATAAATATCAACGGAAACCCCCTCTTAAAATTAAAATGAGTTATTGGTATTGATTCTTGGGAATTTAAGTGAACTTTATCAAGCATTTAAATCGGAGCTGAAACATCAATGTCAGAGTGCTCGAAAAATTTTCTTAAACAAAATTTTGTATTAGCTACCATCTTTTATATTCATTTTTGACAATAAATATGTAAAATAATTGTTTAAGTATTGGTTTTTCTTTAGCAAAATACAGTTTTAAAGTATATTACCGCAGTTATGTATGACTAATATGTAGAGCACAGGGGTCCAAAATATTATATTATTTTCAAGACTAATAATAATGCCTTTGACATATGTAACTCAATATATTGTCAATCGCATCATAAAATATTCAGCAGTTACCTAATGGATTGCTATTGGTGTCTTAAAAGTACATGGTCCACACAAACAATATTTTTTTTTACGGTTTTAACGTTGTTGCCCCACTATGAAATTTTGTGTAGTGGTAGATATAGCCTTAATGAACAAACACAATTTTTTTCATAATTTTCAAAAATATACTTTTTGAATAGTTGTACTTTTAACGTTAGCAACCTTGACCTTGTACTTTAAATTCAAGGTCAAATCATTTTTTAGACTAAACTAGAAAAGTCTTACTTAAACACTACAAATCAACGTTTGCCCCGTCTTTATATCCCTTACCGTTCTCGAAATATTGTAATTTAAAAAATCCAACTTTTCCAAAAAATTGCCATTTTCTTAATTTTCAATGAGTTATTACTCAAGAACCAATACACTAAAAATTTTGAAAATTTGGAATTTTCATGCTGTTGGCAGGTACAACGTTTTCACCAAAAATTATTAAAATTGAAGAGGTCAAGTTTCAAAATTTAATTTTCATTAGTTAATTTGGCGTGGAATGACCCCTCTGTGTTATTCATCTTTTTGATTTTCAACGTCGAAACATCGAAAAACCACAAAAAACGATACGTAAAATAATATTTTCTTTTTTACTTTCATATTATGGTGGTCGTTAAAAAATGTATATACCTAATTTAAAAAATAGTACAGAATATATAGATTTTTACAGTAGGATGTGAGAGCAATGCAACTTGCACTAATGTCGTTTTTTCTAATAATTTCTTTTTCTTTTCAGATCCAGTCGTGATGAGCTGAAATGATGTACAGATGCGCTTTCACTTGCTGCCTCCTGGTGATTGCGTTTACCCAGGTGGATTCGGAAGCCGGGGCGTCCAACACAGCAGACGTAGCCTTCCATTTCTCGAAGCAGCTCTACAATGTCAGCATTCCGGAGAACAGCGTGGCGAAAACATATGCCACCCAGACACCGGGTGCCGAGCTCATGGGCATCCGCCTGCCACCGAACACCTTTTCCGATATTCGATATAGGATAGTGGAGGGCGACAAAGACAAATTTTTTAAAGCGGAACATAGGATAGTGGGCGACTTTTGCTTTTTATTTATTAGGATTAAAACCGGCAATAACGATGTGCTAAATCGTGAACGTAAAGACAAGTATATACTGCAAGTGCGTGCCACCGCGTCTATTAAAGAAGGTAAGCAAAAAGTGCAGTACACGTCGGATACTACAGTTGTCGTCACTGTCCTGGACACTAATGATCTCACTCCGCTATTTTATCCAACCGAGTATAATGCTACTGTCTTTGAAGACACTCCCGTTCATCAAAGCATCTTGAAAGTAATTGCGGAGGATGCGGATCTTGGCAGGAATGGTGAAATTTATTACAGCTTCATCGAGGAGACGGACAAGTTTGCAATACACCCCATGTCTGGCGTCATATCCTTAAGTAGGCCTCTGCGATATAATGAGGGTACATATCACGAGCTCACGGTACTGGCTCAGGATAGGGGCGCACTTACCAAATACGGTGGAATGTTCAGTAAGGCGAAAGTCAGAATTAGAGTGAAAAAAGTTAATTTCTTTGCCCCAGAAATACGTATTCGTAGACATCCACAAATAGTTGAAAATTCCAATGCCGATATTTATGCCATAGTTAACGTTTCGGATAGAGACAGTGGTATACATGGGGAGATAGCTAGTTTAGAGATCGTCGATGGAGACCCTGATGGCCACTTTAGAATCCGTCCAACAAGACAAAAGGGCGAGTATAATATAGAAGTTTTAAAGTTATTAGATAGGGAGATCACACCGCAAGGATATGTGCTGCAGCTACGAGCATCTGATCGTGGCATCCCACCTAGAGAGAGTTATAAGTCTGTGCCCGTTCAGCTGACGGATCTTAATGACAATGCACCCGTTTTCAATAAAGAAATTTATGATGTTAAAGTTAAGGAAACCGCACCTGTGAATACTCCCCTGATAAGACTGAAGGTCACCGACGCCGATGAGGGAAAGAACGCACAAGTGTTTTTAGAGATCGTCGGTGGAAACGAGGGTGGCGAGTTCACCATCAATCCTGAAACTGGAATGCTCTACACTGCGGTTCTCCTAGATGCAGAAAACAAACAATTTTACAGCCTTACGGTTTCGGCAATTGATCAGGGTAATGTTGGAACTCGCAAACAATCATCAGCCAAAGTTAAAATCTTCGTCGAAGATGCCAATGACAATGATCCCATATTTGATAAATCAGAAGTTACAGTTTGGATCGACGAAAACATGCCGGCCGGTGCATCAGTAACAACAGTACATGCGAAGGATAGGGACCGAGGCGAGAATGCCTACATTTCATATCTTATAGTTAATCTCAATAAAGTACCATTCGAAATTGACCATTTTTCTGGTATCATAAAGACAAATCAGCTTCTGGATTATGAGAGCATGAGACGCGAGTACATTCTGAGAGTGCGAGCCTCGGATTGGGGCTTGCCCTATCGCCGCCAAACAGAAATGCAGTTAACCGTTAAAGTAAAAGATATAAATGACAATAGGCCGCAATTCGAGAAAGTGGATTGCGTAGGCCACGTCCCTCGGTACGTCCCCATTGGTTCAGAAATAATAACACTGTCTGCCATCGATTTTGATGCCGGCAACATCATTAGCTACCGAATTGTGTCTGGAAATGAAGACGGCTGTTTCAGCATAGACGCCACGTCAGGAACAATAACTGTCAGTTGCGACTTGAACGACATCAGAGTAAGCGAAAGGGAACTCAACGTTACAGCTACTGATAACACACATTTCGCTGATATCGCGAGGGTGCGTTTCAAACTTGTTAACGCAAAAAGGAACACAATGTCGAGCGGTAAACTGCTCAGCGATGATACCGGTGCGTTCGATTGCAAGGACACAGGCGTTGCCAGGCGACTCACAGAGGTTTTAGCGGATGCGGAGGATAATAACAAGCCGCTAGCTCAAGAAGAATTTCCTATGATGCCTACGCGATACGGGCAGAATGTGCACTCCCCGGAATTCATGGACTTCCCTGTTGAAATCAAAGTAAACGAGTCGGTGGCCCTCGGCACAACTCTGGTTGTATTGAAAGCTAGAGACAGAGATTTGGGATATAATGGCAAGCTTATTTACGGAATTTCAGGCGGAGATATACACTCGCAGTTTTGCTTGGATATGGAAACTGGAGAACTTAAAGTTATAGGATATTTAGACAGGGAGCGTGAATACGAGTATTTCTTGAATGTGACTGTTTACGATTTGGGTAAGCCACAGAAATCATCTTCCAGAGTGCTTCCCATTACAGTTCTGGATGTCAACGACAACGCACCGAAATTTGCGAAGACTCTGGCCAGTTTTAGAGTGACTGAAAACGCATTAAATGGCACGGCGATATTTAGAGCAAACGCGACAGATGCTGACGAGGGTGACAATGCAAAAGTAACATATTCTCTGGTCACAGATACAAAGGATTTCTACGTTGATAAAATAACAGGGGTGCTTACAGTTTCTAATAACCTAGATAGGGAGCGGCAGGATTTGTATGAGCTTCGAATTAGAGCAACCGATGGCGGAGGCAAGGGTCCCGATAATCCTCCCTTGTACTCTGAAGCTCTGGTCAGAATTTCAATAGACGATATAAATGACAACGCACCTAAGTTTAGTTTGCCCAACTACACGGTTAAGATACGAGAGGATATACCGAAAGGAACTGTAGTGGCTGTGGTTACGGCATCGGACCCAGACTTAGGGCCCGAGGGTGAAGTCCTTTATACTTTAGAGGACAGTGATAGTGACGGGACATTTAAAATAGATCGTCTATCGGGAACTATTCGCACCATGAAGTCTTTAGATTTTGAGGAACGGCAAGTGCACAGTTTAACAGTGTTTGCGAGTGACATGGGAAATCCATCTATGTCATCGGAGGCTACCGTGACAATAAACGTGGTGGATGTGAACGAAAACATGCACGCGCCGCAGTTCAGTGATTTCGTGTTGACGGGTAAAGTTAAAGAAAATAAACCTGTGGGTAGTTTCGTGATGCAAGTGAACGCCACGGATATGGATGCTCCCGGAGGCGATAGCAACATCGAGTATTCGATTCGCGGCGGTGATGGGATTGGCATCTTCTCCATAGATAATCAAGGTACGGTTTTATTTTCAATAAATATCAAATTTTCTTCTTTTCGTATTTCATTGTGTTAGGATACAGGGTTACTTAATGGAAACCTAGATCATTTGGTCGTGATTTATTAAATAAAACGAATTATAGGTGCTAAATAATATTGAATTCTCGTTTGAATTAATCTGCTTACCTATACATAATACAAAATAAAATTCGTTGCGCGTCATCACGCATAAAGAACCATATTTTGTTATTCAACGTCTTACAGCTGCTGCAGGACATTTCTTTTTCTTCATCAACTGATGACGTCATCAGTTGGTGAAGAAATAGAAATGTCTAGTGTATAATAATGGAGATAATAATACATTCTGACATTTTTCAGTGTTTCATAAATTATTAAAAGTGAATAAAACCTAAAGTGAAACCTTCATATTCCTGTCAGGATCAACTCACACAGAAATGTGCGAAAAAGGTGGTACTGGCACTGCTAGGGCAGTCTGTTTATTAAAGTGGTTTTACAAAATTTACCCAATTTGCAATGTTTCACCTAAATGCATTAACGTCTTCATTAAACTCTCGATTGAACCCGACAAACATATTTTTATGTTAGTCAACAAATCGATAAAATTAGAAATTTATTCTCTAAACCAGCCGCCAATTTGCTTGTGTGCCATAAGGAATGAAAATATAAAATGTTCAAAGTGTTAATCCGAGGTTAATCTAAAAAAAAAAAAACAAATTAACCCCCTCTAGAATCCAAAAATGGCTGCAGTGTCAGTACATATTTTCTGTAAAAATGCACAAGGAAGAACAGTAAGTATTTAAATTTCTGCAGGCATACAGAAATGCTGTAAAAACGATGCTGATTTTTTAACACCTCAAGAAGATTATGACGATTGCAATAACGAAATCTAGAACTAACAAGATGGCGCAAGAGGTACGCGCAGCTGTTCATGCTTCTATTGAGTACGTTGTGATGCTCTTTATTACCTTGCTGGTCAGTTTTTCACTTACTACATACAAACAGTACCTTCCAGCGTGGTGTTTTTTTACAAGAAAATCTCGGGCGCCAGTTTCTTAATTTATTGTGGAAGAAACAGCACTTTCTCTCCTGGCAATCTTCAGGAAAGTCCTGGATAGAACTGCAGTGGAGATACGGATTGATACAGGGATCTTTTGAGATGAATTCCCAATTTTAACGGCCTGGGCAATTTCTTATACGGGTCTAATTAATTTTTCTCACACTTGAAATAATAAGCAGTTCTTGCTAACACAAGAGCAGGAAGTACTGAAGTTGAAGAAAGCGATGATGTCTACTTAAATATAAATCACATATTGTGCCGAGTATTGTGCACTTCATTTGTTCTTTCCAGTTTGCCATTTTAGAAAATAATGGTTGCAATTACGAAATTTGGTACTAACATGGAATGCGTTAGAACTGTGTTTACGGAAAAAGTAATCTAATAGCGAGAGTTTAATGAAATGGTTTCTGAGAAATATGCGCTTAACTTGTATGAGTTTTTTCCCTCGGTTTTTCCTACAGATTATTCGAGAGATTATTCAAATTCAAAATCTATGGTAAGACAAGAACTGAAAGTGAAAAAATAAAAGATGTATCTAACAAAGTAGGATGTCAGGGTTTTTTATTCGAGGGTTATCGAAAAATACTGACTACCTATTTGAAATTGGGGAAGGCAGTTGCATACATTTTTGGGTGATGTTAAATAAATTTCACAAATGTCTCATTTGCCCTCTTAAGTTTGGTATTTTCCGAGGGGGCATCCACTAGTCAGAAATATGTACCAGTAATGCGAATTTTCTCTGAATTCTCTGTAATGCGTCGTAATGCAGTGAATATTTAGATGTAATGCCGGATAATGCGGCTACGTAATACTGCCTAATGTGGCGCAATGCAGGGTAATTCGAGATAATGCGAAATAATGCGAGGTAATGCGATATAATGCTACGTAATGCAAAACGTTTTTAATTACCTAATGCAGTGATTACTTTTTCGATTATTTCTCTATTTCCTAAATGGACTGGCTTATTTAATTGTTTTAGAGAAGAAAGATATATTTCTTATGCTGTTTAAAACTTGATATGACAAGAGGGAGATGTCAAATTGCTCATATTCCAAAAACACTAAAAATACATCATTTACCTGTTTCTATTTCTTGACTTTCACTGTCTTTCATCCTACATACTACACAATTTAGCACTATATCGAACTGTGGTTTCAGGAGTTGTTTTCGCTCCCCTTCCATAGGAAAAAATAATGAAGATTGGCGTAATGCAAGTTAATGCATGCGTAATGCAAGGTAATGTGGACGTAATGCAGAGTAATGCGAACGTAATACAGAGTAATGTGACATAATGCAGAGTAATGCAACAAAATGCAGTGTAGTACAGCATAATGCAGCGTAATTCGCCATAATGCAGAGTAATGCGAGCTAATTTGTACCCGTAATGCCCCCCTCGGGGGCATCCACTAGTCAGAAATATGTACCAGTAATGCGAATTTTCTCTGAATTCTCTGTAATGCGTCGTAATGCAGTGAATTTTTAGGTGTAATGACGGATAATGCAGCTACGTAATACTGCCTAATGTGGCGCAATGCAGGGTAATGCGAGATAATGCAAAATAATGCGAGGTAATGCGATATAATGCTACGTAATGCAAAACGTTTTTAATTACCTAATACAGTGATTATTTTTCGATTATTTCTCTATTTCCTAAATGGACTGGCTGATTTAAATTGTTTTAGATAAGAAAGATATATTTCTTATGCTGTTTAAAACTTGATATGACAAGAGGGAGATGTTAAATTGCTCATATTCCAAAAACACTAAAAATACATTATTTACCTGTTTCTATTTCTTGACTTTCACTGTCTTTCATCCTACATACTACACAATTTAGCACTAAATCGAACTGTGGTTTCAGGAGTTGTTTTCGCTCCCCGTGCATAGGAAAAAATAATGAAGATTGGCGTAATGCAAGTTAATGCATGCGTAATGCAAGGTAATATGGACGTAATGCAGAGTAATACAGAGTAATTCGACATAATGCAGAGTAATGCAACATAATGCAGTGTAATACAGCATAATGCAGCGTAATTAGCCATAATGCGTCGTAATGCGAGCTAATTTGTACCCGTAATGAGCGAGGGGTTAATCGCTGTGAAATATGGTGTACATGGTGCTTGAAGTACCTATGAAATACCTTGAAATACTTGAAGTACTTGTGAAATACCTGAAATACTTTTGAAATACCTGAAATACTTTTGAAATACCTGAAATACCTTTGAAATACTTGAAGTACTTGTGAAATACCTGAAATACTTTTGAAATACCTGAAATACTTTTGAAATACCTGAAATACTTGTGAAATACCTACCTGAAATACTTGAAATCTTTATGAAATACCTGAAATAATGGCGAAATACTTATGAAATACCCTCGGAAATACCTGAAATATTGCTGATATACATTTGAAATACTTAAGTATTTGTGAAGTATTTATCAACTATGTACTCAAAATACTAATACAAAGCATTTGAACACATTATGTCATTGTTGTGTATGTACGGAACGATCAGAAAAAACTCATATATAGTGTTTCACTTTTCATGAGTACACCCTCGTATCTCAGGAATTAAAAAACTGATTCATTTCAAATTTAGGTAGGAACGAGGTGGGAAATATATGCTCAAAATGTGATTGTTTGGATGCAATAAACTTTGATATTTCTCATCAACGGGCTACCCTGTGGAGGAAATGGGGGTAGATTGTTCAATAAAAAATTATTAGTGATTTTTATAGAAATTTTGATTTTAGATTCGTATTCAGCATCATTAAGAACCTCCTTATACCAAGTTTGAACAAAATATTTCACTGGCTTGAGTAATAATTTTTCATGTTCTGCTGTTTTATTTGTTCAAATTTCTCGTAATTAGTTATCATTTACTAATATGACACATTTCAATGGGCTGAAGGAAATAGAGGAACGAGAAAACAGTTTTTGAGTTTTTAAAATAATTTATTTTGAGATTTATTTTAAAAAAAGCGTGCTCATCGTATCTCGGAAAGTCGTGAATTATTTTGTTCAAATTTGCCAAACGGGGGTTTTTGACTCGGTTTTTGATGATGCTGAATACGAATCTAAAATCTAAATTTCTATAAAAAAATCGCTAATAGTATTTTTTTGAAAACTCGACCTCAATTTTCCCTACACGGTCGCGCGCCAATAAGTAGTTGATCGCGTCAAGACAATCACATTTTGAGTATACAGGGTGAATACCAATAACTCATTTTAATTTTAAGGAATGGTACCTTAATGGTAAGGTCATATACCAACAATAAAAAATATATACCCTGTAGTTTTCGAGAAAGAAAATAAATTAAAATACGTCAACATTTTCAGAACTACGTAACTGACCTATCTCAACAGAAAATAAATCAGGATAGGTCTTTGCCTCAGGCATTCGCACCTTGTTTTTTGCAATCATAAATTCACTAGTTTTTGCTGTCACTGTCAATTATCTTGTCTCCGACCGCAAATTTATAACATTAGAACAGTGTCGGCCTGTGTTGCATTTATGATTTTTTTCCCTGTGTAATTTGCAGGTGGTCGAATATGAAAGAAGGTCGAGCGGCGATGTATATGTAGTTAGCAAAACAACTTTCGCGAATCAGTTCGGACAAAAGCTTAAAATTTGCCGCTTTTTTGCCGTTAATTAGTTGTGAAAGAATCAATTTTGTCGCTCTTTTTTTTTAAAAAAAACGGGGTGTTTTGCTAAGTAAATATTTAGTTAGCGAAACACCCATTAAAAAATATATATTTTTTAATAATTCAATGATCTGAATTTGCCGTCTTTTTGCCGTTAATTAGTTGTGAAAGAATCAATTTTGTCGCTCCTTTCTTTTTTTAAATAACGGGGTATTTTGCTAAGTAAATATTTAGCGAATCACCCATTAAAAAAAATATTTTTTTAAATAATTTAATGATCTGAATTTGCCGTCTTTTTGCCGTTAATTAGTTGTGAAAGAATCAATTTTGTCGCTCTTTTTTTTTAAAAAAAAAACGGGATATTTTGCTAAGTAAATATTCAGTTATCGAAACAGCCATTACATTTTTTTTTTTTTAATAATTCAATGGTCTGAATTTGCCGTTTTTTGCCGTAAACGAATAGTCAGTGGCGGCGCCTACTTTTTCTTTTTAGTTGGGCGACACCTGGCAGAGGAATTTGGAGGGTGGGCAACAAAAAAGATGTGTACACGGGGCAAGAGCTGCAGGGGGTGCGGGGGGCGGAAGCCTCCGTGAAGCGAAAATTTTTCAAAATCATTGTGTTTTACAAGTACCTCAAAATTTGTATCAAACTTAATATTAATTTAAATATTCTTGTTTTTTCCCACTTTCATTTTACTTGCAATAGTTCAGTTAAAATTTTTGAAATCCGTGGAAAAATTCTGTTACGTTTGTTAATTGTTATACGATACGAATCGACACGGTCCGGCTCGCTAGGAAAATGAGTGGCCCGCGCGCCATTCCCAGCTAATTAATTAAGTACCTATAAATTACAAATTGCGAAAAAAATCTCTTTTTTGGATGGGCTGTGGGCTGTTCATGTGCTCCTATGCTCCTATACACAAGCCGCCGCTGCCTTACACAGATATTTGTATAATTTAGATATTTTGGATTTGTGAAATTTATACTTAAATTCCAAAGACGTAAAATTTGTTATAACAATATCAATATAGTAATTAGCTTTGTTCAAAAACCCTACACTAACTGCACTAGTGCAAAATTTTAATACTGGATCCATTATTCTGTGTCTCAGATTAAGAAATTCTTAATCTGAGTTCTGTGTTCACAAACTCTAGTGTAGATGTCATCTGGCATATGTCAAAAATATTTCGCGTTCAAATATTCCAGTGTAGTGCAGAAATGTGTAACACTTTTACACGAACTTGAAAGGTAGTGCAAAAGTGCAGTGTAGAATGTGGAGATTTGAGAACAAGAAATACGGAAAAATGAGGTTATGCTTGCTTGAGGTGTCAATGGTGTTGTACAAATACTTAATAGTAAACGTTTTTTTCTGTTCCGCTAACACTGAAAATGAAAAAGTTACGGGAAAAAGCAAAATGTATATAATTATATAGTATTTTCCACTGTGAGCGCATTCAACATGATGAAATTGACACCGCGAGATGTAATTTTGTGTTGTACTTTATATGCTTTAGGCGCTTCAACGGAGCTGAGGTTTTCACTACAGCTAACAATTAACACTATTTTTTTAAAAATCGGCATTAAAGTAGGCTCAAAATCGTCATATTAAAGTCTAGAAATAGTCATTAACATTAAAGTAATCCATATATTTTTCATTGCTTGTGACAATAATTGTGTTGTAATAAAAGGTAAATAAATACAGTTTTTTAAATTCAGAATTGTATTATCACTATCATAATTGCTAAAAATAATGGTTTTCTTACCAAAAAATTATTCCGTTTTGCCATTTCTTAATGTCACTGAAAATTATTTAAAAAATAGAGTTAATTAATCTTAATTTCACAGTTTCCGGATTTAAAAAAAAAAATTAATATGCACCTCGGCATTAAAGTTCCTTTTTATGACTCATGTGGTTTATTTGCTTCGGCCCTACGGGCCTCGGCCTCCACATTCATGATAAACAGTTGAACTTTAATGCCTTGATACATATAACTATTAAGCTACTTCAAGATGTAGTGAAAAAACTAATTTTTATAATAATACATATCTTATGCGTTTGATGAATTATCAATAATAGTAGTTATTATCCTTGGAGTTATGAACTCATAACCACCGGCTACTGACCTGACCAATCAGGGTCTCCTAACTTTCATAACCACCAGCCTTTAGCCAATCAGAAACCCGCAATTTTCATAATCACCGGGTTTAAATTTTCATGTCACACTTAAGGCAATTTCAAGCGATCTACCGGTAATTACTTTGGCTATGCCCTAGGTCTCATCCCTTCTCTAATTTTATATTTCATGACGTCACAAGAAGGGTGAGCGCTTGAAAAGCAGCAGTATTTACCGGTTACAATAAAAAATAGTTTTGAATTCTGCCCCACACTCTCAAGTTTTGTTTTTTCCTGACATTTACAAAATATATATAATCGATAATGGAAGTAATTAATAACTAAAAATTTAAAACTTTCAGTCAGATTCGGTTATGAAATATTTTTTGATGAGAATGAAATGATAGACATATTACAGAGTAATAATAATATAAGGCTACTGTTGGCCAGAGTTGGCTCCCAACGCTGTTCAAGACTATGAGCATTAATTCGATGTTGACGAAGAAATTAAATGCAGATAATTGGAATTACCGATTATAGTAATATACGTTTCGAAAGACATCTTATAGCAAATATTGATAGAACCAACGAATTAGTACCACTAGAAGTAGCTTTGAAATGCTTTGTTTGCGAACGTACATAAACAAATAAACAATGTTTACACGCTTTTGCGGACACACTTTTTTATTGGTCGGTTCATCAAATTTTAAATTTGGCGCGCGTCGTTTGGGTACTCCCGCTGTTTTTCGGACATATCCGCGTTGAATTTATGTTTGACAACTTTGACAATTGTTTGTTTACTCCGGCAGCCATTAATCTAGCACCGTAATTTTGTGTTTAATGTGTGATTTTGATTGTGTTTTTAAAGTTATTTTGGTATTATAGACATTATTTAGTGTATAGACATGGTTAGGAAGTGTTTTGTTTGTAAAGTTCTATTTAAAAAGGGCGAAAAGCGGTCATTTCATAGATAAGTGAATCAGTGCATGGACGGGGGTTTGTAATGGCAATAGGTGTTTTAGGTCAGGTATTGTAATTAATATTATATCAAATAATTTTAAGTTTAATATAATTAACTACACACAAATCGTATTATATCATTTGAATATAATAAGTATTATAATTTTGCATTGTATATTTTATATATTAATGTAGGTATTTAATACTTTTTATGTACTTTTACGAAATAAAATATTCTAATTTGTAAGCATTTTTTTTACTGACTTCAATAACATTCTATATAATAAACTTTTTCAATAGATAGACAAGATGGTAATGGTGCCTTTTCATTTTATTGTAAGAAGACGATTATTTTAAAGGATTGTGATTTCTTTCTATTTTCTTTATATGTCACCCCTTTTTAATAACCCGCCCATGTCATTGTGTCTCTATGTATTGTCTATCTTTTTTTAATTCCAGTTTCTCTCTTTAGATGTATGCCTACAGTTAAAAGACATACTACGATAGGCAAAGCTCGTTCTAGTGGTACTAATTCGTTGGATAGAACCATCAACTTTCCATACCACTGAACAAAGAGGTTAGGCTAGCAACATGCAAGCACGGAATACTGTACTATTCTTTGATACAAGACTGACAGGCATTCAAATAACCACAAATAAGACTGCTCAGGAGTTGGGTAAATACCGGTTATAACTCTTCACCTCGATGACGTCATGAAGGGCTCATTGATGACGTCTTCGAGCCACAACTAGTAATTACCGGTGTCGCTTGAATGCTTTGGTAAATGCCGATATTTACCGGTAGATCGCTTGAAATTGACTAAAGTATACTAAAGACGAGTGACATTTTAAAAATAAACAAAATTCTTCTGACAGTTCTGACAATTTTTCGCGTGTCAGTAATTTGACGTGTTATAGTTATTTATTCAACATATTTTCCCGAAATATAATAGTCGTGGAAAAAATATAGTACTCTACTCGTGAGTTATGGCATTACTCCCTAATGGTTATGGCCATTACTCATTCGGTTTACGCAAACTATCCGAATGAACATGAGTTTTCACTATCGTTGAAAAACTTCACTCCCACTCTACTCCACTAGTTGCGTAATTTACTGTTTTCACAACACTTGTGCACCATCGCGCTCAGTGTCACTCGAAACTCGTTACAAATGTACGTTTTGCAACTCTTCGTGTGAGCTGATTTTGTTCGAAAATGCAAAAAGTTAACTCACACGACTCCACACGAGATGAGAAAAAAAAACTTATTATTACATATTTACGTAATAAACTGATTTCCAGGAGACATCGTCATCATAGGGCTCGACATGGTAGGAACCATCACTATTGAGAGCCTGCCCACAACATTTGTGTGCCCCAAATCGGGACAAACTTTTAAGGTTTTGGGGGCGATAAATTACGAAGAATCCACTGCGACAAGAAAATCAAAATCTATTGGTCATTATACCGCCGTTGTGAAACGGAATGACAATTGGGTCATCTATAATGACTTGAAAAACGCTACAACTGTAGCAGAAAATTACCAGAATCCGTCCGGAAATAATTGTATACGTAAAAAAAATGTGACCTATCTAAGAATATTTAAATATTTAAGATATTTACATGTATTTATAGTTATTTTCAGATATTTATAATTAAAAACAAAATGTGTAGTAATACAGGATATCTAAATTTTTTTTTACAAAATTGGTGCATTTTCCGCTTAAGTCTGAGTCATCCCATATTCTTGTATATCTAAACTCGATCTAAACATTACTAATTCCTAATATACAGGGTGCTACAATTAATTTTAGAAAAACTGTTTTTTACCACTCTTTCTTTATTTGAGGTTCCTTTATCTGTTGAAATCTGAAGCTACCTTCATACAATTGCAATTCAAACTTTCATACAGTAGGTACGTCCCCCCAATGATATACATAAATATATGCAGAAGTCTTTAAATTCTAATTGGAGCCATTGCCCTTTACTCTTTACTTTTGTTTGCGTCACGATGTTTTGATATAACGCTTTTAAAAAATTGTGCACGTTTTTTCCAAGATTTTTCTATCTGTATAATGGGTAGAAAAATCCTTGAAACAATCTATGCCATTAATTGGATTCTTTATTTCTAAGTCTTTTAGCAACTCTTTTTTAATTATTTCAATAACTGGAAAGAAATCAGTTCTAAAACTAAATTAAGTACTGTCACCAGTCGTATTCCTGCCGAAAAATGTTTGTCGGGGTAGGGATCGTTCAACGGACTAAAATTGCAAGCAAATGTTAATGGTAAATTTGTCATATCCGTTAACTTAACCCTGCCATTTTGAAACTATTAAAAATGAAAGTTGCGCTGAATTGTGCTGGTGTTGTGTTGCAAATAATGTGCCGCTTCGCAAAATTTGTTATCACCATATTTTTTTATATGTGAAAATTTCACATACAAAAAAAAATTGGTAACAACGAATTTTGCGAAGCACATCCAGCACAATTCAGCACAACCTTCTTTTTTTATTATTTTTAAAATGACAGGGTTAAGTTAACGGACATCCTTCTTGAACATTTAATTCTGATAAAGTAATGTTGTTATCGTAGTCAGAAAATATTGACAGATTTTGCAAACGTTTTGGAGTTTTGGCATATACATTTGTTCCGAATTCTATAGAAATCTGGGGAAAACATTACCTACTTTCCAACTTTGAATTTGACACCATTCTAAAAGTATAAAAAAAATTGGGCAAAGAATTTCAATTTCAGGGATAACTAAGTTTCATATTTATATACTTAACACTTTTCTAAATTCACACTGCGGGTACTTTTTTGTACTGAGATCGAGACCGAAATATAAAAACTACAATTCCATCGCCCCAAGTTTAAAATGATATAACGAGGGAGGTCACTCGGAGTTAATTGTGCAGAGTTTGAAATTTTTTGCGAATTTTTTTATCGACAATAACGAACAAATTCACTGGATGTGTGCAAAATTTGGAGCAACGTGGCACCTTAATTTTGTCGTCCGAAAAATGCGAAACCGCAATAGGAGTTTGCCGCTCGACCAACCCGAATTAGTTGTGGCTCTCTTGGATTTTTTTGAATTTCTGAATCCAAGATCGAAAATAATAAAAAAATGCACTGATGGGTGTATGCGAAACTTGACGCAACATCACGTTCAAGGCCTTCATTTTTATCCGAAATTTGTAAAACCACAACAGGAATTTGTCGCGCGTACGTACGGCCCGAATTGATTGCGGAACGTATGGATTTGTTGCAAATTTTTCATCAACATTTCAAAACCGAATTCTTCCGTCTAAGCGTAAAACTGGGCCCAAAATCACATTTAGAGGCCTTAATTGATATTCGGACAATCGCAGTTCACGTTCAGAAAACAATTTACACTTGTACGTGAATTATATTGGCGTTAATGAAGAATCGCATCTAGTGCTGGGCTTTCCAAAAATTTTTTCTCATTTTCTGACGGCCACATTTTTATCCATGAAACTAAATGGCTACATACTACTATTCGTTTATGGCAAAAAAATGGCAAATTCAGAACATTGAATATTAAAAAAAGATATTTTTTGTGGTGTTTCGCTAACTAAATTTTTACTTAGCAAAATACCCCGTTTTTAAAAAAAGAAAAGAGCGACAAAATTGATTCTTTCACAACTAATTAACGGCAAAAAGACGGCAAATTCAGATCAATGAATTATTAAAAAATATATATTTTTTAATGGGTGTTTCGCTAACTAAATATTTACTTAGCAAAACACCCCGTTTTTTAAAAAAAGAAAAGAGCGACAAAATTGATTCTTTCACAACTAATTAACGGCAAAAAGACGGCAAATTCAGATCATTGAATTATTAAAAAATATATATTTTTAATTGGGTGTTTCGCTAACTAAATATTTACTTAGCAAAACACCCCGTTTTTTAAAAAAAGAAAAGAGCGACAAAATTGATTCTTTCACAACTAATTAACGGCAAAAAGACGGCAAATTCAGATCATTGAATTATTAAAAAATATATATTTTTAATTGGGTGTTTCGCTAACTAAATATTTACTTAGCAAAACACCCCGTTTTTTTTTAAAAAAAAAGAGCGACAAAATTGATTCTTTCACAACTAATTAACGGCAAAAAAGCGGCAAATTTTAATCTTTTACCGAACCGATTCGCGAAAGTTGTTTTGCTAACTACATATACCACGAGCGGCGGCTTAACTTTATGAGACGTTTTTTGTCACGCTTTTTACGTTAAAACTTGGAGTTTGTGACTTGGACATTGCCGTTCACCCCATCAGTGGGTAGAGCGACGAAGCGGTATAGTTCATTTCATATTTGTAACGCAGGGAAAAATGCCGCATTTACAAAGCAGAAACGCGGCCTCTTTCACCTTCAAAGAAGCCGCCGCACGTGTGTCGGTAATTTTTTATCTGCGGTACAACTCTGAAGTCGACTTTACTCAAAAGTTTTACGTAGGGTAGGTCAGTTTTTCAACTTTCTTTTTTATATTTTTTTCTCGATTTTTTTATTGGTAATTTGTGTCACTAGTTCACATTCTATATGTAAAATCACCGTAGTAATAACCGGATTACATGCTTCTGTTGGATAAAAATGTTTAACGTCACTTATAATTTTTCCAAGGATTTTGAAAATTAAAAAAAAAATACAATTAAAAGTGAAATAAAAGTGAGAAAAACAAAGCAAACGGAACGAACTGTGTTTTTACAATTTAAAAAAAATATTTAAATCTCATTCCAAAAATATATCATATACACACACAAATGGAGTTGGGAAGAGGAAAAACTTTTTTATTTAGCGATTTACGAGTCTGTCATTGTAATGAATTCTTTACCCCTCGGTAATGAGGCTAGTGGATGGCCCCTCGGTTGAACCATTCTTCACCGTCTATTTAAATTTGCTTAAAACTTTTCCTAACACTCCTTATAGTATTTATTTGAGTTTATTTTTTGTTTCCTTAATATCCTTGTTAATATCCACATACCTACCTGAGGATATACCGAGGGATATACCTAACATATTATACGTTTATTTAAAAAATCACACATCCTTATTACTCTGAGTATTACTTCGTCATTGTGGCTTCCATTTACAAATACTACAAATAGAATACAGGTAGGTAGGTAGATATTGTGTTGTATGTGTAGAAGTGATTGTGTTGCGTCATCTGATATTTATATTCACCTGCTTAATATGTCCAATATTTCATTCGGATTGAATAATAGCGTTTCACGAGGTCTGCATTATTCTGAAATTTTATTTGCAATACTTATCATATTGGTCTTACGAAATTCTTGTTTGTATTGCGTTAATGGTAAACATAAGCAGTTCTCGAGGTTTTATATGGACCTAAGTACTATACAAAAGTACTAGATAATTGTCCAAAAAATGAGTAATTTGTCTTACTGTAATGATGTTGACATAACATGGTCATAAGTTAAATGGTTATTTTGAACAGGAAGGTAAATATTGGGTGGCCATGAAAGTATTGCCTACGGAATATCTTGGTTATTATGAAAGATAGACTTCTGAAATTTGAAACGTGGATAATAATACCCGAGATAATACCATTAAAATCAGAATCTGATCTCGAATATTGTGCGCAAAATTGTACTTTTGTACTTATATTTTTACGTTTGCGTAATGAAATTTTGATTCCAGTGATATGGCACAAGTTGGCATTTCTTTAGAAAATGGCGAGGGGTAAACCGCTGAAAAAATATCTGTACACTAATACTTCTTTGCATAATAATACCGGTAATACCGAGAATAATACCTAGTAATACTTGAGTATTTTGTGATAATACCTAATAATACTACGGTATTTTGCAGTAATACCTAATAATAATATTTTGTAATAATACTTAATAATACCCAGTATTTTGATATAATACTTAATAATACTACAGTATTTTATAGTAATACCTAATAATACTACGGTATTAGGTAGTAATACCTAATAATACCAGGGTATTTTGTAATAAGTAATACCATTTTATAGGAATAACAGGATATGTTTGAATAATTCCCAGTAATACTAAGTATTTTTCGAGGTATTTTTTAACAATTAACAGTAGCACCTGAGGATTTTGAAAATAATCCAAATTAATAATTAACACTTCAATATGAAAAGTGCTAGTGGCTTAATGCCTTTAATAAGCGGGTACTTACCTTTTTATGAAACCGAGTGCGTGAATAATTGCAAATATTTTGTTTACTGCTGAAAAATTCTATATTTAAATTAAATAATGATTAAATGTAGAAAAGTAGTAGGTACTTTTCAGCACTAGTGCGGTAAAGTAACATTTCAGTAAGTTGTTATTGACGACGTGCGAGTGTAATTTTTCTGCATGCTAGAACTGGTCATTCAAAGTTTTAGAACAAATTTCTTGTAATTCTATGATTAAAAATATGCCAGTTAAATTACTTCTCGATAGTAGAACACTTGGTGAATATTCAGCTATCAGCTGATCTGGAACTGCTTTAAAAGCGCATGCGCAAATAACACTTCGCCCCACCAATAATACTGGAAAAATACCTAATAATACCTGCACAATATCGACAAATACTTAATAATACTCGAATAATACCGAACATTTTGTCAATAATACCGAATAATACTGAATAATACTGAATAATACTGAATAATACCGAATAATACCGAATAATACCGAATAATACCGAATAATACCGAGTAATACCTAATAATACTGGGAACTTGTACACCAAAATACTCCAGCGGTTTACCCCTCGGAAAATGGTGTCGTGGAACGTGGAAAATCCGTTTTTGAATCTTAGTAAGCTTTGAAATTGATCCGTGGGTACCGAGGGAGGGTGCGTTTTTTGTCACATCATTTAAAACGAGATTTAAAAGTTCTTAATTACAGAAGCGTGTTCTCTCCACAGATTTGAATTTTTTAAAATTCATGAAAAATAATTACATTTTCCCTCGCATTTTAAATACATATACTTACATATTTTTTTTGGCACAGTAAAAAAGTGCACTTTCATTTGATATAAATTAATTATTTCTAGATTTGTAAAGCCCGAGTTCGAGGCCCGAGCGTTCGTAAAATCCTCGGTAAAATCTAATTCTTCTGATTGATAACATAACTTGGAGATTATTTTCAAAAAATGTTATTCAACATGCTTAACCTCGTGCTCGAGCTCGTGCTTAACAAATCTATATAATATAATTTAAATGAATATTGACACTATGCATTTCTTGTGAAGTAAAAAATATTTTCCCATTTAAAATTCTTTCACAAAATTTTATTCTTTTCCATAATAAAAAAAAATATGTAAAATCAGCAGGGATAACACGCTTCTTCAATTAAGAAGAACTTTGCGTACATGAAGAGGCGAAAAATACACCCATGGGTCAAACTCGACGCCTACATTCTATAGGTAACTCTCAAAAATAAAATCCCGCAGGGGCCTACTTGTGTTTATCAGTTTTATCATATTTTTGACGCCATGTCTTAAACAGTTCCAAAACTTGTGACATACCACTGAATTCAAAATTTCATGACAAACAAAAGAAATATAAAAATATGCAGAGTGTTTCATTTAAAATAAGAAAGTTTGTGTGGCTTCCGGTTAGACCGAGCGTAACTACCTTGTGCACAATTGTCAAATTCTGGCTTTAGACTTACTATTCACTTTCCAAATTTCAGAAACCCAACTTTCATAATAACCTTATTCCGAGCCTTATTCCGTAGTCGATACTTTCGTGACCACCCAGTATAGGTACTTATTCTTAAACAGGTTTGGATATCTATTAGTATCGAGATTAGTAGAGGAAAAGACCCGAATATGGGCACCCCTTTTGTTTTTTTTAAATTATTTAAAGGTTTTTTTAAATTTTCATCTTAAATTTTACACATGGTTAGGCAAAAGCTTTACCAATGTAATTATAAAACTAATTGTTTTAAAAGGTAAAAGGAAAAAATAATTTTAACCCAAATATGAATTTTGGCAAATTTTTTATTCAGGGGCAGAAGGCTTGGAATATGGGCCCTCATCAAAAAAAGATAAAAAACATTTATTAACTTAAAATAAACCTTATTTGGTAACAAAAATCAACTGAAATAAAACATTTGTTATAATTGTTTTCTAATTAACGACAAAAGTCACACACGTACTCGTCGTTTTCGGCTCCTGAACATTGTTCGTAACATGCTGCATATTCAACAACGAATCCAAAGTTCACCTTCCTGGTCTGCTGAAAAACGACCGTCACAAAACAAACAGGACGCGTCATTGTCATCAGGACCAAATTGACCTATTTCACCACGATCTAGGTCTTCATCAGCCGCTGGGCCCTTGGTCCATATTAGGAATCTCTAAGGGCCCATATTAGTACACTATACGTCATACAAAACAAATGTTCCTACTTTTTTTGTAGGTTAGATAAGTTAACATCAACAAGAAAATAATAAACCCTAATCTAAGTATTACCTATGGTGCTAATTTCGCAATTACTTTTTGAAAAGAAAGCACTAATATCGTAATACTAACTTATCTTAATAAAAGATTCGGAATTCCACAAAACAATGTGTGCACACCTACTTATAACATTAGAAGAACTGAACTGAATACGACCTAGAAAACCATTAGGTGCCAGTTGGGCGTATTTTAAACGATGAATCAGAGATGTCGCCCAATGTATTGTTTCAATTTAAAGGGGGCCCATATTAAAAGCCGGGCCCACATTCGGGTCTTTTCCTCTATAATAGATCACGAATGTTTGCCTCCACCCGAGCCTCCACCTCATCAATTTACAATTTGCGAAAATCAACATATCTCCCGCTAGCAATGAAATTCGAGTCCTACCTTCTTTTAGGGGATAGATAGAAAAAAGAAGTAGCTATCCAATGGTGCATAGTAGAAGGTCCATCGACCTCAGGTTATCGTGTAGAAGCGTACATAAACTTACAGAAATTGATCACGTGGAGGCAAACATTCGTGATCTATACTATAGGTGTAGACCTCGGTATAGACAGTTATTGAAAAACTGGTAGTACAGTAATGACAGAAAACAATACAGGAATGAATGATTCCTCAAAAATATTATTATTAATCTTAAAATGGGCCAATGTAGAAACAACTGTATTACTTACATTTTTAAATATTTACAATGTTTATTGTTAAAGTTGGTGACTCAGCTGATTAAAAAATAGATTGGTAAACTAAATTTTTCATCTATTTAAATTACTTATGTTTTTATAGTTTTTTGTCATGAATGGTGTTTTCTAATCGCAAAATTTAAATTCTTGATGATTTATTACCTCGTTTATTACCAAATTAACAAATAAATATATGGTATTCAAGTCGATTGAGGGTGTTTATAACGAGATTATACCTCATATGGAAAACGTCCTGAGCTTAAATACATTTAAATTGATGATAAATCAAGTATATTTAACCGTGATTTCTTCAGTTTGATTCATATATTTCAATTCAATTAGAGTTCGATTCCTTTTTGTGAATTTTTTTTTTAATCTAATCTCCAAATATTCACGACGCCGAAGGTTTCACTCGACTATCTTCACACGAGTTGTATTTTCGAGGTGTAACTGATAAAAATTCATGTGATTCACTTATAGTCATGCACCAAATTTATCGTTTCATATGATTTTTCCGATGTACAAAATAAAGCGAATGCTGAAAAATTCTATTGCACGCTTGTAACGTTTTTGCTCACGGTTTTGTTGGAATACTTAAAGGAAAATGTTATCAAAACACGATTTTTGTTGGTAATGAAATTAGGATATGGTATTCTCCGAGGTATTCTCTATGTACCGTGTCGGTACCGGGTATTGACGCGAAATTTTAGCCCTTATTTTTAGATATAAAAAAAACTTAAATAAAAAAGTTTTAGGAGTTTTCTGTTAATTTAGACTATATAATCGTCGATAATCCTCGATATAGATGTTTTAAATGTGGAGGCTTTAATCATCATGCTGAAAAATGTGAAAATGAAGAAAAATGTTTGAAATGTTTCGAAAGTGGACATAAGAGTGATCAATGTGATAGCGATGAAGTGAAGTGTTCGAACTGTTTAGAGGTAAATGCTAAATTTAAACTTGGTTTAAATAGTCAACACTCTGTCTTTGATAAATCATGCCCAGTGTATTTAAAGAAAATTGATTTAGAAAGACAAAAAATTAAGCAAATTTCAGATTAGCAACCACTGACAGATAAAAAATATTTAAATCACAGTTTTTCTTCTATTACAAAAAATAATGTATGCTGGTTAAAACTAAAAATTATTCATATAAATATTCAATGTATAAGAAATAAAATTGAAGAACTAGAGATATATTTAAATTCACTTGATGTGGATATTGTATGTTTAACTGAACACTGGCTTAAAACTTCAGAAGTTGATGCAATCAAAATAGCTGGCTATAAAAGAGTATCCATCTTTTGTAGAAGTACTTATAAAAATGGTGGTGTAGTAATTTTCTGTAAAGATCGTTCTCAAGTTAAAATTAGAGAACTTACACATGTAGTTGATTCTTCAATTGAGAAAACTATAGAGCTTACTGGAGTTGAATTAAAATTTAATAAAAACATTGTAAAGATCTTAGCAATATATAGATCGCCTCAAGGTAATATTAATGAATTTTTGTCAACCTTAGATAGAGTTTTGAATTCAACAGTAAATAAATGTGACGTCATACTTTGTGGTGATCTAAACATTGACTATCTTTCTAATTCTTCAAATAAAAATGAGTTGAGGGACTTATTGCAAACATACAATATAAATATGTTAATAAATGAACCAACAAGAATATCACTAAACACGAAAACCTGCATTGATTATATCTGCACAAATTGCAATAATTCTCATAAAGAAACATGTAACATTTTGAATGATGGTTTGTCTGATCACACTTCTCAAATACTAGAATGTGAATATGCAATTAAGGCTTCTGATGAGCAATCTTATCGCTATGTCAGGTCATATAGTGAAAACAACTATAAAGATTACTATTACCAATTAGAAAATGAAAACTGGAATGAAGTTTTTAATGCAGTGACAGTAGATGAGGGTTTTATTAGCTTTATGAATATTTTAATGTATCACCATGATACAAACTTTCCTTTAAAAAGAACAAATTGTAAAATTGTAAATAATGCATGGGTAACTCCGGGAATAAAAATATCATCACAAAAATTGAAGCTATTGCATCAAATTAAATTGGCAACAAATGATCCAAATGATATTGATTATTATAAGAAATATAAAAAAATTTATAATAAAGTTATTAGTAATGCTAAAAAATATTTTTTTGATAATTTTTATAATGAAGCTAGCAATAAATCAAAAGCAGTTTGGTCAATAATTAATAATAACTTAGGTAACAAAGGAGTAAAAAATGAAGTTAGTGAATTGTCAATTGATAACAAGAGTATAACCGATTCGTTTATTATTGCACAACAGTTAAATACTCATTTTATAGATTTACCTGCTAAATTAAATTATGAGTTAGGAGATACTCCTGATATAAATTATGATGCAATTCCAGCTTATCCTACAATGTTTCTTAAGCCAGTCACGGAAAATGAAATTTTTAATATTATAAATGAACTAAAAAATACTTATTCAGCTGGAGTAGACAATTTAAGTCCTAATTTAATAATAAAATCTGTCCAATTCTTAGTAGCTCCTCTAACGTATTTAATAAATCTATCTCTGTCCAAAGGAATGTTTCCATCTATACTGAAAATAGCAAAAGTTCTACCGCTTTATAAAAAAGGCGGTAACACTCTACCAGATAATTATAGACCTGTGGCACTTCTTTCTACTATTTCTAAAATATTAGAACGTGTTATTTTTAACAGAATTTTAAATTTTACAGACAAATATAATATATTATCAAAAGCACAACATGGTTTTCGTAAAAAACATTCGACCCAAACCGCAATAATGAAATTCTTAGAGAAATTATATGAAAATATCAATGAAAACAAGAAATGTGCCGGTCTCTTTATGGATTTAAGTAAAGCCTTTGATCTAATTAATCATACAATTCTTGTGCAGAAATTAGAAAAATATGGTATAAGAGGTAAAGTAAGAGATCTGTTAACATCTTACCTCACAAATAGATACCAAATTGTAGAAGTTGATGGAATTAAATCAGAAAAATTAAAAATTGATTTTGGTGTACCTCAAGCTCGACCTCAAGGGTCTGTACTTGGACCTTTACTTTTTCTATTTTATGTAAACAACTTGCCTAATTTTTTTGATGAATTTTTAATCATGTTTGCGGATGATAATTCCTATTTGTGCTGTGGTAAATCTATGGAAAATACTTTATCAAGCTTACAAGATAATGTTGGTAAATTTTCTGACTATTTTAAAACAAATAGATTATTTTTAAACGTTTCAAAAACTGTGTTTGTTGTATTCTCACCTAGAAATTCCGTTTATGATAAAAGTCACTTAATTAAAATAAATGGTAAAACCATAAATCAAGTAAATGTCACAAAATTTTTAGGACTCAATATTGACAATGCAATAAGTTGGAGTACTCATATAGATACGATGGCAAAAAGACTCTCTTCTACCTGTTACGCATTGTTCAGACTATCTAAATTAGCCAGCAGGAATACTCTGCTATCTTACTATTACGCCCATTTTGTGTCAAGGGTTTCGTACGGGATTATTTTTTGGGGTTCGTCTCATAATTCTGAAAGGCTGTTCAAACTCCAGAAGAAAGCAATTCGATACATTTCAGGGGCATCAAAATGTGAAACATGTAAAATGTTCTTTAAAAATGTACAAATATTAACTTTACCTTGTATATATATATTAGAGATATTAACGAGGGGTCATCCACTTCCGGAATCAGTGTACATCATGTCCGGAATACTCTCGGAATACTGGGAATACATTCGGAATACCCGGAATGCTCGGAATAATCCGGAATACTCCCGGAATAACCGGAATACTTTCGGAATACCCGGAATACTTTCGGAATACCCGGAGTACTTTCGGAATACGTAGGAATACCGGGCATATTTACAGGTACAGGGTGTTTCCTATAAAACTATTCCCCGCCTTATTTCGGTCAATTACCACCGATTTTAATTTTTCAAAAACCGGTCTAACACAGAATTTTCTGTAGATTTTGAATATGCTATTACTTTTTTTCCTACTTCAACCGTATACGAGGGGCAGAAAGAAGTATGGTTTTTTTAAATGGAACACCCTATATATTTTTACATATTTGGATTCGCCTCATCTTTCTGATTACAAATATATATGACACTTATATATTTGCTATAAAAATGGCGTAAATAATTGAATTTAAATTTAGGGCGTTTCCTTCAAAACTATACCCCCCCCCTTATTTCGGTCAATTATTAACGATTCAAAATTTTCAAAACCTACACAGAATTTTTCGTAGATTTCATATTTGCTATTACTTTTTTTCTGCCTTCAACGGTATACGAGGGGTGGAAAAAAGTATGTTTTTTTATGGAATGCCCTGTATTTTTTTACATTTTAGATCCACCCTACCTTTCTGATTATAAATATATATATAATACTTATACTATATGTAAAAAAATACAGGTCATTCCATAAAAAAAAACATACTTTTTTCCACCCCTCGTATACCGTTGAAGGGAGAAAAAAAGTAATAGCATATATGAAATCTACGAAAAATTCTGTGTAGGTTTTGAAAATTTTGATCAGTAAATAATTGACCGAAATAAGGGGGGTATAGTTTTTAAGGAAACGCCCCAAGTTTAAATTCAATTATTTACGCCATTTTTATAGCAAATATATAAGTGTCATATATATTTGTAATCAGAAGGACGAGGCGAATCCAAATATGTAAAAATATATAGGGTGTTCCATTTAAAAAAACCATACTTTTTTCTGCCCCTCGTATACGGTTGAAGTAGGAAAAAAAGTAATAGCATATTGAAAATATACGGAAAATTCTGTGTTAGACCGGTTTTTGAAAAATTAAAATCGGTGGTAATTGACCGAAATAAGGGGGGGTATAGTTTTATAGGAAACACCCTGTACCTTGGTAGAGTTTTGCAAGTAATTGATGGTGTTTGACAAAATTTTTGAAGCAGGGTTTGGAAAATTTTGTATGGCCACCTCGATGGCCACGTAATGAAGATACAGTTTTCGTTAACAAAAAATTTATTTTCCATGGTCCAGTCACCCTGCTTGGAAGTGGGCCTTTCCAGATAAAACGATCAGATAAAAAATACAAGAATATAAAATTATGTCAGAATTAGGTAAATAAATAAATTTTACCTACGACCACTACTGTAAGTACTTAAAAACACACCGTCTGCGATCAATGTAAGATTCCTATTACGCACGGTAAAAAAATCGCACAACTTGGTAAAAAAATCGCACAATTCGTACAGTTTTCCTAGCAACCGCCTAGCAACGGTCAATACAAACAAACTTATTCTCTAAAAATTATTAAAAATGACAAGTGCAATACTTAATTTTCTGACGCTGTCAAAACTGACATAAGCGATAAATAATAAAAATGAAATACAAACTTTCAATAAATACGGTCGTAGGTAAAGTATAGTACATAATTCGAGTTGTAAAGCAATTACGCACTCATGGAATTATCACACTCGACGCTAACGCGTCTCGTGCATAATTTTTCCATTCGTGCGTAATACGCTATTTACTTATTAAGTAATATACTATTTTCTATTAATGTATTTTATTTTCAAAACTAAATATGAATTATACTTACTTATACCGGGTGACCACGGATCATGGTAAACATTTCCACAATTTTTGAGCTATCCAAATGAAATTTTGCAGCAGTAATGTACGTCCAAAAAAACAAATTCACCTGTCAAAGTTACGTCTTTTAATTGTTTCTTCCATGACTAGTGTGATAAATAAGTAGTATAAAATGACGTGTTGTGTTCGATGATTTTTTCCCTTTTTTTATTACTTGCACATTGCAGATTTATCAACGATGGGCACATCAATGGATTTCATACAAAATGTATTATTTTATGGTATCGGTTTACCATTATGATATCTTTTGGGAAATTGCGAGGGAAATTGGTCAAAATGGACAAAAAGTGATTTGGTCAAATTTGAATACACGCCAAGACGCCATTTTTATATTTTTTTTGTCGATCTAATGTTTTGGGAGTTATACCAGTACATTTGAACCTCGATTTGAACCAAATTAGACCAATCATGGCATTCTAGATTAAAAAATTAAATTGGCTCTAAAAAAATCAAGTGGGCTTAAGGCTTAAAGAGGCCCCAAAATAGTTCTATCGTACTCAGAATTTTCTCAGTATTCCAAAAATGCAATAATATATGGGGTGTTCCATTTAACATTCCAAAGTTGAGGTCACTTGTCGAAACCGGACGTCGAAAAAAAATAGGATGGGCCAAAATGAGTCTTTTTGGACGTACATTACTGCTGCAAAATTTCATTTGGAAAGATAGCTCAAAAATTGTGGAAATGGCGGGGGTTTACCATGATCCGTGGTCACCCGGAATATTAAGAACCAGTTTTGTAGGTCACTCATTGCTGAAATAAGTGTACATTTTGTCCGGAATACTGCGAAATATATTCGGAATACCCGGAATACATTCGGAATACCCGGAATACTAGGAATAATCCGGAATACTCCCGGAATACCTGGAATACTCCCGGAATACCCGGAATATGTTCGGAATACCTGGAATACCTCGGAATTCCCTGTAGTATTCCCAAAACGGGAATCAGTGTACATTTTTTGGGGTAGTGGATGACCCCTCGGATATTAATTTATATAAAAAATAATTTAAACCTCTTTTTACCGAACAATTATAATCACAACTACAACACTAGGGAAGGTTACAATTTAATGATTCCTTTGCACGGCCTGTCAAAATATGAAGAAAGCCCTAAATATATGAGTATAATATTATATAATAAACTGCCAAATCGATTTAAATCTATTACAAACTTGAATACGTTTAAGAGAGATGTGAAAAGCTATCTAATTCAAAATTGTTTCTACTCAATTGAAGAATTTTTAAAAAGTTGAAATTTATTCGATATCTGTTTATATTTTATTCATGTTTTAATTATATATATTTGTGTTTTTATTTATACATACATGTGTTTTATAACTTTACTATATACATATTTGTCTTTTTATTTACACATAAGTACTTGTATTTTAAAGAAATTAGTGTCCTCCTTTTGTGACTAGTCCTATACCGATGTAATGATTGGTCTTTTGGATAATAAAGTATTATTATTATATTATTATTATTATTATATAATCAGAAATACACTCGGAAATACAATTGAATATCACGTCAAATAATTATTGACCAAACTTACGTTTTTTTTTAAAATGAAACATTTCTGAATTTTTATATTTTTAAAATCTCCATATTCTTCTCATTTCAAAAATAATATTACATAGGTACCTACGAGGGTACCTAGGACCTATAGGTATAATTGGGGGTATAATATACCCTGGAATATACCCATCTCTTGTAGTTTTTTGAAGATATTTGAAAAAATATTAATATTAATTTAGAATCGAGTTTAGAATTCAAGTAAGCCGTGCTCTCGGTGTTTACCATTTTTATTTTACTTAAGTATATTTTTACCGAGATTTTTACTAATTTTACTTCCCTATATATCGTTCAAGCCTCGGCTCAAACTATATGGAAAATTAGAGGGAACATTTTTTGACAGTTCTAACAACCAATTAAATTTCGTTATTTCTTGTCATGTGACACAAATCACCCAGCGAGTCACCCAGTCATTTCAACATTACACTGATAGACCATCCAGGGAAATTTTAATCACTATGACAAATGACAACAAAATTACTTAAATATTGTCTAAAAGTTATTTGTGGCATCTTTCTGTATTTTCTTTCTGTTCTTATTTGGGATTTACGGCCACACTTCTGAACATTAATCTGATAATCTGAAAAATATTTGGATTATTTAAAAAATAACCTTTACGCCTGTGACTTTACGTCAAAGGAACAGTTAAAGGTTGGTTTTCTGACATAAAATATAATTAAAATAAAATAAAAACAATTATGTTTTGCAGACGTTTCGGAAACTTAGTCTGTTTCCTTTCTCAATGCTAAATAGTCTTTCTCTTGTGTAATTCGTGAAATTACACAATTTTAATGTTTATATTATAACCATAGATACTTACTACGCTCACAGAAAAGTTGATTAGATTAGATATTCAAGTTGCTAAGTTCTTCTTTTAGCATCGGTAACCATATTGTACAACAATCTACAGAATAATTTGATACGCATTTGTCTTCATTTAGCAAAATTATTGCAGATTCTTTAATTTTTCTCTTTTTACTGTCCGGTTCTTTTGTTAAAATTTTTGCTCCATTCCAATTTATTGGATGTCCGTTTTCGAAAGCGTGTTCACAAATTTTTGATTTTTCAATTTCATTTTTTCTAATATAACTTTTGTGTTCGCCCAATCTTACATTGAAGGGTCTGGATGACTCACCAACATAATATTTGTCACATTCACAACACGGAATACTGTAAATACAGTTTTTGAATTTTGATCACTATTAACCGGTTTTGTTTTTGTAAGTATAGATCTTAAAGTGTTAGTAGTTTGAAATACCGTTCTAACATTAAATTCCTTATGTACAGGGATTATCTGAACAGCTACGCACTATCGGTGATAAATTTAATGTTAGAACGGTATTTCAAACTACTAACACTTTAAGATCTATACTTACAAAAACAAAACCGGTTAATAGTGATCAAAATTCAAAAAACTGTATTTACAGTATTCCGTGTTGTGAATGTGACAAATATTATGTTGGTGAGTCATCCAGACCCTTCAATGTAAGATTGGGCGAACACAAAAGTTATATTAGAAAAAATGAAATTGAAAAATCAAAAATTTGTGAACACGCTTTCGAAAACGGACATCCAATAAATTGGAATGGAGCAAAAATTTTAACAAAAGAACCGGACAGTAAAAAGAGAAAAATTAAAGAATCTGCAATAATTTTGCTAAATGAAGACAAATGCGTATCAAATTATTCTGTAGATTGTTGTACAATATGGTTACCGATGCTAAAAGAAGAACTTAGCAACTTGAATATCTAATCTAATCAACTTTTCTGTGAGCGTAGTAAGTATCTATGGTTATAATATAAACATTAAAATTGTGTAATTTCACGAATTACACAAGAGAAAGACTATTTAGCATTGAGAAAGGAAACAGACTAAGTTTCCGAAACGTCTGCAAAACATAATTGTTTTTATTTTATTTTAATTATATTTTATGTCAGAAAACCAACCTTTAACTAACTGTTCCTTTGACGTAAAGTCACAGGCGTAAAGGTTATTTTTTAAATAATCCAAATATTTTTCAGATTATCAGATTAATGTTCAGAAGTGTGGCCGTAAATCCCAAATAAGAACAGAAAGAAAATTACTTAACTTTGACGACTTAATAACTACCAAATAAATTTCAAAATGTCACGTTTTGGCAATGCCAATTAATAAATAAATAATTGTTTTGTTGTGTTGCGACATTTTGATTTTATTTTTTCAAAAAATTTTCTGACCGAATATCCCTCAGACATTGACAAATGCCTCATAATTTTATGACAACCTCAAGCAACGTGCTTTCGATTGTCATAAAATTACCTCGTACATTATCAATGTCTTAGGGATATTTTAGCTGAAAATTATTAAACTTACGTAAAAAACTATTTAACAAAATACTTACTAACGAGGATGAACTCATCAATAATATTCTCAAATAGCAAACTCGACCTAGTAACGTTCCATTTGAATAAGGCGTTTTATTACTTTTACAACCATATCATTTCAACTCGACTTGCTTGAGGGCAGAATTATCGGTGCAAAACTATCTTCTCTAGATTATCCCTCGATCGCTTATGAAAAGTAATAAGCGAGATGCATGAAAAGGATTACTCTCGGGATTACTTCATATATAATTATCATTCTTTGTTGTTGAAATCCAATGTAATTTAATGGATGTTATACTGGTGAAGTGAATTTAACATGTGGGACCAACTGGGATAAATATGTGAAATGCCGAAAATTATATGAATAACGTATTTGAAAACTATTCTAAATTTTAAGCTATTTATGATATGGAAGTATCGATATATGTAATTTCTAGTGATTTTTGTTCTCGTCCAGTCTAAAATCGAGTTTAATAAGTAGAGCTCGAAGTAGAGTCAGAGTCGTGAAATATCCTCGGAAATATCGCTTGCAAGATATCTTATTATAGGGAAATATTTAGATATTATGTAGTATACCCTCGAGTATACCTACATTTCTGTGTGATAATGCTAAAAAATCAATATGATGTAATCTCGGATGTAATCGTTTAATTAATAACCAATCTATAATTATTAGATGTTTAAATTTACGTCGTCCTTCATCCAGTCTATCCAAGGGTTTGTAAGAAATTACCATCTAATTAGTTTTACATTGATGAGGGCTAAATCAATAAAATTTATAACCTAAACGAAAGGATGAAAATAAAGGGAACTGGCGCAAAGGCAATGTTTTTGAAGGGTGGATTTAATGATGTTCAAAAACGCATGAATCAGGATGAGGGGCTGTAATATATTTTTATCGAAAATCGCAATTTAAAAGGGACCGCCGATAGGAAACAAATGCTTGAAGGATTATTTGTGGGAGCGATGCTTTTAATAAAACCATAAAAAGCCTTATATTTCCCGGAAAATTTCAATAAGATATTAGTAGAAATATTACCTAGGTTCGTTGCTATGCTAGGTAGTAATTCGACTGGTTTTACGTTTCCTTCTAAGTATAAAGTACCTATTGCCCTCGCTATTGCCGCCGTAGTAAAAGTAACATTTATGGCAAATTGTTGGTTTGAACTCAATTTTTTTTTCCATTTCAGCATGGTCCCTACGTCTGTAGTTTTATAAAATAAAAATAATGCGTCAAATAAGGCGAAAATGCGATATCTTTTTAGTTAAGATTAAACTATTAAGTTCTCTGGGACTTTTAGTTTTATTGCTTATTTAAAAATCCATTGTAAGTATGACTATGTTAATACAATAATTAATAGTTAGACCCGAGGTTAGACCTAGGTATAAAATAAAATACAATCGAGACTATAATTTTATCGTACAATACTGTATTCACACTAAAAGTCTGGTATTGGTAACGGTATCACTGACGGTTGGGTAAACAAAATAAACGAGATTATTTTAAATTAAATAGAACCGTTTCACATAATCCTCGATACGTTGAAAAGAATCAATAGTTGTCACCAATAATGGTGGGTGGTTCATTTTCTAGACATCAGACTGTAATTTGTCACTTTCTTTGAGTAGACAACGTAAAATTAATATGCTTATTCCGAGGCTTATTCATATAAAATCGAGTATAAAATGATTGTGTGTGAAGCCGCACTTACAGTGATTTATATACGAACTATTTATTTCCAATAAAAGGATAAAAAGGACCAATTTTAAAACTAAACTTTAGTTCAGTTAAGTTCACCTAAAATAATAATTTATGTTTCTGTAATATCTTCAGTGTGTGTGTGTGTGTGTAGTATAAATCCTCAATATGTTAAACCGAGTGTAAAACTCAACTGAATAATATGGAAAAGATAATTATTCTTTCTCTTCGCTGTGAGTTTCTTTTCCTGACTATTAATTAGTTGTAATACATTGTCATGAGAGTGTTTGTACAGGGTCATCACGCGAAAATGTCCTTTTTTGAAATAACTCAGCCATTTTTCATGTTCTGACATAGATGTAGACATTCTGAACTAGTTTTTTCCACAGAATCTAAATTTTCAGTCAAAAAAACAATAACGATTCGCATTTCAGAAATAAGACATAATAATTTCTCTTTTAAATAGAATACTCTGTATATTTTGAAATATTTCGATTCTGCTTCTCTTTCTGAATTCAAAAGTGTCAACATATCTTATGTTATCTCAAATGGTTTTTTAGATATTTAGATTTGATGATATTAAAATCTGATATATAAATCTGACGATATTAAAATAACGTGACCGATTTTGTTAAATAAATTTTGAAAACAAAGAAAACATTAACCATAATGAGAAAATGATCTCTGAGAAACATAGAATGTTGATTTCATACATTTAATTAACAAAGAAAATATTAATAAACATTAAAAAAATAAAAAAATATTAACAAAGAATTAACAATGTTAAATATTACAAGGTTAAATATAATAAATAATTTTAGATACATTAATGCATATATTCAATTTAGTAATTGGTCAATATGTCTACTTCTATTTTCATAACAAAGTCTAAACCGCCGTCGATAAAGCACCTAAACAATCACAATTATATGATCAGGAATTCTCTAAACAATTTAAAACGGCGGTATAGACTTTGTTATGAAAATAGAGCCAATACTAAAATTGAATAAATGCAATAATGTATCTAAAATTATTCATTATATTTAATCTTGTAATATTTAACATTGTTAATTCCTTTGTTAATATTTTTTAATTTTTTTAATGTTTGTTAATATTTTCTTTGTTAAATAAATGTATGAAATTAATATTCTAGGCTTCTCAGAGATAATTTTCTCATTATGGTTAATGTTTTTCTTTGTTTTCAAAATGTACTTAACAAAATCGGTCACGTTATTTTAATATCGTCAGATTTATATATCAGATTTTAATATCATCAAATCTAAATATCTCAATAACCATTTGAGATAACATAAGATATGTTGACATTTTTGAATTCAGAAAGAGAAGCAGAATCGAAATATTTCAAAATATACAGAGTGTTCTATTTAAAAGAGAAAGTATTATGTCGTATTTCTGAAATGCGATTCGTTATTGTTTTTTTGACTGAAAATTTAAATTCTGTGGAAAAAACTAGTTCAGAATGTCTTTACATATATGTCATAACATGAAAAATGGCTGAGTTATTTCAAAAAAGGACATTTTCGCGTGATGACCCTGTACTTGGAGTAGTTTTCCACACACCAAAACACTTTTGCTAACACTCGACGCGCGTTTCGCCAACCAAGTTGGCATCATCGGGAGATGATTATTATTTGGCGCTTCGTTGAAGCGTTAACACGTGACTAACATAAAAAGCGGGCTATTTGGAATGGGCCCTCTGGCACTATTCATACTATTTTTACATTTGTTAATTTCCAAGCTTTCGAATGCATCTAGTTTTCTAGCGTTTGTTACATTTCTAATCAACCCTAAATTATTAGGTAATATCTATTTTATGATTGTTATCAAAAGCATGTTGGTCAACGCTAGACTTCTCTATTCTTCCGTATTATAGATGAGCCAAACTTTTGGTTACAGTCCTTACAGCTAATTTCGTAAATCCCCGACCTTTCGTTCATTCCAATTTTATCCTTGGGGTTGCCTAAAAGTTGTTGTAGTTTATTTCCCGATCGATGAACCACCGCCATATCAATGTTGTTGAAAATTCCACTAAGACCTCGGGTAAACCGGGGTTCATATGGAATTGATACAAATTTTCCCTCTCAATACGAAAGGTCGAACAATTTCGAAGTGCCTCCCTAAATTTACGCTTCCTAATTAATTTATCAATCAAATTAGTAGAAAAGCCATTACTCAAAGCTATATCCTTAATTAATTCTTTTTCTTTTTCAAACCTCTCTTTAGTTAGAGGAAAACTTAATAAACGATTAATTAAAAAACTTGCCATCGTCGCTCTTTAAAAAACTGATCAGTCGATTATGAACATTTTTGAAAATATTCATCTTGGAGTAGCACAAGAAAAGTTCGTTTTTAATGCAACATAACAGTTTATGTAAAGAAGCAGATAGATTAGTTGTAACGACAGCAATACTAGCAACGGTGTTAGTGTGGCTGAAGACATTGATGTCTTATACGTGCCATCGTGCGTGAGCGTTTACGCTAGCAATGTGGGCGGTGACAGCGATGCGAATTAATCGAAATAAAGAAAACTAGCAGATGCTCTATGTGCCACTGTAATAGCAATAAATTCGCTTTGGACAGATTTAAGACGGTTGGCGTGAGCATATAACGTGATATTTCCGAGGATATTTCCACTCGTATTTCCATGTATCAGCTGCCAGTCGACTAAAAAGAAATAATTTTTGTTCTTATTGAAAAATACATTAATTATTATAAGATCAAGAGTCAAGACTCACAATATAAATTAACGAAAATAAAATAAATCCTACTAATAATATAATATAATCAGCTATAATATCCCTAAGACATTGATGTACGAAATTATAATTTTATGACAATCGAAAGCACGTTACTTGAGGTTGTCATAAAATTATGAGGCATTTGTCAATGTCTGAGGGATATTCGGTCAGAAAATTTTTTGAAAAAATAAAATCAAAATGTCGCAACAGAACAAAACAATTATTTATTTATTAAAAGTTTATAGATTGAGAATTGGCATTGCCAAAACGTGACATTTTGACATTTATTTGGGAGATGAAGTCGTCAAAGTTAAGTAATTTTGTTGTCATAGTGATTGAACATTTCTCTGGATGGTGTTATTCTCGGTGTTATCAGTAGTAATACCACAAGAGATTGAATTTTCGCGATAAGTCTGTCGATTTATTTCTAACGAAATTTAGGACGAGTGGTGTTTTCAAGCAACTCAGTTGAGTTTAGAAATAAAAGACAGACTTATAAGATAAATTTAATCACGAGTGGTATTTTCTCGGGTATTTTATTAGACTATTTCACGAGCAAATATTTTGGTTGATAACTTCACTTGAAGTAGCACCGAAAAGCGACTCGTTTTGACGTCTGTCTCTATAATTAATTTTTATTAAACTGTCAAACTTTGCTTTGCCATCCGTATCCATGGTTACGTCGTTGAAAACACCACGCTGATAGACCAATTAGAATTGAAGGACAGTCGGTGTTTTCACTGTAATACAAGCTGTCTTTGGTTTGTGATTGGTCAGATTATGTGATAATTTTAAGGTGAGTGAGATAGTCAGTGTAATGTTGAAATGATAGGGTGATTTGTGTCACATTGTTATGGGGGGCAGCTTACCTAGATAGGCCACGTGCGCTAGGCAGGGTTCAATCCCCACCTAAATATCGGGTCTCAGGTATTAACCCGGTACAACCCCAAAACAAAATTTTAGTGTTTTACGTGCAGTGTCTCCGAGCGCCCTTTAAATTGAAGGGAGACCTCACACGGCCGACTAGTCAGGTCCGTGGGGTGGGTTTTCCTAAAAAAATGGGGTGATTTGGAGGCAATAAAATAATGTAAGAAATCACAACTACGAGCACAATTTAATAATTTACGGGCACATAAAATGATCGCAACATATAGATGCACATATATTTATGCAGAATCTTTACAAGAGCTGAAGGCTCAATAAATGGACCGTTAGTGTGATCACACGCCTGGTTTCACAGGTGTTATTTAGTTTATAGATATTTTACGTTGCCCTACGTAATTAAAATCTCCACTTAATTAATATTCCCCTAAATTTCCCCAAAATTCTTAATTAATAAATCCCTAATAAACTTAATATCTACATAAATACCACACAATTACTATTCTGGTTGATTTTCTTAACCAGCTTCGCACCAAGGAGTTCCAATCCAGGTAACGATGTTGAGTTCAACGTCAGCTGACAGGTAAAAGTGAGGCAAGGACGAGCAGCAGGCACAGCAACGATACTCAAAATCCCAGAGGCCACCGCAAGGCAACCAGTATAATACACAGCCAGGCCCAAAGCAATCCTAACAGCAACACAGGAACCCCAGAGCAACAATAATAACAGGAACAGGAACGATAACATAAGAGTAACTCAGTAGCAATGCTGTAGCAGCGTCGTAACAGCGTCTTAATAGCGTCTAGCAGCGTCGAGCAGTGTCGAGCAGTCACGTAGCACAGCCCTTAGGTTTCGGGTGGGCTGAAAGTGTCTGACGTTGTCGTCGTCAGTGGCTTGATTATCTATTTCGAATACGGAAAGAACACCTAGGAAGAAGAAAACGAGGGTCAATTTCAGCTTTATGCCCCAAGAAGACACCAAAAAAAAACCAGCTTATGTACTCACCGCTTTGAACATGTGAAAATATCCGGATTAACCGTCGAATTTACAGGATGCTTCACCAAAAGGTCCCACTAATTTCGATTATCTCGAATGATTTGTAACAAATCCCCCAAAGGGCAATTACTTCACCAAAATTTTACAAACCACGAGTCGCACGTGTTCACGGTTTTCCAAGCCAAGCCAAAAGAAAGAGATTCCAGGAATTCGGGGAACTGCATTGGTTTCGTCTCCCTAATTCGTTCTGCCGTCCACTCAGAGTTACCCGAGAGTACCTCCAGAGCAATTCGGTACTGTTTTGTTTTAACCAATGATATGAATCTCACAGAAAACGTGATTTACATAACCCTGACACACAAACCCAACTAAAACCACCAAAATCACGACATGTGCTTCCCTGTCAACCCTTCACAATACATCTCTACAACTCCACGGTTTGACAGTCGCAACGAACAGAGTCCCTACATATCGAACCAGCGAACGTACCGCGGTCGAGATACACTACCAACATGAAACATGACAGGTAACCTGTTTGTTTACTTCAGCTACAAGCAAATCCAAAGTGTATAATAAATACTGTTTCTGTGGCCAAAGTGAGGTAAGTCTTCATAGTTATTGCTAGTACCATTGAGCATTATGTTCGTATCTATTTTGCATGCCCTAAAGCTCGTTGACAGATGAAATTATTTATTAAATATCCTATCTTGCAGTATTCCAGACGATGTCTAGTGGTGTTACCAGCCAAAAGTGGAATATAATTACCCAGTACAAGACAATTATCACCCTGATATCGCAGAAACACCGCAGAGGAAGACTTTACCAACGAAATATCCAGGAACGACTGTAAATAAATGCCCTTTTTAACCACTATCGAACTTCCATTATCCTAATCAGGTGAGCCCTCTATTTTTGCAAGATGATTTTTCAATACTAATAGTTGAACCTATTTTTGTAGATAAGAGCTACGGACTGAAGAGTGATACCTCTATTTTCCTAAGATTGGAAGCAGCGTGACAATGATTTTGACCCTGCCGAAGGCTATTTATTTACAATATACCTTTTTTTATGTATCGTTATACAATAAACTAAGAATAGACCTTACCGCTTAGTTTATTTGCTAGTAAATTTGCCACTGAAACGTTAACCTACGAAGCACCACGAGAAAATATTTTAGTGTGGAATTAAATTGTAACAACATGACAAGAAATAACGAAATTTAATTGGTTGTTAGAACTGTCACAAAATTTTCCTACTAATATCTCAGTATGAATAGTGATAAAGTGGCTGCTCATTAAATACGTTTTATAATTAACTTATATTGGGCTGTGTGTACTAATCGAGTACTAATTTTATAGTTACTTACTTTTAATATAGTACCTACCTCGTTACTCTGAGTGTGAACCAATAACAAATATTTGATGTGATGGTAAGTAAAGAAGTTAAGGTCGATTCAAATAAAACCGAGAATACTTACCATTAACAAAAAAATAAAAAGCAAGAAATGTCTAAAAATCGTGATGATAATCAACACAGGATTCTTTTATACATTTCGCTGGTAGCGGCAGTGCATTGGGCAATTCATAAGTGCAGAACTATTCTTGTTCTTTGGTACTCATCTGTCAGGATAATCAACCTAAACTTTTGATGAGGTGTTTTTATAATGTGTAAACCGTGTTTTTTTTTCGAATACGTAGACAATTGGTCTATTTTCTCTTCTATATTTCTTTATTTTTGCTAAATATTCCATCATTCATTGAAATCGTTCCGATTCCATTCTTTAAATTTAGAACCTGTAAATGAATAATTAAAAGAAATTCTTTGTCATTTGTGTATTTCGTACAATATTGTTGAATATAAGATAAATTAATAAAAATGCAGTTATTTACTGTAAACACGTTCACATATTAATTTGAAAATTTCAGCCTTCACCTCGTGTAAAACTTAATTAGATATACATTGTCCATTTTGCCCATCCCCGTTCTATTATTGCAACACCGAGTTATATGTATTTAACTTTCAAATGATAATTTAAACCTGGAAATATTGTTACTTAGCCTTATTAATCTCTTATAGCACTTAAAAGGACAATCATATAAAGGTAACGAATATCATTATTCAGCAAAGCTTGCACACTTTAAGTTGCAGAACAGCAACTCAGAACAGGATTAACTCGCAGATCAGTTACCACCACATGATCCTTTTATGTAACAGTATTGTATTGTATTTCATTCACAATGCTTCGTCTCTTTCCCGGTTTTTATAAAATAACTCGATTGCTTAACTAATTTTTCTATAAATTTACTTTAGAAATTCTGACATACGTACACATGAGCCAGATTTTTATACGAGTTATTACTGTAAAGAGGATCCTTCGCCTGCTACTTCACAAAATATTGCACGCCTCTAAATATGAAGCAGTTAAAGAGATTATGTTAAAATTTGGAAAATAAGAATTTAAGAAGACACTGCAAACATATTATATGTTTGTTACATGCAATTATTTAACCAATTACAGTTCATTTGAGTTTTGTGTCTTTAGTACAAACTGAAGAGATAATATCGGAGATAAATAAAGAGGACAGTAAGTACCTATCTCTTTCTTTAAATCCCTTTCATAAATAGCAAACCAATCATTTGACCTGCATTCCAGCAAATTCCAGGCAAACACGCTGATTTAATAGGCGATTCGTATGCAATTAATTGACGATCGACCAGTTTAAACTACGCATCCTAGCCACCTGTGCTTAATTCCAAATAAAACTTGGAACGTTACCCTACAATGACGGCTGTGTACAGGCAGTACACAGCCGTCATTGTTGTTCGTATAGTAATATTAGTGTCTGCCATCGAATATGGTATTTATTAGAAATTATTTAGTAAATGGTGATTGTAGTGAAATCGTGTGCCAATAAATACATTTCGAGAGTCAACCACTGAGTACCTAGAAAATGTACACTGATTCCCATTTTCGTAAAATGTTTCAGGTATTCCTAATTGTAGCAACTAACACTACTATAAACCTAGAAAATTAATATGGTATCTATTACGCTTATATAGGGTGAATTTAAAATACACTGAATTGTTTTAATCTGTAATTTCTTATAGAATGATTTCGCAGTATTTTAATTTCAAAATTCCATGTTAATACCTCAACAAAAAAAAAAAAAAACAAACTCGTCCCACTGGGGATACACTGACCGGTGAACTTGACATTGACTTGGTTACGAACAAATACGAGAACAAATACCTCTACGCAGTATTCGCAGTGTTGCCTCAAAAACAATAGAAACACCAAGTTTTACCAAGTAAAACCATAACTGAAATCTAAAACACTAGGAAAAATTCACACTTGACACCATGGATGCACAGGCTGAACTACGCCGGCAACGTGGTAGCTAGGAGGACAAAACTGAGATCTAAAACGCTAGGAAAAATTCCCACTTGACATCATGGATGCACACTGCACAGGCTGAACTACGCCAACAACACGCTAGCTACGAAGAGTGGGAGTACAAGCATTTATGTCGCTACACACATCAGCTGTTCTGCTCAGGAGCGGCGTGAATATTTAATAAATATTCAAAAAAAATTTTCTTGACTTTTTCATTTATTTTACAAATTACTATTTTTAAGAATTTTTACGGACCATTTAACGAATTAAAATGATTCAGTGTATTTCAAATTCACCCTGTATATTTAGCTTTATTATATACCTACACCTACCCTTTATTATTAGCAATCACTCTTTTATATTACGGAAATATTTCCATCACCGTTTTCTAAATTTTAGGTTGCTTACAGTATTCCATACGATGCCATATAAAGAATAAGATAATTTTTGTTATAATAACAGTTTCTTCTACTTCTTTCCAATATTTTCTTTCGATAAAGGAACATTACTTAGGTAAGTATATTTCTTCGAAATGTCTAGACATGTACCTAAATATCTGATTTAAGTTTTATTTCCTTACCATGGTTATTTATTCTAAATTATTTTCTCATTTACCTGAATAACTACAATCTTTAAAATTCTAGAAAATTTTAAGTGCAGCCTTTATTTGAACAGTAGACATATTTGGTTGAACATCCCTTATTAAAAAAGTATTATTATTAAATTTGTTAGTCACTCGCTGGATTTGTGGTCGGAGTTGGTAGCAGGCAAAAGCCACTAATCTATGAATAAAATTAAATTCGCAGGTTTCAGTGCAGTAGATATGTAAGTATAAGATATTTTCCTCAAATTTTAAATGACTTACCTTTCGTGAAGGTTATTGAGTAGATATTTACTATGTTGTTAAACCAATTACCTAAAAGTGGCGATGTTAAGAAAAATTGCATAATGAAAAATAAAATTCACCTATAAGGTCGCCAGCCTAATGTTTTATTTTATTACTATGTTACAAGTTTATTACTATGACACATTATTGTTTTTAAACCTCGTAGATATTTAATTTCCCTATTGAAAATGCCTCTTTATCTTATCATGTCTATTATTTGTTTGATGATATGACTTCACTTCCTTCGTCTTATTATTAAGCATATCACGAACATATCTATTTTATCAATAAAACAAAGTGTTAAGACATCGTAAATAAAGAATTATAGTACTTATTAATTACTTCATCAAATTAATATAAATCCATTATTTTCATTTGGGATAAGAACAATATCTTGACAAATTGAAAAAATTTAAAGACTTATTCATACCTATTCGTGCTAATTTAATTGATAATATTCCTATTAGTATTTTTATAAATATGTTTGTATTCACCTACTCGGTTTCTATGTAAAATTGAAGGTCAGTAGCCTTTGTCGTTTGTCCTGTTCTGAGCCTAATTAAAAATAAAAGAGATGTAGGCTTGTTTGCTTTTGGATAATTTATTTTACAATTACCATTATTGAGTGGAAACGGGAAGTCAATTTTAATGCTAGCATTTATGTATTTTTAAAATATTTTAATGGTTACCGAGAAAACTACCTTGACATGAATCTCCCAAAAAACAGGTTTGTTAGAAGCAGATGTTTTAACATTATCTTGAAGCGATATAATGTAAATTTAGTAATAATATCCTTAATGAGATCCTTAAGTAAGCAAACATAAACAATTTTTAAACGAATTCACTGATAAGTTATCACGTTAAAATTGTTTCTGGTTCATCCCGGTATACATAATTAAAAACATCTCTATTAATTCTGATTCAATAATATTAATGTGAAAGCAAAGTAGACCCGCATTGTTTCTGTTTGTTTTGTAAAAAAATTGATGAAAATTGAAATACCTATTTACCTAGATTATTGATTCGAGTGAAGTTCGCGCTCGGTTTGCGCCGCTTTTTTCCAAAATCCAACGAGTTTTCACGAGTTCCTGGTAGAGAAGGCATAGTTTTAGTAGAAAAACATAAAGAGTTCCGGTTAATTAGGCTCAGAAATCGAAAAAGTCAATTTCATGCGGCGCCGTTTTTTTTTTAAAGGAGTTCGAAGGGAATTTTCCGGTAAAGGCAGAAGAGTTCTGGAGTTGATGGTTCTTGAAAATAGTTCCGTCTTTTTCAAAGTTATGATTTTTTTTTTTTTAAAAGGTTTTTTTTCGATAAATCAGTTCTGAGCGGAGTTCTGAGTATTGCTCAATAATTGTACAAGAATTCCCAACGAAAACTCGCTAAAAAATCTATGCAATTGTTATTATTATTAACAATTATTGGTCGATTTTCCAAGTTTCTCTATTCTCGCGCCTTCAAAGTTGCAAAATTCATTTTGCTATTTCTGAGCGGAGTTCTGAGTAGCACTCGAAGAGTTCTACAAGAATCGCCAACGAGAATTCGTGCTAAAAAATCCCAGTTATGCATGGTTCAGTTATTGAATCTGAGTCTTAACTCGAGCTATCACTCCTCGTATCACTCGATTATCGAAATCACTCGAGTACCGAATACTCGGTTATTTAAATCAGTCAATTATGCCCAACACCAATAAGAAAGAAAATTGGAATATTAAGGAATATTGGAATATGGAATATTTAATGTCAAAACTAGGGGAAACGGATATGATAATAATTTTTAATAACTTCTTTTTGGTTTCTTCGAGGATTTCTGTGAAGAGATTTTATTCCGTAATGACTTCTATTCATATGTACCTATATATTCCGCTCCCAGTGTCCATGTAGATATTACATGATTTAATTTCTTCCTCGGAAGGGGAGATCTCTGTCGGGAATCGAACTTAGGTCCCTAAGGTGAGTCTAGTGTGCTTGCCTCTCGTCATTCGTATTTGATCAAGTGGTATTGGTATTTCAGTATTCCGAAAGTAAGGTTTTTTTCGAGGTTTTTTTAATACCATGTATGTAGTAGCTCATAATATTTAATTTTCAAAACGGTAAATTATTAAAAGGTAAATCCTACTTTCCGATCATCTAAACTTGGTAGATAATATAAAAAAACATACTGTTACATATTCAATCATATTCATTTTGTGATAAGATAAACCGATTTGGGTTTTCCCACCTCATAATATGACAACAACCTCATAGACAATATGATGGTCTGTAGGAATGGAACCGAGAGGTAATATTAATAAGGGGTTATCGCTCTCAGGTTTCCACGAGCTCCCTTAACTGCTTACATTCCAACCCTCATACGAACACATAGTTTGATGTTGCCAATATATTACCGAACTGTAACCACTTTTGTCATGCTCTCAGAGGTTCCATGCTTATGCTTATCTAAAATATTTATTTATTCCCGGTCAAATAATCCAATTTCTTACTTAATTTTTTTTAATTATCATGGATTTACAATTTTTTTTAATTATCATGGATTGTGTCGCTAAATTTTCATAGTTAACAAGAAACTATTTTTTGTATGATCATTAAATTTTTATACCCGAGATTATATCAAAGTAATTTACTCCAATCCTCTAATTTGTTATTAAGAAATTATATTGGGATGTAGGTACCCTCGGATATTCCTACATCTCCATAATCTCTATGTTTTAATTTGTGATGTTGTTTCACATAATATTAAACAAAAATTTGATAAATAAATAATATTGAATGTTTTAACTGAACGAAATCGAGGTTTTTAATAACTTGATAACCTAAAAGTTTTTATTACAAATTCTACTACTTACTTCGAAAACTTCTTTGCGAAATGTTTTGTTGAAGTAATGGGCACGATAGCTAAGTGGGTGAATGTGTTAATACCTGCTTGGTTACGAAGATCGATGGTTCGATTCCATTCCAGAGCAAATTAAAAATGTATCTGTAATTTACTCAAACTGCCTCGATGGGAGGGTAACTGTCGATGCCCTAGATGTGTTTCGGACCCCACAATATACTGTAAATCCTTGTCTCGCCTTACACAGTTTCCTAGGATTTTCCGGAGGTTACTTCAGTAACTGAGAGACATTAAAAAATAATTCATTTTTAATTCACATTTAAGTAAATGAATGCGATAAAAATTAATGTTCTCCTTCAAATTAATTTCTTATTTTGAAAATTATACTTAGGTCTTCAATAAAGATTTTGATCTGTTATGTAAGTATTCGATACCTAGATTTAAATTTTGACGTTTTTACATACATTTGCGCGAGATATAGAAGTTCAATAAGGGGACATACTACTTATTAATATAAGCTGTTGAAACAAATATTTCTTATTTTAGCAGCACGAGACTATCAAAAGTAGGTACTTTCTTGACACACAAAGATTACTGAAATTGTCATAAAAAATACGCCCTATTTTTTGCATCTCATTATTATTATAAGGAAAAATGTAAATCGTCCCGCTTTTTTAATAACATCGTTTTCTGGGTTCTTTTCCTTATTTGACTAGCCATGTCTGATGTATGCTAATTACCAAGAACAAAATTACCCAAAATGCATATTTTAACCTTCCCATGGGTAATTTTCTCTTTACAAGTGTTATTTGGCAACTGTGGTGATAATCATGTAGCGTGTTGGTACGTTAATGAGACCCTCTCACACAAGCAAGTTGACATGTGTCCCTGTATTTAATTGAACTTTAGGTCACGCGCCTGACAGAAGTGACCATTTATTAATATATTTTAAATGCTCATTGACTAAGGCGTGCATCGGCATCTGTTGTATGTTAAATAATTTAATATGTAGCGCGTTGAGCTAATAAGAACAAAATTAAGTGTATAATTACCTAGAAAATTACTTAGAACCGAGCTTAGGACTAGAATAGACGCAATTGTCGTAACTGTGTTTGATTTTCTTTGCCTTATGGGCAAATTTTGTGTAGGACAGTAATTTGTAATAGTAATTTTCGTTACAAGTCCGGTAGGTTACAGTCGAGTAGATATTATGTATGATATTTATGTAAATTATTAGCTCATATACCTATGCATTGGCATTGAAGACAAAATGATAAACCCGTTTTTTCTTTTGAGGTCGTTTATTTATGTAAGTGAAAGTACCAAAAAATTTATTTTTTCCCTAACTAACTGTTTGTGACGGATGAGCGAAAACACTCGTAAAATAATTTCAGGACAGAAATATTTCTTAAAAAACAAAAATAAACATTTATACATTCAACCTGACAACTCTGATCAGCATTCGCTCTTCACAGCGGCGTAGAGCACTTCAACAAGAACAACTAAACCTGTTTGACTTCCAGATTAACATAGTGGACGATAAAAGTAAACAACTCTTCACCTTCATTGTCTATGAAAAGGATGCGAAACCCTTGTTGACTTGGTAGTTTCGAGGAGAGAGATTAAACAGTGAGATTTGGTTTAAATGTTTTCCTCTCCTGAATTAATTGGAAAAGTGTCGTTTGTGAAAAAGTATAAATAAACGAAAGCCCTACTTGAAACCCTCAAACTAATTGAAACTGTAATACATAATTTAATTAACATTCTACTTTAAATAAGTTCTTTTTTCTGTAAATCAATTTGAAAACTAATACACATTAAGGCACTTAAAAAATGTTGACTTGTTTAAGGATATTTACTTACCTTCATCAAAGACGTCGATATTGCTTATGTGCCTTAATCTTCATGTCCTAACTATACCTATATTTTTGTTTAAACCATCAATTCTTAGGTACTAACATTTAAAAGTTTTCATCAAATTATTCAATAGCTAATATACGAATATAACAACGTATTCTACCATAAGAAAATCTTCCAGTTCCAATCTAAAAATTTCTGACCGTTGAATCAATAGGCCGAGGATTCCAACTTGTTTGACAATAGCACATGCAGTTAAATGTTCGCTGTTTTGGTGTTACTGTCAGTTGAAACTGAAGTCAAGAGCTTCCAACTCTCTTCCTGATGTACATGATTGACGAAAAGAAAATGATAAAATAAGAAAGTCTCGAAGAAAGTTGGGTGACCAATCTTGAATATTTACCTATATTCGTAAATAATGACAAGTTGACTAGTATTTGTAATGATATTTAAGCCTTGTATGCCAAATATGAATAAAATTTGAAATTCAGAGTATAAAAATACTTTAGAATCCCCTAATTTCTCTAGAAATACTTTGCGACCAGCAATCTATTGAGATAAAAGCTCGGATAAAAGACCTATTCAAAATGAGGAATCTCTCATTAAAATATATTCTACGATTTTCTGAACATATTATATACAGGGTGTTTCATTGGGAGAGGGACATACGTTAACCGTGGATAAGGCTCACCGAGGTGGTTCCAAATAACCCACACTTAATGGATCTGTTGCCCTTTATAACCGAGATACGTTTTATGAATTTTACCTATTTCTTTCTCCATTGATAACTAACAAACCACTGTGTATATTTTTTTGACATTTGGGACACGTATTCTACATTACTTGATGAATCCACTAAGACATCAACAAAAAAGAAAATCCAGGTCCGGCTTCACAAAAAGTTTACAAAATCTTCCATCCTCAAAACAACACCTTGTATATCTGAATTTTTTAAATTTGTTTCCATATTTTAAAAGAGTGTTGAAAACTGAATCCAACCATGTACTTTTTATTTTGCCGCAGAAGATTTTACTACTAAAATTTTTAGTTAACATTTTATTTTATGAGCATTTTGGGGGTACACAATGAAATGAGACGGATTTTTATTAATTTTATTATGTTATGTTAATGAGGATTACTTAATATGTATTTCTAAAACTTACATAGTTTGCATTTGTATGCCTCTAGACCACTAGAAAATGTATTTACAGGTCCGTATTTAGGACTACAACGACAACCAATAAAGAACACTAATAACTAAAGAAAATAAATAAAAACCGAATTACTATGAAAAAACTACAACAATTGCTCCAAATGACCTCCATTTTGTTCGATGCATTTTCTTGCCCTTTTTTTAAGATGGTTAATAGATTTTCTAATCACATCCGGATTATTTCTCATTTCTTTACATGCATCCTTCTATCCTGTGAAGAAGTTCTACCCTATTATTTATATCAGTGGAATATACTTCAGATTTTAGATATCCCCAAATGTGGTAATCCACAGGATTGAAGTCGGGAGATCTTGGAGGCCATTCATTAGGACTACCTCTGCCTATCCACATGTTGGGAAAATTCTCGTTCAAAAATTGTCTAACAATTAGCCTATAATGTGGTGGAGCAACATCATGTTGAAAATGTAATCCTGCTACGTTTACACCTGCATCGTCTAACAATACCGGCAGAATATTCTGAAGAAAATCCAAATAGACTTCTCCAGTCAGTCTATGAGGAAATATGTGGTCCGATTAACTTATTGTCAAAGACACCACACCAAACGTTTAATGAAAATTTGTGTTGTGAATGGGCCTCCCTTATAGCAATTAGATACATTAATTTTCAAAATCCGTGTATTAGTTTCTGCAAAATTTACTCCTAAAGAAATAGCGGTTAATATCAGAGGAGTAAATCGCAACCTTAACATAACAATAAAATTAATAAAAATCCGTCTCATTTCATTGTGTACCCCTCGGTGTACCCCCAAAATGCTCATAAAATAAAATGTTAACTAAAAATTTTAGTAGTAAAATCGAGAGTAAAATCTTCTGTGGCAAAATAAAAAGCACATGGTTGGATTCAGTTTTCAACACTCTTTTAAAATATGGAAACAAATTTTAAAAATTCAGATATACAAGGTGTTGTTTTGAGGATGGAAGATTTTGCAAACTTTTTGTGAAGCGGGACCTGGATTTTATATTTTGTGTTCTGTCTTGATTCTGTTCAGTCTTTTTATCTTGTTATTTTGTTTTGTTATTATTATAAGTATTTCATTTTGCCTTCTCATTCTGGTATCCAGTTTAGTTATTCTGACCCACTTCTACTCTTATTTCTTGTCTAATTTCTTTCGCTGCCTCGTTTACTTTTGTACTTATGTCTTCATTGATCGTTTCACTTATTCTTTCCCATTTGTGGTCGAAATTTTCTGTCTTATGGTTCAGCTTCGTGTTCCATTTTCTGTATTTTTTCATCTATTTTCTTCTTAATTTTTCCTGTAAAATTAGCAATGTGTTCCTCTAGTCTTGTATTATTTTGACCCATTTCTTGTTTAATTAAATCTATTTTCTGTCCCATTTTTTTATTGTTCTGTTCCATTTTGTTGCTAATTTGACCCATAATATCCATCAATTTGTTTCAAATGTTGTGTCACTTTGTGTTGTGTGTCTCCTTGTTGTTGTGTTTCTTGTGTGGAATTACCTTGTGCTGCGTCTTTCCTATCCATAATTACCTTACCTGAAAGTAAATTCACGAATTTCTTAAATGATATTAAATATTTTACCTTATTACCAAATTGACAAAGTATGCCTACAAACTATTCAATACCTCCAATTAATGCCTGTATCTTTATTTAACGCAAAATATCTAATCGCTTTCCTATTGTGCTCCACGTTGGGCGTCATATTTGAATAAACTCAAACTGGTAATGAGCTTTATTTTGCCCTTCCTGTGTCCAAATAGTGACTTGAGACAAATACTGAATCACAGAATCTCATTAATAAGTATGTATCTTTTTGTAGCGCTTAATATTTTGTGTCTTTGTTGAAATTTCTATATTAAATGTTAAAATTTTTATTTGTTATTCACCTTATTAATAGGTAGGTACGAGGGTAGGTAGTGAAGATGTATATGATATCGTTGGTACAATTAGATTCCATTAAAATTCTTAACTCTAGACTCGATCCTCTTAGAATCGGAAAGTCATTTATGATCTCAGTTCGCTCGGATTTAAATCAGTAAGAGAATATGAGAAATTTATCATCTTATTAACTGTATATTCCTTCTATTGATAGAGAATATCTGGCGGATTGAATGTCATTCTTTATTAAATTTATTTGGCTTGTATATTATTGTATAAGTTGTATACAGGGTGTCCCTAAACTACGGTCGGAAAATTCGGGAGGTGATTGCATGCACGAAAGTATGAAGAAAAGTTCCAACGGACATGGGTCCGCAAATGGCTCCTAAGGGAGTTACGCCCCTCTGAAATTGGCACTCCAAGTGAGTTTTTTTTTAATATCTCAGGAACTTTTTGAGCTACCAATATCAAGTTTGGCATGCTCTCTAATGTAAGTAATGGTTATGAATCTGCATTATCAACGATGGAAAATATTAACCAGGGGCGTACTAAACTGAAGGGGGCTCGTATATTTTTCCCACCAATTTTTTTATTTGTCATTTTCATGAACTGTAAGACTAATGGGGAGCATTCAATATGTTAGATCGATACAGTGTAGATGGTTAGGTACTACAACTGGAATAATCGTATGGTTGTTCGGTTAGCGACAAACAGATTAAATATCTTATATGCTTGTAAGTTATCATGGTGCGATATGAAAAAATTGTTAATAGAAACTGTTCCGTCTGACATATGCTTTGGAAAGTTGTTGTTTGATGCAGGAAATTATAAGTCTTCTTCGCACGATCAAAGTTTGAGTGACTATTGTTTTGAAAAGATTTCAAAACTGCGAAGTTTAGATTCCTGAGAGGTATTGTAGACGGTGTGAAGATTGGGGACATTAAAGTGTTCAATTGTCGACTAGTGCAGGCGTATTCAATTCCATATGTCAACTAGTAGCTGATCTAAATCACGTCAGCCATCTATAGTTTTGAAAGGTAACTGACTACAATAGAGTAGGTTATTATAGGGATTGCATTTCAAATGTCAGGCTCGCTACGTGTGAGCTGGCGATTATATTTGATATACTAGACCCAATGTTGTAAAATGTTGAATAAATAATGGTATTTCATAGCGTCCAAAGCAAGAAATGAATTTAAAAAATATTTAACTTACCACAAAAATCGTTAATTACAAATTACAAATTGCATTGCAAAGTGGTTTCAATATTTTTTGCTGGTTTTGTCGTGATCTTCTTGAAGTGAATTAAAGTGAAGAAGACTACAAAATGGTTAAAACGTCAAGAATTCAAAATATCCAACGCGGAAGTACCCAGGGTTCGAGGATATATATCCACTGATATATATCAGATATATATCATTGATATATATCATTGATATATATCATTGATATTTTCCTCTGATTATATCATGATATTTTTCCGATATATATCATGATATTTTCTCTGATATGGGTTGAACATGAAGATGAAACTACGATAATAATTAATGAAAACATTGAAAACTCAGAGACTGATGACGATATACCTCTATCTAGACTGCAATAATATTTAATATTTATTATTTGTTATTTTTATTTTATGTTCATTGACTATAAGGCCCAGTTTCACAATACCGAGTTGTTAACATCACTTTTAAAATCAATATTTCATTAATAATACATACAATTTTAAAGAAGTTTTTATCAACAAATTTTTTATATAGTTAACTTTTGGTTTTAATGTTTAGTTTTGTAAATTTCTTATTTTTTATGGACATTAGGTATTAGTTAACCATCAACTAATAGTAAACTAGTGATTGTGAAACCGGGTGTAAGTTATTCTTCACGTTATTATTGTTTATTTTATGAATAACTTTTAGATTTTGTTCCTCGTTCCTCGTGTTCAAATACAGTTTTATTTATTTTTTATAGTTTTCCTTATGTTAAAATATGTTTTTTTAATACAATATTTCATATACGTACTATTCTGATTTTTTATTCAATGAAATCCCAAATGATACAGTTAGATTCATTTCGTTTATTTTTGTTTTGATATATATCAGCATTTGGATATATATCGGATATATATCAATAAATATCGGATATCATGATATTTATATAAATATCATGATATTTTCGAACCCTGGAAGTACCTAAACCCGAAAAATCTCCTCTAAGTCATCAGCTCCGCGAAAGCCTTAGAACTAGAATATTATTATTTCGCTAGAAATGCGAGGGAGAAATTCGCACAACGCACCCTATTTTTGCATCTAATATAAAATTAAATAGTTTGTCAAAGGAAACTTTAAGACTTAAGCACTGGTACATTTATTAAAGTAATTTCCCCTTGTATGCTTTAACTACTTACATATTAACAAGTTTCACATCAAACGCATCTTTGTAAAGTGGAATGTAGAACAGGAGCAATGAGGGCTCTAGTTGTTCTTGTACCTATTAATTATGCCCTTCTTTACCGTGAATAACGAAATGTCGTACCCGAGTAATCTGAATCATCAGATAAGTTTCTAAGTGGCACTTCAAATCGATTTTGTTTTTGCTTTCCCCTCTAAACGATGAAATTAACTTATCCTTATTAACTTTATTAAAAATTCAAAACACTTTTTCCACGGGCGTGTTCAGAAAGAAATTTGATTACAAAATATTTGTTACTTAATTGGATAGGGATTATTAGATGACCATGTTTGTGCACTTAATAAAATTCCTGATATTATTTTTCATATATTGTCCTCCGATATTATCATTATATGAGTATATAGGGTTGTATTTGGACATAGATAAAATTAGATAAAATTTAGGGACGATTCATTATATTTGACACAATATTTACTAGCAGAATTAAATATAAATTGCTTAAAAATCCAAATTGTCGTGGTCCATTTTGTAAAACCTGTATTTTTGACAATCAAAATATTGAAGAACACGCGGTAATATAATTACAAGTAAATTATATTTAAATCAGTATTAACTGCCAGTACCTTACTTTATGCCTAATAGGTATATTTAGTCAGTCGATGATCGACCGATTTGTCATCTATAATATATCTAGTTATTATCAAAAACCATGACCATTTATAATGTGCTCTTTATCATAAACTGCCGCAAACATTGTTTTCATTTATTGGTTATTTGTATTTGACCCTAAATCGATACACAAAACAAACAGAGATGTAAAAACTCGTAATAACACTATTACTACTTCAAAAATGTTTGAGTAAAGTGACGTCGTTTCCAAGGATACATAAAAATTAATCTTCATAGAAAACAACACTATTTCTACAATCAACATCATCAGCTCCGCAAAACCTTTAGAATAAAAGAAGTGTCTTCAGTAAATTTTTTTCTACATTTTGTGGGACACTTTTGCTTTATTATTTTGAATATTTTTGAGGCGCTATATACTTAAGTAAATATTTTTTCTCCTCTGTAGGTATATATTTTCTTGTACTTAAATGTTGGTCAAAGTTGTAATTTAAGTAATTTTTTACGTTCTGCATTATTTTATATTTCAGAACATTTTCAAAAACCAATGTTTATAAAGCAGTTTCTACGAGAGTTTCTATTATTTTCTTTATAGATTCATTTTAAAAATGACTTTTTCTTTTTTCAGGTAAGACTTCGCAATTGCTTCCTGTATAACTCCAAAAAAACAAATAGGTAGGTAATCTATGCAAACTACACTTTCTTTCTGTAAGTAAGTAAACGTTATTTTTGTAGAGGGAAAATCTTATGGTCCCCTATTGCATAATGAATTATCAGAAGCAGGTCTTTTATTCTGTACCTACTTGTTAACATAATTGGGATCAATTTAGTTTAAAAAAGTATTCGAAACAGACTTTCTCGAAATTAGATGTATATTATTATTGGCAAAAACGGATCCCAGCAAAAATAATGGGAAAGAGGAATTATCCTGAATAAATTGGCTTCTTTTGGTTAAAAAATCGTCTAATCCTGAGCCGCTTCAACAAGCCATTTCACATTAAAACGTCCATTTAGAAATAAATAAATTTTTCGCTCTGTAAAATCTGCCGCTTAATTTTAAAATCATTAGTTAAAACATTATTCTAAAAGGGTTTTCTACACATTATATAATCCTTTGTTACATTTGAGAATAAAATAGCTTTGTCGCATTTGCTTTAATTTATGTTCGGATTAATGGGAGAATCATAGTTCTGAATATAGATCACAAGAGTGGGTAAAAAGGGGTAAATTTATTGATTGGGGCTGGTTGCAGATTAATGAAAGGTATAATGGTGTTTCAATTTCTAGTCTTACTACTTATCTGAAAATATTCAGGGTGAGTCAGTAGTGCCTATTTCTTCTGTATCTCCTGTCTCGTTAGAGATAGAGGCATGGTTCAAAATTTTAAAATCGTGAGAAAAAATAAATTTTTTAAAATTATTATCAATTATAAGGGCGATCCGTTAAAGTGGTGGTTTTTTAAATGGAATGACCCAATTTTTTTAATTATGTTTGAAGACCACTATGATGGCCTATATTTTTATATATATTTTTAAAATTTGTTGGATGGTTAATGAAATAAAAAATATATTTATGGAAAATTGACGTTTGTAGGTATCATTTTGAAAATTTTTGTAAAAAATTTTGTAATTTTTATTTCTCTGTAACTTTAATATGATATGTCCTTGTACCTATCCTAAGCACTGCAACATTTGCATGTGCCACAGCAATAGTTGGTTTTCGTAGTTTAAAATAGGTAGGTATAAGGAAAACATTTAACTGATTAAAAATTGCGATAGTTGATTTACTTTACTTGTTATGTAGTTAGGCAATCCTTTGAAGATCTTTCACAGCCGGAGTTGCAGACACTTGGGACCATCCACTAAAGCAACACAAAATATCTCCAGAAACCGGTCGTATTTATATAATATAGCTGTTTGTTTTTGTTAAGTTTGGTAACCAAATATTTATCGGTTAGATTTATGGGTTTCGTAAGCTTTTTCATCTTTCATAAGTACATATAATATTGTTTATAACTTACGTAAACTGACAACGAGAGGTAAATTATTTAAATAAATCGTTGCCATAAAATTTAATTAAGCATTTGAGTGTATAAACGAATGTGAAACAGAACAGCCTCGCCCTATAAATTATGTCATTACACCGCCGATTTTAAACCAGAATGGTAAATAAACATATTTAATTTGATTTTACAATATACTGTTTAAATGTTGGGTTGTACTGTTGTACCACTTTTTGTTTATGCTTATGTTTTTGTTTTTGATTATGTTTACTCGAAGGACCTGATTTTGCTTATGCTTAAATTAAACGCCAATGTATAACACTAACAACGTTTAATTCCTGGGAATAGTATAATATACACTATATACAAATACGAATTTGATATATGATTATGATTTATAAAATATGATTATGCTTTTGTTGTCTGCAAACTCATGTTACTTGCAGTGAGTCTATATCAGAACTCGGTATATGTAAAATATGATTATGCTTGGTTATCTGCAAGCGTGTTACTTGCAGAGAGTCTATAACAGAACTGCAATTACAATTTTTCGTTTATGAAATAGTCAAATACTTTCTAAAAAAGAATAATATGGTTTTACAGTTTAAATGGTGACAAAATCCAGATGTAGCTGCAGCTATAAGTACCTACTTGAAACCATTGTCAATGTAGGGGTCAAGAGGACCATAAAAATATAAAATATTGTTACAGTCTGCAAAGTTCGATTATGTTTATTTACAAATATGGGTACTTGTAAGTATTTAAAATTAATAATTCCTAGCTATTAAAAATTCAGTTAAGGACTGCCAGTGACACCTGGTAGTGGGAGCTCATAGTGTACGTCAAAACCAGTAGTTGTCGATAAGAAATATCGGTCAGGATGAGGTTTAGAAAAAAAAAGGGGAGTTTTTTTGAAATGATAAGATGGCCAGCTAGCGCGTGTGATTTTGTAAAGTAAATTATTGTTATAATACGTTGAAAATACGGATATTTCCACACGTTTAGTATAGTGAGGCGTCGCCCGATTAGGCGATACAGTGATTGTTGTTTTCGGCGCCGCCTTGTTGCAAAAATTGGATAGCCATCGAAACTATTTTTTTACGTCTTCGGCGTTAGGGGATTTCGGCGCTGGAGGTAAGCGTTTATTAGTCATTGTCATTCAGATTAATAATTTAATAATCTCAAAAAAACTCATGCTGGATTTCATATTTTTAGGCGTTTTTTTTGTATGTTATAATAACGCTTGAAGAATTGTTAGGGATATTGCCCCTTGTAAATTAATATATCAGACCATCTCTGCCGAACCTGGATCGGGCTAGGGCCCCAAAAGTCCTGTGAACTAAACCAGCGTAGCCGTTGATGATTTCTTGGGAAGCATCCACCGATCGAAACCGTGGAGCGGCGATTGTACGCGTTGCGATTGTTTGTCGAAGCCCCAGGGACACCTAGGATAAGTACCACCTAGTGGAAAAGTTTTTCTTAAACGTTATCGTGACTGTTACGATTATATATGTGTATATGTATAGATTGTTTTTTTATTGATCAATATTAGCTAACAATAAACCCAGGCAATAATTTATGTGGTTCATGTGAACCTGAAGGTTTCAGTTACAGGTTTGTGCCACCCTGTTAGCATAATCCCTGTACTTGTGAATTAGTGCGTTAAGTCGTTATCAAAAACTGTTGTGATTAACTAGAGAACACCATATAATGTCCTGGTCTCTATATTTAGCCTTGTAAGTCATTATAGGCTTTAGCAAATAGCTCGAGTGCACTCTGAGTAATAATTTCCTTTTTTTTAGGTTTATATGAATTCTTGTTTTTTGTATATATATATTTGGGTGTATTAGTATTCAGTAAAGTTGTAGTGAAAATTTAATGGTTTTATCACTATTGTAACTCCCTGTAGGTTCTGGGGCAATTGTTTAGTTAGAAAAACCATTTGGCGCCCTTTAGTCATCTGGTATAAGTTATAGTGAACACAGTTACCCTTTTTTTATAAACTAATTACCCACGCCCCCACTGAGAACCCAACTAGCCTAAAAATATATATATATGGGTACATGTAAGAATTAACCTTCCTTAAAAGTTTTATCATTATTCTTGTTCAACAAACAAGAAGGGGTTATAAGAAATTTGGTGCCCTTAACGTGGGGCCATAATTTTTGGTATTGTTATAGCATTATAAGTTTTAAATTTTTAGGTAGGTATAAGAGGAATTGATATAATTTTTTTAGGCGCTCTATTTCTTGTACTGTACAATTAATATTGATCAATATATTGTTTTATAATTTCGTATGTCCGTACGTTGTGGAAGAAATACTATTTCCACTACTAAATCTGATACTTATCAACGGTTGTGTGAGTTATTATTTAGATGCATATGATTAGTCGTTTGACGGGTATACGATTTCAGAATTACTGGGTATAATACTAAATACTAATTTAAGGAAAATTTTAATAAGTAAACGATGTTAAGATGTAGTTAGTTGCATATAAAATATTTTTTTATAACATATGAAAAAATTTATCTTAACACATTGTTTTTACTCTATCTTTTTATAGAGATAAAATACGTTTTGTTTTATCTTTTGCACCGGGATATTTTGATACTTCTAGGTACTCGATTTCGGTACAATTTTTTGTGAGGTCCGCATAATTTTTTTGGGTTGTATATTTTTTTTATTTACGCGGGTTATTTGGGGCATTATTTATTATTCGCTATGGATTTGTACCGATTGAACAGAGACGAACTAGAGTACGAGTTAGGGGTAAGGGGATTCGATGACGTTGCGTCGGAAACTAATTTATCTATGAGAAAAAAATTGAAAGATTTAATGCGCGAGGAACGTTTTGGGGAGATAGTGACCGCAAATACATTTCAACCTGAAGCAGTCGAAGAAATAGATATATGTAATAAAAAGGTAACTGAGTTAGAGGCATATTTGAATGATCGTGACGTTATAGTAGCTAACGGAAATGAAGCACGGGTGGTAGATACCCGATTGAAACATTTGTTCACACGGTTAAAGCGGCTCAGTCCGGCCAGCGAGGCATTAATAAATAGTATAGCCAATTTAAAGGGACGATTACGAGATATAGAGAGTAGTCTAGATGAGAAAATAAATTTAGCTGACCCGAATCAGGTTCAGGCGGTTAATGCAGTACCTCCAATTCCGGAAATTCCAACGGTACGTCACAATTCAATACCCGTTTATAAGTGGGATGTACATTTTTCTGGCGGTAAAGAGGGTTTAAGTGTGAACGCTTTTATCGAGAGGGTGGAGGAGTATCGAATCTCACGACGTGTATCGGAAGCTGATTTGTACAATTCGATTACTGATTTGCTTACTGGAAAAGCACTTAGTTGGTATAGGTCGGTTAAAGGCAAAATACATAACTGGCCGGGATTTGTGGATAAGCTGCGCGAAAATTATTTGCCGTATAATTTTGAAAAAGATTTAATGCGAGAAATTAACGAACGTGTGCAGGGGGTCGACGAGAGTGTTAGTGAATTCTTTTCGTGTATGTTGAACTATTTTGGACGTTTACAAAAAAGGTTAACTGCCCGGGAAATGATTGAGATTATACATGATAACTTGGATCCTTTTTATATTGAGCGTGTAGGTTTGCATATTAAAGAGATTGATAATGTTGATAAACTGCAAGAGGTTTGTCAAAGTTTGGAAATTAGTAGAAATATGGCTGCTAGGAGGAGCATATTATCTCGTCGAGTAGATGCGAATCCAATTAATTTTCTAGAACCAGATTTAGTTTACGACCGCGATATACCCAGGGACAGAATAGCTCAACCATCCACGTCAAGAGACCGTCGATTAGACCCGAATATTAGTAGTATACTTTGTTGGAATTGTGATACTAAGGGGCATACATTCACGGAATGCAGTAAACCTAGGAACAAATCATTTTGTTTCCGGTGCGGAAAACCAGGGGTGACAAAATATTCGTGTGAGTGTTCAGCAAAAAACGGTTCAAACGATCGTCGCCGGGCCGGTCGCCGATCGTGAACAATTTTAGAAACCCGGTTCCAACCAGTAGTTCATGGCAAGCTTGGCTTTCCTTTATTCAAGTAGAATACAAGAAATCTCGTATCGACAGTTTATTTTCTTCAGTAGGTAGGGACCTTCGTCCGTATCTGACGGTAACAATTTTCGGTATAAATTTTTTTGGGCTACTGGACTCAGGCGCGTCACAATCGGTAATTGGTAAGCCTGGTTGGGAAAAGTTACAAAATTTCAATTTGACGTTAGAGCCTTGTAAGAATTCAGTTAAAGTAGCTAATGGGGAATATTGTTCAGTCTTAGGTTTAGTGAGTATACCTTTAGTACTTAGTGGTAAATTAAAAGTAATACAATGCTTGGTAGTTTTAGACATAGACACGGAGATAATTCTTGGCATAGACTTTTGGCACGACATGGAGATAGTTACGGATTTTTCTAGTAGCTCTTGGAAGTTTAAGAACGAACTTAAATCGGTCTGTAGCTTTTCGACGGATATTGCTGGCGAGGAACAAAGGAAGAGATTAAACGAGCTAGTGTCAACTTTCTTTGATAAAATGGGTTCGAGTTTAGGTTGCGCAAAAGGGGTAAAACACATAATCGATACTGGGGACAGTCCGCCAATAAAACAACGGTACTATAACGTGTCACCCTATATCCGAAAAATAATAGATGCTGAAATTGATCGTATGTTAGAGTTACGCGTGATCGAACCTTCAAACTCGGCATGGTCTAGTCCTGTGGTAATGGTAAAAAAGTCGTCGGGGGACTATAGGTTTTGCGTGGATTTTAGAAAGGTTAATGCAGTAACCCGGAGAGACGCGTACCCACTGCCATATGTAAATTCAATATTAGATCGGTTGCGTGATTCCCAGTTTTTATCATCGATAGACATTAAAAGTGCCTATTGGCAGATTGAGCTCGAGGAGGGCAGTAAAGACAAATCAGCCTTTACGGTACCAGGGCGCGGCCTATATCAATTTAGACGTATGCCCTTTGGCTTGCACAATGCAGCAGCGACTTGGCAACGTTTTGTAGACAACGTTCTCGGTGCAGGGTTAGAGCCATCAGTATTCGTGTACTTGGATGACATAATTATAGCAACGGCGGATTTCGAGTCTCATTTGTCAGTGTTGAAGGAAGTATTTGAAAAACTTATAGCTGCGGGTCTAACGGTTAATCGGGATAAGTGTATTTTTATGCGCCCTGAGTTAAAATACCTAGGTTTTGTCGTCGATAGAAACGGATTGCACACGGATCCTGATAAGGTAACTTGTATGTTAAATTATCCGAATCCGAAGACTGTTAAGGAGGTGCGTAGGTTTGTCGGGATGGTGTCGTGGTACCGACGGTTTATACCTAACTTCGCGACTCGGATTACCCCAATAAGTAGATTAACTCGCAAAAATCAACGATTTCTATGGACATCGGAATGTGAAGCGGCGTTCAGGGATATAAAACAATGTTTGGTAGAGGCTCCAATCCTCACCTGCCCCGATTTTAATAAGGAATTCGTACTACAGACAGACGCTTCACAAGTAGGGCTTAGTTGTGTGTTAACACAGTACTTTGATGATGGAGAGCGGGTTATTTCATACGCTAGCCGCGCTCTTACTCCACAGGAAGCTAAGTATTCCACTACTGAACTCGAGTGCGCCGCAGTGCTATTCGGGGTCGAGAAATATCGTTCATATATCGAGGGAACACGATTTAAGGTCATTACGGATCACTTTTCATTAAAGTGGCTCTATAAATTAGAAAACCCCTCCGGCAGGTTATCTCGTTGGTCCTTACGTCTGCAAGGCTACGATTTTGAGGTAATACATCGCAAAGGGAAGTCACATGTGGTGCCCGATGCGCTTTCGCGCGCGATCGCTTTTGTTGACGTCACTGACACCGACCAGGACACTTGGTATATTAAATTAAAACGCAATATTCAAGACCACCCGGATAAGTATCCAAAATTCCAAGTACGCGATGGAAGAATCTATAAATTTGTTAATTTTGGCCACCCGACTCTTAATGAAGACGAGGATTGGAAATTAGTAATGCCCAAAACCTTGCGTAGGGAAGTGCTTCGCGAATGCCATGGGGATCCAAATGCGGGGCATTTAGGCATATTCAAAACTGGAAAGCGTGTCGCGAATTTTTATTTTTGGCCGGGTATGAGTACCGATGTGGCTAGGTATGTCCGAGCCTGTGAGATCTGCAAAGCACACAAGCCGGATCAGCGGTTGCCGTATGGCCATATGAGGCCAAGGATTGTAAATCGGCCGTGGGAAGTCGTTTCAACTGATTTTATCGGACCATTACCAATGACTCGTAACAGGAATCGGTTCATATTAGTTATTTCCGATTTATTCACCAAATATTCACTTTTGTTCCCTCTCAAAGCGGCTACTAGTAGTTCCGTTATTAGGCACCTAGAAAATGATGTGTTTTTAATTTACGGAATTCCAGAGAGAATTATTTGTGACAACGGCCGACAGTACGTGTCACACGCGTTCAAGAAAATGGTAAGTTCTTATGATTGCAAAATAGTCTATAATGCGAACTACAGTCCGCATGTTAATCCAACAGAACGAGTGAATCGAATATTGAAAACAATGATACGTTCGTATGTCGACGAGGATCACCGTTCTTGGGATGTGAACTTAGGGAAGCTAGGTTTCGCGTTAAGGACCGCGGTCCATGAGGTAACCGGATATTCTCCTGCCTATCTTAATTTCGGTCGGGAACCGTTAATATCTGGAAAAATGCATCGTGTGGTTGGAGAAGGTAATGAGTTTGAACTCAGCGATAGGTTAGAGTTGTCGAATCACGTTAAGGAGGTTCAAAAAATATGTGACCAGGTTAAAAATCGGTTAAAGAAAACCTACGAGGACGTTGCGGGAAGATATAATTTGAGACGTAGACCTTTGACATTAAGAGTAGGACAAATCGTCTGGAAGAGGAACTATACGCTTTCGGATGCAGCACAGTATTACGCGTCTAAATTGGCTCCTAAATTCGTAAAATGTAGGGTTTTGAAAAAGTTGTCGACGAACGTTTATGAATTGACAGATTTCGGAACCGGTAGGTCAATAGGCTCGTGGCATATTAAAGACATAAAGATAGATTAAAGATTTTTTTTCTTTGTTTTTATAAGTGAGGGGGGTGTTACAGTCTGCAAAGTTCGATTATGTTTATTTACAAATATGGGTACTTGTAAGTATTTAAAATTAATAATTCCTAGCTATTAAAAATTCAGTTAAGGACTGCCAGTGACACCTGGTAGTGGGAGCTCATAGTGTACGTCAAAACCAGTAGTTGTCGATAAGAAATATCGGTCAGGATGAGGTTTAGAAAAAAAAAGAGGAGTTTTTTTGAAATGATAAGATGGCCAGCTAGCGCGTGTGATTTTGTAAAGTAAATTATTGTTATAATACGTTGAAAATACGGATATTTCCACACGTTTAGTATAGTGAGGCGTCGCCCGATTAGGCGATACAGTGATTGTTGTTTTCGGCGCCGCCTTGTTGCAAAAATTGGATAGCCATCGAAACTATTTTTTTACGTCTTCGGCGTTAGGGGATTTCGGCGCTGGAGGTAAGCGTTTATTAGTCATTGTCATTCAGATTAATAATTTAATAATCTCAAAAAAACTCATGCTGGATTTCATATTTTTAGGCGTTTTTTTTGTATGTTATAATAACGCTTGAAGAATTGTTAGGGATATTGCCCCTTGTAAATTAATATATCAGACCATCTCTGCCGAACCTGGATCGGGCTAGGGCCCCAAAAGTCCTGTGAACTAAACCAGCGTAGCCGTTGATGATTTCTTGGGAAGCATCCACCGATCGAAACCGTGGAGCGGCGATTGTACGCGTTGCGATTGTTTGTCAAAGCCCCAGGGACACCTAGGATAAGTACCACCTAGTGGAAAAGTTTTTCTTAAACGTTATCGTGACTGTTACGATTATATATGTGTATATGTATAGATTGTTTTTTTATTGATCAATATTAGCTAACAATAAACCCAGGCAATAATTTATGTGGTTCATGTGAACCTGAAGGTTTCAGTTACAGGTTTGTGCCACCCTGTTAGCATAATCCCTGTACTTGTGAATTAGTGCGTTAAGTCGTTATCAAAAACTGTTGTGATTAACTAGAGAACACCATATAATGTCCTGGTCTCTATATTTAGCCTTGTAAGTCATTATAGGCTTTAGCAAATAGCTCGAGTGCACTCTGAGTAATAATTTCCTTTTTTTAGGTTTATATGAATTCTTGTTTTTTGTATATATATATTTGGGTGTATTAGTATTCAGTAAAGTTGTAGTGAAAATTTAATGGTTTTATCACTATTGTAACTCCCTGTAGGTTCTGGGGCAATTGTTTAGTTAGAAAAACCATTTGGCGCCCTTTTAGTCATCTTGTATAAGTTATAGTGAACACAGTTACCCTTTTTTTATAAACTAATTACCCACGCCCCCACTGAGAACCCAACTAGCCTAAAAATATATATATATGGGTACATGTAAGAATTAACCTTCCTTAAAAGTTTTATCATTATTCTTGTTCAACAAACAAGAAGGGGTTATAATATTACAAAACAAAGTTGTAAAACATGCTGTAAAATAATATTTTACAGAAGACATCCTAACATGCCGCCCGCCTTGAAAGACTAACTTTCAACATTGATTGATTATATTAAAATAAAATTAAAGATTATAATAATGCATTTTGATGGCTTAAATTTAAACTTAAATCTACAATTCACTAAGTTTTATTGTTCATATTGTTTGTAATTCTGATTGTCTTATTGTCTTTCTGTTTCGAGTGGTAATATTTGCACACCGATCGTTTTAAAATAGTGCCATTCGCCACTTTCACAGATATCACCCGCGTAACGTTGTCTGCTCCTGGATGTAATTCAATGACACGCCCAAGTTGCCACTTTAATGGAGGAATATTATCTTCTTTTATGATGACCAGAACTCCTGGTTTTAATTGAGTATTGGATGTTTGTTTCCATTTTACTCTTATTTGCAGCTGAGAAATATATTCCTTGTTCCATCTTTTCCAAAAATCTTGTTTAATTTTTTGGATATGCTGATACTTGCTTAATCTGTTGTCAGCAATGTCCAAAATTCTTTGCTCTGGGGTAGATGTTAAAGTCCTCCCAATTAAGAAGTGTGCGGGTGTTAAGGGATTTAAATCGTTTGGATCGGACGAAAGAGGACTTAAAGGACGAGAGTTGAGGACTGCTTCGACTTGTGTCAATAATGTGTAAAATTCCTCAAATGTTAAATGGGTGTTTGCTATTACACGTTTTAAGTGTATTTTGACTGATTTCACACCCGCCTCCCATAAACCTCCAAAATGAGGAGACCGTGGTGGTATGAAATGCCATGATGTGTTCGTTTGATTTAATGAATGATTGATTTTGCTATGATTTTCTTGTTTTGATAAGAAATTATGCAATTCTAACAATTCTGAGTTGGCGCCTACGAAATTGCTACCGTTGTCTGAGTATATATTTTGTGGTTTACCACGACGAGCCATAAATCTATTCAGTACTGCTAAAAATGCCTCCGTGTCGAGGTTAGTAACTAATTCTAAATGTACGGCTTTTGTTACAAAGCAAACAAATATGCATATATATGCCTTGTTTAATCTGCACCCATACGACCCTTTTTATCTTTGATTAAAATTGGACCTGCGTAGTCCACACCGCAATTGTGAAAGGGTGGCGCAGGTATCAAGCGAGATTCAGGTAGTGAACCCATGATGTAGGTCGTGGATTTTGGGTTTGCACGAAAACAACTGATACACTCACGAATCACTTGTTTTATTGTATTTTTTCCTGAAATAGGCCAAAATTGATCTCTAATTGAATATAATAATTGATTTGCTCCACAATGCAGAAGTCGAATATGTTCGTATCTGACAAATAATATTGTTAACTTATGCGATGGTGGTAGAATTATAGGGTGTTTTTTGTTATAATTAAAGTTAGAATGCTGAATGCGACCACCAACACGTAAAATTAACTGGTCATCCAAAAATGGATTTAGTGATATAATTGAGCTCTTGCGACTTATTTGTTTGTGATTAATTAAGTCATTTATTTCTCTAGAATATACATTGTTTTGAGAAATTTTTATTAATTTATGTAATGCATTTTCGAGTTCATTACTTGTTAAAGGACCACTTATTTTGTTTTTTGGTTTCCTTGTGTTTTGTATAAAGCGTAGGCAATAACCGGTAACTCTTTTTAATTTACTTAATGATGAATATCTTGAAAACAGGTTTAAATCGTTCAATTTTAATGATAGATTTGCAACAATACGTGCTTCTGGTATGTTATTGATACAATGGTTGATCTCATATGGAATAGGCCAGGAATGTTTGTCAGATGTGAGCCATTCTGGGCCACTCCACCATAAGTCCCTATCTAGTTGATTTGGTTCAACACCGCGAGACAATAGATCCGCAGGATTTTCATGTGTTCGTACATGTTTCCAATGATCAGAGTTTGTTAATTCTTGAATTTCTGCGACTCGGTTTGCAACGAAAGTTTTCCACCTATTGGCAGGGGCTGCGATCCAAGATAGCACAATAGTTGAATCGCACCAGTAAAATATATTGGTAAAATCTATCTTTATTGCTTTCGTTACGTTATTTGTTAATTTTGCTAATAATAGCGCTCCACACAATTCAAGTCGTGGAAGTGATACGTTTTTAAGCGGTGCTACACGTGATTTAGCACACAATAATGATATTTTGCCTTGACCAGAGTAATTTACTCTGCGAATGTAAATACAAGAGCCATATGCAATCTCGGATGAATCACAAAAACCGTGTAATTCAACGGTATGTGGATTTTCACATAACACGTGCCTAGTAATTTTGATTTGCGTTAAATAATTTAATTGATTTTGAAATCTTAACCACTTGGTGTGCAACTCGAGAGGTATGGTTTCATCCCATGTTAATTTGTATTGCCAAAGCTTTTGAATAACAATTTTGGCATTTATTATTACTGGCTCTAGTAAACCCAAGGGGTCAAATATTTGCGCAATGATTGATAACATTGTTCTCTTGGTAATTGGACCTTGTTTATTATTTGTATTAATAGTATACTGAAAAACATCACCTTCACGATTCCATAACACACCGAGTGTTTTTATTTCAGATGATTCTGATATCTGTATTATATTTTTGTCAAGTATGTTTTTTGAATTAATTGTTGACAATAATGTTTGGTCGTTTGATGACCATTTTCTTAATTCAAAGCCTGCCGAGCTTAATTGATTATGTTAACTGCCTCCGGTTTTGAATTCGCCCCTGTTAACAAATCATCTACATAAAAATCTCTTTCGAGTATTTCTGATGACACAGGATGTGTTTCACGATGCTCGATTGCTAATTGTTTAAGACATCTAACAGCGAGAAAAGGCGCTGAAGCTGTACCGTATGTTACTGTGTTTAACTGATAATGATTGATAGGATCGGTTTCATTAGCCCTCCAGAGAATTAATTGTAAGTCACGTTGACCTTTGTCTACTATAACTTGACGGTACATTTTTGTTATGTCCGCCGTAATTGCATATTTATGCTTTCTAAATCTCAACAAAGTTGAGAATAAGTCCCCTTGAATTGTGGGACCAACGAATTGAACGTCATTTAATGATACACCTAGGTTTGTTTTAGCAGAGCCGTCAAATACGACTCGAATTTTTGTAGTTAAACTACTTTCTTTTATGACCGCATGATGCGGTAAATAATAATGTGTATTACTGATATTTTGTTCCGAAATTTTAGTCATGTGACCTAGTGCTTCATATTCATTAAGAAATTTTACATACTCGTTTTTTAATTCGATATTTCGATTCAATTTACGCTCTAAAGAATAAAATCGATTTAAAGCATTTTGTTTAGAGTTGCCTAATTCTTTTATATTGCATTTTAATGGAATGTTGACAATAAAACGACCTGTCGTATCACGTTTAAAGGTATTAATAAAATTAGTTTCACAATATTGCTCTTCCGCTGTATACCTTCTTTGATTATTGCCTGCACATTCCTCCAATATCCAAAATTTTGTTAATTGATCATTTATTGAATTATTTTGATTTGTTGTAGTTAAAAAAGATAATGTTCTGTTTATGTGATTTAGATTTTGATTATGATACAGATCACCACCTAAAATCCAACCTAAAAGTGTTTTCTGCAGGACTGGACCGTTTTTACCTAAATTATGTTGACCAACACATAATAATTGAAAGTAAATACCGGCTCCTAATAAAATATCTATATTACCCGGCTCACTGCATTTTGTGTCTGCTAAACGTAAATTTGCCGGTATGTTTAGCTCTGGCAAATTAAATGACATATTTGGTAAATTGTCACTAATCTGATCCAAGACTAAGCATGTTATGTTTGCTTTAAATGCATTGACACATGATTTAATTGTAATGTTTGTTTTAAATTTAATGCTTGATATAGACTGGCTGATGCCAGATACTGATGATTGATAATTTGATTTATTTAAACCTAATCGGTTGCAAAGATCATGTGTTATAAAATTTGTTTGGGATCCTCCATCTAAGAGGGCCCTACATGTATGAAGTTTACCTTGATTATCTAGACTTCAATGCAAGCTGTTGGTAAGATTGTTTGAAATAATGTTTTGTCATGATTTATTGTTTGATCCAACGCATGCAATGTTTGTGTTTGTACAGGTATATTTCCTGATGTAGTAGCGATCATTTCACCGCTTGTTTGATTACATTGATTATGATTTGTTGTTTGATCACTCACATTTGTTTGTGGTGCAACATTTGCATTAAATGCTTGATTATGATTTTGTTCAATATGCAGGAGAGTGTTATGCTTCTTGTTACATCTCCTACAAGTTAATGATGTGCAATCTTTTGTTAAATGATTTTTTCTAAGGCAGTTTAGGCATAAATGAAGCCGCCGTGCCTCATTAATTCTTTGATTTATTGATATACAGGCTGTTACAAATTCGCTTCTTGAGGCAAAGTTGCAGAATTTGGCGTTTAGGAACATGATGCCTTTGAGAAATTATCTCTTGCGGTTCTCGAGATTTTTGAAAGAACGTAAAATTTCGAATTTTCGTTTTTAATTTTCCCCGGCGTTATTTGAAAAATGTTGCAAAATTAAAAACACTTTTTCATTGGCGTTTCTTATCTTTTACAAGATGGCGCAAAAATGTTTTTTTATAAAACGTTTTATTTACTCGAGTGGAATTGACCCCCCCCCCCTATAACTTTTTAATTTTTCAAGTTAAAAAAAATGTTTCAATTAAAAGTTGTATGGAATTTTATTAATTTTCTTATGGAGATCTCTTTGAATATATAGAGTGTTCCATAAAATCGGGACATACCAAACTTGCATATTTTTAAATAGAACACCCTATATATTTTCAGTTTTTTTAAATCTACATATTTTTCTGATTGCAACGATATATATAGGTATGATATATAGATGAAACATCTTATAAAAGGATAAAAAACGCCAACGAAAAAGTATTTTTAGTTTTTCGATTTCTCTTCAAATAACGCCGGAAAAAATTAAAATCAGCAAGCATTTTCGATTTCTCAACGGCATATTCCCTCGCATATTCCTAATTGCAAAATTCTGCAACTTTGCCACAATTTAACCGATGCTCGCCGATGCTGTATTTTTTATAACCGTTTCCGAGATCTCCGTAGTGAGAAGGGAATTTATAACAGCTTGTATAATATGTAGGTACCGAAATATGTACCTAAAGTTCAGTTCATATCTGTTCAGCACATAAAAAGAGCCGGATTGTTTGAAGTTTTTATCGGCATCAAACAAGTCGCCGGTTTTTTACGTGTCTTACAAATCTGAAGTCAACCATACCTATTATTTTAATGTTTCATTTAATCTGAAACTCCAATAAAATCAACACAATAAAATCGAAATAAATACCTAACTAGACCATATTATGTAATGTAGATAATAAATAATTATTGGTTTGTTTAAATATTTAACGCGTTCCTAGTAAATTGTTAAATAAAAGTTTGTATTACATTCCCATTGTACACCGCAATAACTAACCGGCATGGCAGCATAATATACCGGGTGACCACGAGATGAGGTTACACTCTATAACTTCTTTGTTATTAAACCGATTAATTTGAAATTTACAGGTGAGGCATAACATCTAAATACGCAACTTTTGACACTTGGTGGCTTTATTTCTTACTTCCGATTTAGCCGGAAGTGATATTAACTTTCTTATTTTAAATACAACTCTACCTGTTTTTGTAATAGTATCTTATTCGTTATAAAATTTACAATACAATGATATGTCACACAATGACATTTCATTTCAAAATGGCCGAAAAATTAAATTTTTTCAAAAATATTAAAATGTCAATTAAAAGATATTGAAAAATAATTTTTTTCCAAAGTTGGCCGTGAAATCAAGAGTAATGAATTTGACATGTTTAATTTTTAATCGATTTTTAATTTGTGCAAAAATTTCGTTTTGGCAGAAAGATAAGTATTAGGAAAATAACGGGTGTGAAAACAGCAACGGTCACACCAGCCACGGTTTAAAAAAAAATGCAATTTGTTGCTTCTAACACCCTTCAAAATTTTTGTACAGAATTTTCATACTAAAGAGAATCATTCACATCGGAAAAAAGATAAGGGTGCAAATCAACCCCAAATTCGTAAAAAATTCGCGTGTAGTGTTCTGTGGCGACATCCGTAAAATTTTATACTGCGGACTTGTTGGAACGGGGTAATTAAGTTAACTTGCATCACAAAATTATTTTCGGGGGTCCTATTAGGGGCGCGGGCCACCCCCAAATAATTAAAAAAATCATTGAGTCGTAGTTTATAGATGTCAGTTGAATTTTTTGATGTGGATGCATCGAGAGTATCGTGTTGAAGACTACCTATGCCGCAGAATAATTCCCCGGGCCGTACTAAGGGCGCGAACCACCCCCAAATAATTAAAAAAGTCAATGCGTCGTAGTTTATAGATGTCAGTTGAATTTTTTGATGTGGATGCATCTAGAGTATCGTGTTGAAGACTACCTATGCCGCAGAATAATTCCCCGGGCCGTACTAAGGGCGCGAACCACCCCTAAATAATTTAAAAAATCATTGCGTCGTAGTTTATAGATGTCAGTTGAATTTTTTGATGTGGATGCATCTAGAGTATCGTGTTGAAGACTACCTATGCCGCAGAATAATTCCCCGGGCCGTACTAAGGGCGCGAACCACCCCCAAATAATTAAAAAAGTCAATGCGTCGTAGTTTATAGATGTCAGTTGAATTTTTTGATGTGGATGCATCTAGAGTATCGTGTTGAAGACTACCTATGCCGCAGAATAATTCCCCGGGCCGTACTAAGGGCGCGAACCACCCCTAAATAATTTAAAAAATCATTGCGTCGTAGTTTATAGATGTCAGTTGAATTTTTTGATGTGGATGCATCTAGAGTATCGTGTTGAAGACTACCTATGCCGCAGAATAATTCCCCGGGCCGTACTAAGGGCGCGAACCACCCCTAAATAATTTAAAAAATCATTGCGTCGTAGTTTATAGATGTCAGTTGAATTTTATGATGTGAAAGCATCTAGAGTATCGTGTTGAAGACTACCTATGTCGCAGAATAATTCCCCGGGCCGTACTAAGGGCGCGAACCACCCCCAAATAATTAAAAAAATCATTGCGTCGTTGTTTATAGATGTCAGTTGAATTTTTTGATGTGGATGCATCGAGAGTATCGTGTTGAAGACTACCTATGTCGCAGAATAATTCCCCGGGCCGTACTAAGGGCGCGAACCACCCCCAAATAATTAAAAAAGTCAATGCGTCGTAGTTTATAGATGTCAGTTGAATTTTTTGATGTGGATGCATCTAGAATATCGTGTTGAAGACTACCTATGCCGCAGAATAATTCCCCGGGCCGTACTATGGGCGCGAACCACCCCCAAATAATTTAAAAAATCATTGCGACGTAGTTTATAGATGTCAGTTGAATTTTTTGATGTGGATGCATCGAGAGTATCTTGTAGAAGACTACATATGCCCCGGAATAATTCTTCAAGGGCGCGGACCACCCCTAAATATTAAAAAATCATTTTAAGGAAAAATTATGTTAGGAAAGATAAGTTCGTTATAGCTGACCGTGGCATGTTATGTTGACGTTGATAATTATTATGTTTAAAATGTCAGATTAAATATGCTACACTTTATTTGAGGGCGCGGACTGAACAAACAGGCGGTGTATGTTACTACTAAATAGTAAATAATACAAATATATATATATATTTTTTATTTAATATATATGTTCCTATGCCGTTACTATATGAGTGTTATGTATGTAAATTATTGTATATTTAAAAAAGAATTACATAGGTTGCATTTGTTATTTTTTAACGTTACGTGGCAATTTCGATGAATGTAGCGATTGCAGGCATTACATTGGTGAAAATCTTGTGTCGTGTACAATATCCCACATTTGATGCATTTCTGTTTCATATTGTCAGATTGGGTCAGGAGCATCATTTGTAATTCCTTTCTGTACATGTTCATGTCTTTGCGGTCCGATAAAGATTTATTTTTTACAACTTGACTAAGGAAATATGTTACTAAGACTCCACAATTAATGGTGTCGGTCTGGACAATATGTAACGCTTGGCTTAATTTCCAGTCCCTGATTAAGTTGATGGTAGTTTTTTTTTGTTTTGCGTACTGATTTAGAAAATGCACAATGCTGTTTCTAAACCCATCAATTTCACGTTTGCTAGCCTTTCGAGGATCTAAATATGTGATTGTCGTAGATTTAAAATCTACAATACCAAGACACCAGTGATTTCGATTTTGTGAGACAGGTAATACTAAAATAGTTTCTGCCGATATGTCTGGTATGAAATCGAAGAACCCTGGCTCTAATTGATCCTGCAAATATATGGCCGCATATGCCTGGTCTACAGTAAACAAAATGTAATTATTATTGTTGGTGGATTTAATAATGCAGTGAAGACAACAGTTGAGTGCAAAATCCGTTAACCATTGTCTTCCGCTAATGCTATTAAAATCATTAAATTTTAATTCTGCCCAATACGCAGTTTGAAAATTACATATGACGTAATTTTCGTATACTTCATTGCGTCTGTAATAATCTACTGATGCTACTAAACCATTATCAAGAAGGTGTAGTTCGACATATTCGGTAACACGGCTTAAAGGCTGTGTATCTCTTAAATCTGGTACGTCCTCTTTCCATAAAACCAAGTCAATTTGATCAGGATGCTTTGGTCTAACAATCTCAGGCAATAAATAAAACATGTAGAACCTTTCAATTGGACGGCTCATTCTTTGCAACCAAAAAGTATCGTTTTTCTGAATTCTCTGAATATGTATTCCTTTCACAAGCAAGTAGTGAGGGATAAGTGCATCCCTCTGGTGGTCAGTTGCTACTACCAGTTGAGACATCGAAGATGTCTCTGTGACCGATAGCGGCTTGCCAAGCAAGCACCAAGAGCGGCGACCTCTAGCCCTGATGGACTAAAACGTGCATGATAAATAGGATTTATAGGAAACAACTACTGGACGGGCAAAGGCCCCTACTCCCATTGAATTATACCTATAAATCCAAATTGGTAGCCAAATTTGTTATTTGTCTTTTCTCCACCAGACACAGACCGGTTTCGAACTCTTTATGTTCTCATCAGTGTGCCACAGGTAGCTAAAAAGACAAATAATAAAGGCAAACCAAACTAGTCTATGGCAGACCCAGCACAAGCAAGTAGTGAGGAATAAGTGCATCCCTCTGGTGGTCAGTTGCTACTACCAGTCGAGACATCGAAGATGTGATCGATAGCGGCTTGCCAAGCAAGCACCAAGAGCGGCGACCCCTAGCCCCGATTGACTAAAACGATTCTCCATGTCTCGACTGGTAGTAGCAACTGACCACCAGAGGGATGCACTTATCCCTCACTACTTGCTTGTGAAAGGAATACATATTCAGAGAATTCAGAAAAACGATACTTTTTGGTTGCAAAGAATGAGCCGTCCAATTGAAAGGTTCTACATGTTTTATTTATTGCCTGAGATTGTTAGACCAAAGCATCCTGATCAAATTGACTTGGTTTTATGGAAAGAGGACGTACCAGATTTAAGAGATACACAGCCTTTAAGCCGTGTTACCGAATATGTCGAACTACACCTTCTTGATAATGGTTTAGTAGCATCAGTAGATTATTACAGACGCAATGAAGTATACGAAAATTACGTCATATGTAATTTTCAAACTGCGTATTGGGCAGAATTAAAATTTAATGATTTTAATAGCATTAGCGGAAGACAATGGTTAACGGATTTTGCACTCAACTGTTGTCTTCACTGCATTATTAAATCCACCAACAATAATAATTACATTTTGTTTACTGTAGACCAGGCATATGCGGCCATATATTTGCAGGATCAATTAGAGCCAGGGTTCTTCGATTTCATACCAGACATATCGGCAGAAACTATTTTAGTATTACCTGTCTCACAAAATCGAAATCACTGGTGTCTTGGTATTGTAGATTTTAAATCTACGACAATCACATATTTAGATCCTCGAAAGGCTAGCAAACGTGAAATTGATGGGTTTAGAAACAGCATTGTGCATTTTCTAAATCAGTACGCAAAACAAAAAAAAACTACCATCAACTTAATCAGGGACTGGAAATTAAGCCAAGCGTTACATATTGTCCAGACCGACACCATTAATTGTGGAGTCTTAGTAACATATTTCCTTAGTCAAGTTGTAAAAAATAAATCTTTATCGGACCGCAAAGACATGAACATGTACAGAAAGGAATTACAAATGATGCTCCTGACCCAATCTGACAATATGAAACAGAAATGCATCAAATGTGGGATATTGTACACGACACAAGATTTTCACCAATGTAATGCCTGCAATCGCTACATTCATCGAAATTGCCACGTAACGTTAACAAATAACAAATGCAACCTATGTAATTCTTTTTTAAATATAAAATAATTTACATACATAATACTCATATAGTAACGGCATAGGAACATATATATTAAATAAAAAATATATATATATATTTGTATTATTTACTATTTAGTAGTAACATACACCGCCTGTTTGTTCAGTCCGCGCCCTCAAATAAAGTGTAGCATATTTAATCTGACATTTTAAACATAATAATTATCAACGTCAACATAACATGCCACGGTCAGCTATAACGAACTTATCTTTCCTAACATAATTTTTCCTTAAAATGATTTTTTAATATTTAGGGGTGGTCCGCCCCCTTGAAGAATTATTCCGTGGCATATGTAGTCTTCTACAAGATACTCTCGATGCATCCACATCAAAAAATTCAACTGACATCTACAAACTACGACGCAATGATTTTTTTAATTATTTGGGGGTGGTTCGCGCCCTTAGTACGGCCCGGGGAATTATTCTGCGGCATAGGTAGTCTTCAACACGATACTCTAGATGCATCCACATCAAAAAATTCAACTGACATCTATAAACTACGTCGCAATGATTTTTTTAATTATTTGGGGGTGGTTCGCGCCCTTAGTACGGCCCGGGAAATTATTCTGCGGCATAGGTAGTCTTCAACACGATACTCTAGATGCTTCCACATCAAAAAATTCAACTGACATCTATAAACTACGACGCAATGATTTTTTTAACTATTTGGGGGTGGTTCGCGCCCTTAGTACGGCCCGGGAAATTATTCTGCGACATAGGTAGTCTTCAACACGATACTCTCGATGCTTTCACATCATAAAATTCAACTGACATCTATAAACTACGACGCAATGATTTTTTAAATTATTTAGGGGTGGTTCGCGCCCTTAGTACGGCCCGGGAAATTATTCTGCGACATAGGTAGTCTTCAACACGATACTCTCGATGCTTTCACATCATAAAATTCAACTGACATCTATAAACTACGACTCAATGATTTTTTTAATTATTTGGGGGTGGTTCGCGCCCTTAGTACGGCCCGGGAAATTATTCTGCGACATAGGTAGTCTTCAACACGATACTCTCGATGCTTTCACATCAAAAAATTCAACTGACATCTATAAACTACGACTCAATGATTTTTTAAATTATTTAGGAGTGGTTCGCGCCCTTAGTACGGCCCGGGAAATTATTCTGCGACATAGGTAGTCTTCAACACGATACTCTCGATGCTTTCACATCATAAAATTCAACTGACATCTATAAACTACGACGCAATGATTTTTTTAACTATTTGGGGGTGGTTCGCGCCCTTAGTACGGCCCGGGAAATTATTCTGCGACATAGGTAGTCTTCAACACGATACTCTCGATGCATCCACATCAAAAAATTCAACTGACATCTATAAACTACGACTCAATGATTTTTTAAATTATTTAGGGGTGGTTCGCGCCCTTAGTACGGCCCGGGGAATTATTCTGCGGCATAGGTAGTCTTCAACACGATACTCTAGATGCATCCACATCAAAAAATTCAACTGACATCTATAAACTACGACTCAATGATTTTTTTAATTATTTGGGGGTGTTTCGCGCCCTTAGTACGGCCCGGGAAATTATTCTGCGGCATAGGTAGTCTTCAACACGATACTCTAGATGCATCCACATCAAAAAATTCAACTGACATCTATAAACTACGACTCAATGATTTTTTAAATTATTTAGGGGTGGTTCGCGCCCTTAGTACGGCCCGGGGAATTATTCTGCGGCATGGGTAGTCTTCAACACGATACTCTCGATGCATCCACATCAAAAAATTCAACTGACATCTATAAACTACGACGCATTGACTTTTTTAATTATTTGGGGGTGGTTCGCGCCCTTAGTACGGCCCGGGAAATTATTCTGCGACATAGGTAGTCTTCAACACGATACTCTAGATGCATCCACATCAAAAAATTCAACTGACATCTATAAACTACGACTCAATGATTTTTTTAATTATTTGGGGGTGGTTCGCGCCCTTAGTACGGCCCGGGAAATTATTCTGCGGCATAGGTAGTCTTCAACACGATACTCTAGATGCTTCCACATCAAAAAATTCAACTGACATCTATAAACTACGACTCAATGATTTTTTTAATTATTTGGGGGTGTTTCGCGCCCTTAGTACGGCCCGGGAAATTATTCTGCGGCATAGGTAGTCTTCAACACGATACTCTAGATGCATCCACATCAAAAAATTCAACTGACATCTATAAACTACGACTCAATGATTTTTTAAATTATTTAGGGGTGGTTCGCGCCCTTAGTACGGCCCGGGGAATTATTCTGCGGCATGGGTAGTCTTCAACACGATACTCTCGATGCATCCACATCAAAAAATTCAACTGACATCTATAAACTACGACGCATTGACTTTTTTAATTATTTGGGGGTGGTTCGCGCCCTTAGTACGGCCCGGGAAATTATTCTGCGACATAGGTAGTCTTCAACACGATACTCTAGATGCATCCACATCAAAAAATTCAACTGACATCTATAAACTACGACTCAATGATTTTTTTAATTATTTGGGGGTGGTTCGCGCCCTTAGTACGGCCCGGGAAATTATTCTGCGGCATAGGTAGTCTTCAACACGATACTCTAGATGCTTCCACATCAAAAAATTCAACTGACATCTATAAACTACGTCGCAATGATTTTTTTAATTATTTGGGGGTGGTTCGCGCCCTTAGTACGGCCCGGGGAATTATTCTGCGGCATAGGTAGTCTTCAACACGATACTCTCGATGCTTTCACATCAAAAAATTCAACTGACATCTATAAACTACGACTCAATGATTTTTTTAATTATTTGGGGGTGGTTCGCGCCCTTAGTACGGCCCGGGAAATTATTCTGCGGCATAGGTAGTCTTCAACACGATACTCTAGATGCTTCCACATCAAAAAATTCAACTGACATCTATAAACTACGACGCAATGATTTTTTAAATTATTTAGGGGTGGTTCGCGCCCTTAGTACGGCCCGGGAAATTATTCTGCGACATAGGTAGTCTTCAACACGATACTCTCGATGCTTTCACATCATAAAATTCAACTGACATCTATAAACTACGACTCAATGATTTTTTAAATTATTTGGGGGTGGTTCGCGCCCTTAGTACGGCCCGGGAAATTATTCTGCGACATAGGTAGTCTTCAACACGATACTCTAGATGCTTTCACATCATAAAATTCAACTGACATCTATAAACTACGACTCAATGATTTTTTAAATTATTTGGGGGTGGTTCGCGCCCTTAGTACGGCCCGGGAAATTATTCTGCGACATAGGTAGTCTTCAACACGATACTCTAGATGCATCCACATCAAAAAATTCAACTGACATCTATAAACTACGACGCAATGATTTTTTTCATTTAAGGGTGGCCCGCGCCCCTAATAGGACCCCGAAAATAATTTTGTGATGCAAGTTAACTTAATTACCCCGTTCCAACAAGTCCGCAGTATAAAATTCTACGGATGTCGCCACAGAACACTACACGCGAATTTTTTACGAATTTGGGGTTGATTTGCACCCTTATCTTTTTTCAGATGTGAAAGATTCTCTTTAGTATGAAAATTTTGTACAAAAATTTTGAAGGGTGTTAGAAGCAACAAATTGCATTTTTTTTAAACCGTGGCTGGTGTGACCGTTGCTGTTTTCACACCCGTAGGAAAATAAGATAAATATTTTTCTGCAATTTTTAAATACTCAAAACTATTTTTTTAAATACACCTACCTGACTTTTTTTAAATTTTGCAATTGCTTGTTTCTTCTCTTTGATTTAATGCCATTAACGTACCGAATTATTCACAAAATATAAAAATTAAATAAAAATTTCTCCTAATATTTATTTTATTTTTCTAATATCTTGCCGCCAAAACGAAATTTTGATGCAAATTAAAAATTAAACATGTCAAATTCATTACTCTTGATTTCACGGCCAACTTTGGAAAAATATTAATTTTCAATATCTTTTAATTGACATTTTAATATTTTTGAAAAAATTTAATTTTTCGGCCATTTTGAAATGAAATGTCATTGTGCTCGGTGACATATTGTATTGTAAATTTTATAACGAATAAGATACATTACAAAAACAGGTAGAGTTGTTATTAAAATAAGAAAGTTGACATCACTTCCGGCTAAATCGGAAGTAAAAAATAAGGCTACCAAGTATCAAAAGTTGCGCATTTAGATGTTATGCCTCACCTATAAATTTAAAATTAATCGGTTTAATAACAAATAAGTTACAGAGTGTAACCTCATCGCGTGGTCACCCGGTACCTATTATTTATCGGAGTATCCAAGGCAAATTATTCCCATTTCAGTTAAAATATTAACCCAACACAATAAATCCGTGCTGTAATATTTGTGTGTTCAATTGACGATTGAAAGTTCGATCAAAAGCGTTCGTTTCCACTGCTCTTTTCCTACATTACTTCCGCTCATAGTTACCAACAATTCAAAATGTCGGTATTTACTGTAACTTTCTGTTCATTTCTAATGTGTGTAAGTTAGGTATAAAAATTCGATTCTGTTAATTTCATGCGAGATTTCATGCTTCTTTCGTTTTCCCATTTACTATCCTTATAGTTCTCATACTGTGTATATATCGAGGGGGTTACCATATGGACATAAATTTGTACACCTATTGCCGAAAATCGGCAATAAGTGGCATTTATTGCCCATATTGCCGTATTGCCGGCATATTGCCCATATTGCCGTATTGCACTTACAACCAGTGTATCTCACGTAGTTTTGACAAAAAACGGTTGAACCGTTTCAGATATTAAACGTGGATGAAGAAAAGATTTTAAAAAATGCAATGTTACACAAAATACTCGACAAAATATATACCTAATTTATTGTGAAAATTCGAAATAGTGCAAATTGAGGATTTAATAGATTTTTGAATAATAAATGGTTTTTGTGCTATAAGAGATACAGGGTGTTGCAATTTTTATTTGAGTAATGTTTTCGTGGCATAACTTTTGCATTTTTCAATATATTTATTCCATATCTGGCAGTCGTTTATGTTAACTGGAAACTGAGGAAATGTTGGTGTAGAGGCGTAGATAGAGGCAGGGGCGTTCCATATTTTTTCGTAATAACGGTTATTACGAAAAAATATGGCACCCTTCCTATAATTACGGCACTGGTTAGAATATTTATACTGATTTTATTGCAAACATCTTATGAAAAATAATGATCCACCAGTAAAAACATTCGCACTGAATAGCATCCCAAGATTTTGCACATAAAATCGAAAATGGTGAATTTTCAACTCTTGCCAGTGGGCGTTACCGGAAAGATATGTAACTTTTCTTCATTCTTTGTTTAGGAGAATCTATCACCATATCAATTCGGCACCATATTTACGAATCGCCCTGTATAAAAACGGTACGGTTACTATCATATATTTTATTCCGTTTAGCAAATAATTGAATATGTTACAATATTTTTATAATTTACTGAATTTTCGGTTAAATAAAATGATCTTAATTATATTGTAAACGTCATTGAATTACCTTCATGATCAGATATAGCAATATTTTAGATTGCTCCACAAATGTAATTTGAAGAGATCGTTAAACTCGAGTTAATTTTTTTTGTTCTTATCCTAGATATACAGGGTGTTAGAAGTGTAAGTGTCAATATTTCAGCAAAACCCCTCGCCAGAAAAATATCACATCAGACTTCTTTATTTGCATGTTCGTGTAACTTCTCTTAAAATTTTGGAACTTATTTTGTATAATTTTCCAAGTAGGTAATTAACCTTCATTAATCAAAGTCGAGATCAAAGTTAAATTATTTTTTTCTAGGAAAACCGTTTAATTTTCGACGCTTACTGTATACGACTTCTTTGTTTCAATGAACAAAATAATGAAGCGCATACTTTTAACACCCTGTAAAAAAGGAATTTTAAAATTCGTTTTCACCTATAAAAAAAATTTAGTGACTACGAACTTTGCGAAGCGGCACATTGCAGCACAACACTAGGTAGCACAATTCAGCACAACCTTCTTTTTTATTATTTCCAAAATAGCGGGACTAAGTTCATGCGCGACCATCTTAACATGAATCTCAACAGTAATAATAGCACAATCGAGAGCACAGTATTATGTACTCGTAGATATATGTCGTATATTGCCTCGTATATTGCCATACTGCCCTCGTATATTTTGCCATTTATTACCGTTTATTGCCGACTATTGCTGCGTATTGTCGACTATTGCTGCGTATTGCCGACTATTGCAGTCTATTGCCGAGTATTGCCGGCTAATGCCGGCTATTGCCAACCATTTCCGAGTATTGCCGGCGATTTGTACACCTATTGCCGAGTGCGGTAACCCCCTCGGTATGTATATACATATATATAATATATATATATTGGTCGAACCCTAAATATTTTATATTCTGTTGTGTATTGTGCTCCAAAATATGTACGTGGATTTAGATCAGGGCTTCGAGTTGCCTACTTCCGTGCACTGATTTTGCCCGTCATTTTGTTAAGCATGTTATTCGCCTTTTTGCGGTTTTTTAAATGCTACAAATCGTATGAAATAACCTCACTGTTTTATTGAGGTTTTATACAATAAATAACAAAAATATCCAGCGTGATATAAAATTTATATTGATGTTCTACTTATGCACATACGATATAAAATTTGTTGTACGTAAAATTCATTGAAACCTTTAAATTGCCATTATTGTCGGATCTGTTGTTGTAACATCAATATAAATAGGTATTTCAAATTGGACATTTTTGTTATTATTAGGCTTGTATAAAACCTAAATAAAGCCGTAATCAATGCGTATTAAGCAAAGAAAGTAGGAGAATTTGTAAAAAACGCCACTAATTCCTGGCATTGATTGATTCTCGAATAATGTGCTTTAAACAGCTTTAAGTTTGCGTGCATTTTTCTGTTCAGATTTAGACTAAGCACGAATAAGAATTAGATGACCATTTGTTTCAAATCTCGTATCAAATATTTAATGTACCTACCTATGAAATGATATTTGTTGTTTAAATATTTGTCTCTGCAATTATGATTAACAGTTCTTCGAATTTGCATTAGACACCGACCAGAAAATTGAATTTCTTTTATGCCTGCCGATATTTAGAAATGCAGGATTCGTCTTTTCGTTATATCCTTCGGGAATCGTTTCTAATTCTAGAACGATCTGAATTCATTGATTCCGTCTAATAATTTTATATCAGTAATGAAGAGGATAAGGCTCTGGCTGGCACTTACTCGCTATATTTCGTTCTCAGGTAATAATATTTCCGTTTTATGGGCTGTTTCCTTCCAATTGTTCTCTTTTCGTCCGCAATTGGTATTATGTCGATACGAGTTAAGTTGGAATTTCCATTTTTATATAAAACCTAATAATTACTTTATATTTTATTAATTATTACATTTTGGCGTTGGCTGGTACCTTTAAATTTGCAACAGAGTACTGCAAGGTAAAAAACCTGACGGTTTTCTATATTAAATTTGTTGTCATATTATTATAAATAATATTTTCTTTATTTGTCGAGGCACCTATACTATAGTCATATTGATTTAACCCTGAATGTTGCTTGTAAAAAATCGATTATCCAAGGATTACGTCTATACAAGCGACAGGATATTTTAAAATTATACAGGATATTAAAACTGATGTCATTTTCTTTATATGTATTCTACAGCCGAGGCTATATATGTATATGCGACACAATAAGCATATTTTCTAAGTAATTCTGATTCTAGAAAAATTTAGTGTTCAACTGTATTAATGTTAAAATTGACACCTGGAAAGCCACAATTTCAATTTTCAACAACTTTAAGACATCAAAAAAAGTAAAATCGTAGGGTGAGGAAAGATGGAAAAGTATATTTCAAGCTGCAGATATTTAACAATTAATATTATTGTAATTGTTATTGTAGGTGTAGAAATGTTTGGAATAATATGTCTCTTTAGGGCTGTATCACTTCGATATTGAAGGGTATCATCATCCCAAAAACAGGTCCAAATGTTAGCTGAAGACAATGGTTGTAGAAAAATTTGCAAATGTGAAGAAACAATTTTTACAATTTTGCCTCAAAAATAGTATAGCACTTTTGACAACCTTGTTATTAGTACGATATCCCATAAAGAGGACTATAGAGGCACGCATCCTGAGAATTCTTCAAACTAAATGTTATCCTATGGGCAGTCCTCGGGGCAGTCAACAAGGTCACCTGACATTTCACTTCTTGAATATATTAAACCTCGTATTAAACAGTGTTACCAATGAATTTCGAGAAAATTTTCCCGCCATTTTTTAATCATTTATTTTGATATACCTATATACAGTGTGTCTTCATTTGAGTGGACACACCCCTATAACTTTTTTCATTTTTATCCGATTTAAACCAAATTTCACTCAAAGATAGAGTACATTAGGATCAACTTATGGCCCAAAAGCCATTTGCCCCTTACTAATGCAAAGCCACCTACGATATCAAAATAAACGTGGAAAATCAAAAAAACATATTAGGCATTTTTTTATCAAAAATTTTATTGATGGAAGTTGTTCAGAATTGTCCAAAAACCTTAAGTCCAAAATTTATTCAAAATCAAAAAATATTAATATTTTGTTTGAAAAAATTTTGAGGTCTGAAAATATAATTTTAATGGGTTATTATATTGTAATATTTTATTTTTTATAAAAAAAAAAACTAAAGAAATACTCTGCAACTAAATACGAATGATAATTGATATTGTAAAATTATATTTTCGGGCTTAAAATTTTTTAAATTAAAATATCAATATTTTTTTATTTTGATGAGATTCTGGATTTAAGGTTTTTAGACAATTCTGAACAACTTTCATTAGTAAAATTTTCCTATAAAAAAATGCCTAATCTGTTTTCTTGATTTTTTGTGTTTATTTTGGTATCGCAGGTGGCTTTGCTTTAGTAGGGGACAAATAGTTTTTTGGCCATGAGTTAATCCTAATGTAGGTACTCTATCTTTGAGTGAAATTTGGTTTAAATCGGATAAAAATGAAAAAAGTTATAGGGGTGTGTCCACTCAAATGAAGACACACTGTATATATATATTTTTAATAATATTGCATTGTAAAATTACAAAATCGATAACTTTTAAGATTTTTCAAATACTGGCATATTCAATTTTTGATTTAATTTCAATTTCAGTTAACTTAACGATTCTTGAAGTGCACCATCTGAATAGATGGAATTTAGTTCAAGCCACAGACACTACAGTCATGTATTTTTATTTACATATATCGTGCAGCGTAGAAGGTAATCCGCTAGTTACACTGAATAAAATTACACTAGAGTTGGAAGGCAATAGGAAATTAAATTTTCCACGTGGCTTAGCGGCAGAGAGAAGATTCTTGCTGATAGGATTCCGTTTAGCCCCTTTTTCAAACATGCGTCCTTACAACCACGCGGCTTGATCAAATTTATAAAGGATATTGTTGGTTGAAATAATTCCTTTTATAGTGCCCCGGCGCTATATTCTCTACATATTAAAATTAATTTCTAGCTAGAGTTGGGAGAATTCCTAAATTAATCATAAGGGGTGGTTTTTCCCAAACTAAGAAAATATTATGGTACATGCATGGTGTCTTCTGCTAGTATGTTTTTAAATAGTGTAGAGGAATAAAACTTTGAAAAATATTTCCAGTGGCATACCAGTTCTGTATATATTTTTATTAGTACTAGTCGTCGGGAATGTGAATCAGATTTTCTTTGTAAGTTGTAAAATAGCGTTATGATTTTTTTTTTAAATTCGCGGTTCAAAGTAATTCCTCCGCCACTGGACAAGCTTCCGATGCACTTACATCTGTCTGACCGGTCGACAGTGTTGCCATTTTAATTAAAGCTTAGATGATATTAAACCAATGCGATGTATATGTATGCATTTCAGTTTCACTTAAGGTGGATTTATGCAGTCTTCTTTTTTTTCTCACTTAAATTTACATCTTCACTGAGATCTTCACTTTTCACTAACAATCCAGAGATACCGAGTCAAGACAGAGATGAGGGTGTTGATAATGAAAATTTAATTTAATTGCACAAACAGGTTTATTGAAATACGCAGTTTTAACTTTCATTATGAAAATTGTAATGCAAAAGAAAATAAAAAAGTCGCCCTTAGTTACTAATTATTATAACGCACAATGAAAAAGACTTTAGAAACAGAATAATTCTATTACAGGACCTTTCCCTATACTTATCACTTGTCGGGTGTTTGCTTTTCTGTCACTGAACTTTACTACTCCTTTACTACTGACCTAGTTTTTAAATGCAGCAGGTGTGCGTTAACAAAAAATAGCGCGAAAGAACGATTTGGGAGCCGGACATTATCGTACACTTTTTATTATTTAATTTAGTTTAGTTTAATCCGCGAGTGAACTTGTGATAGATACATTATTGTGATTGTGTGTGGTATGGTATTAATAGTTTCAGTCGAGGTTTCAGTTTTTAGTGAAATTTAAAGTGTACATAATTATGTTTGTATAGTTATAATAATTGATTCAGGTTTATTATCAGTTTTATATTAGTTGTGTTTTAGTGACATTCAAGGTAAGGTAGGTGTATAGAGTGAAAAAAAAAAGATGTTCACCAATCAAGATAAAGTTGATATGCTTACAGCCTACTACTTGTTGGGGGGAAAGGGAGACGGCTGCAAAAAGCTTTTACGAAGAAGAATATCCTAACAGACCATTGCCGAATAAGAAAACGTTTACGAGATCAGTTCAACATCTCAGGGACTATTTGCTTTACTATTGAATTCCCCGTATTTTATTTGAATCGTGAAGTTTGGCAACAGCACACAGTTCAGGAATCGTACAAGACACGCGCGGTCGCTCCAGTTATTAGCTATTCCTCTCATTAGCGCATTCCACTGGCGGGGTACCCAAATTAAAATAAAATGGGTTTAAAGAAAAATCATTTTTCGTACCGCCACGTTTAAAAAAATTTAGTTTCGTTTTCCTATAGTTGAAAGGTGTCACTCCTATAAATATGATCCCACTTAAAGATTTACTCTAAATAAACGAGTAATAACCATAAACATCAGAATTAGCATTTTAAAATCAAGATTTTAAATTCAAAGTTTCACGATTAGGATTTTTTTCTTTGATGATGACTTTCAAGTTCCAAAATTTTTGTGAAGAAAAATTTTATATACCTGAGCTCGTACCTAAGTAATCAATATTTTACAATATTTTGCAAATTTATGAGAACTGAGTCTGTGCAAAATTTAATACAATTATTTATGCATAATGTTTTTACGAGTGTTTTTATTGAATAGTATAAGTCACATTTTCTAGATATTGTTTTATTAGGATTTATCAGGTAAAATGTATTTTAACTACCATTAACAATCTCACGAGGAAAACCTCTTACATTATTTATCAATTTTCTTTATATTTGTAACTTCCAATAAATAGTCTTAGTCTTAAATTTAACGATAATATTCAATTTACATTTTTTTCGTGCAAATGCAAATGTTTTTAGCCTTAATTTTCGCAATGATAATCATAGGTATTAGGCCATTTACGTCAATGTGTAAGTTGTTAATTAAGTACACTAAATATTTTTATTACATACACTTGATATTTTGTCATTTACACTGTCGTTTTGATATTTTCTAATGTAATAATTTCTATTACTCTTATTCGCATCAACTGTTTATTTATGGTTGTGGCGTTCATACCAGGGAATTTATTACCCAGGTCTCTTACGACCGAGTTGATGTATTTTAAATGAGCGGTTAGTATTCCAGGGCCAACTTTTCTGTGACTGCTACAAAAGCTCGGGGAGATCCACTTGGACAGATTTAATAATTTCGGTTATAGTAGTTTCAAAATCTCATGAACCGCGAAATGCGCAAAAGGTGGGGTTTATCCGTATTATTGCACTAATAAGTCCATTATGAAAACATCGGCCTTGACGCTCGGTCATGTGCCTCGTTAAGGAACCAGCAATGGACTAAGGTGTTTGGTCATCTATTAAGCCAACTGACGAACGATCGCCGTATATTTTTTATTTATTGCTTAGTATTTTTAAATAATTAAAACAGAAATAATAAATATGAGTGTATTTTATTATGGTGTCATTTGTATTTACAGAAAAAATATTTTTAGTTATAAAATGTTTACTTTTCTGCAATTGTTATGTATAATTTTATAGGTTTAAAATTTATTAAAAAACTATAAAGGTTGACAACCCAAGTCTTCATCATCATCTGACGTGTTCAAGAAATCGCTTTCATCACTGTCGTTATCATCTACATGTATAATAAATTCATTGACTTGGTCGGTGAAATGTTCGCGGCTAATATATTCTTCTTCCACTTTTCCTACATGTTCACAGACATTATTCCACACATCAGGTGTGGCATTTGATAGTTTTTCTTCTGCTAATGTCCAAACATCGTCCATTTTAAATGTCGTATTGCACGCTGCTACATCATTTTTAACGATTCCCCATATTTTTTCGATTGGGTTTAATTCAGGGTGATACGGTGGTAATCTTAGTACAATATGGCCATGTGTGCCTAATAATCTATCCATTATAGTAACACTATTTTGTGGTTTGTTAAGTTTTATTTTCGCATAGAGTTCCGGTTTAGTTTCTTTGTCTCCAAAAACAATACCACGTTCTCTGATCCAGTTTTGCATATCAGCTTTCAGCCAGTTTGATGTTGGATTGGGCTCTACCCGCACATTGTGATACGATGCATTATCGACTACTAGAACTGAATTTGGGTCCAAATTAGGAATTAATTTTTCTTCAAGCCATTTAAAATAATTTTTTTGGTTCATATCATCGTGGTAGTCTCCACTTTTTGAACCAGATTTAAAAATTAGACCGGCATTGGGAACAAATCATTTTTTACTTCCAGCGTGGACAACAATTAGACGTTGCCCTTTGGCTACAGGTGATTTTAAACAATTATTTGTACCATCATCCCAAGATTTTGGTACAGTATGACTACTGTGGATGTATGTTTCGTCACTGTAGACAATATTTTTACCTAAAAAAAATAAACGCATGTATAAATAAACAATAATTTTTCTTTTTTTATTACAGTGTGAACAATTATACAATTTTAAACCTGCATACCTTCTTGTTTATATTGCTTTAATTTCCTTAAAAATTCCGTGAGTTTTAATCGTATGTCTGATCTTTCACATAGTACTTTTCTATTATCTTGAGTTTTTCTCCAGCGAAATCCCATTTTATGAATTATTTTCCTAAAACTGGAAATTTTTCCAGTTAAATTCAAGTCGTTTTTCAAAGCCTCAAACAAGGTTTTCATAGTGACACGTCGCTTATAAATAGCTGCGAATCTATAAATTTCGGTTCTAATTATTTCTTCATCAAACTGATCCACGGTTGATCTAGGACTTGGTTTATTTATTTTCTTCCTAGGCGACGAGAGATTACCGGATGGACTAGCTTCATGTTCACGTATTATTCTTTTGACCGTACTTAATGAAACACCAGTGGCCTCGGCTACCCGGATCTGCACCTGGTCTACCTTAACAGGATTTTTATTTTCCTTTTCTTTTTTCATAAATTCATAAACTTTATAAACTATCTGCCGCCCTTGACTGTGCACCACTTTCTTGTTATTAGACCTATTAAAAAATTAAAATAGAATAAAACATTTGTTATTAATCCGGGCCTGCATTTAGAACAATAATAATGTAGCTCTCACAATACATAATACATATACGCATAAATTTCACAAAATGATGTACTTACATGTTTTAATTATGACGATTATATTACACTGTAGTAATGTAAAGTCTTTAAAAAATATTTAAAATGCAACAAACAACTCAAACGAAAATAAAACGTAATTGGATCACCATCTGTTTACAACGAAAGCTCGAGATAAACTGTGGTAATAATTGGCTAATGTTTTTAGGACGTAGAATCTATGCAACGGCCGGAATTACGTTTCTGCGCATGTGAGGCTCAAAGCTCATGAGATTTTGAAACTACTATACCTACATCTTTATCGAAATCTGCCAAAGATAAAACATTATCAAAACCGGTGTTTACTAGTAAATCTTTTAAATAAGTTGAAAATTCAATTTTATCCAAATTCATATTTTTTAGCAGCGTCTCAATTTTATCTGATACTGCAGTCTCGACCATTTTTACTAAAACTGGTACAATATAAATGTCTCGATAAAAGTATTAATCAGGGTATATTTCGCTACAAAAATTTTCAGTTAAATAGACATTTGCCAATTTACTGATAGCATGCACTTTGATACAGACTTCGTCGAGATTTTATTGAAAAATAAAAAAAACATTAAACGAAAATTCCCATAAACCACCGAGATGGACTCGAAGGTGTAGATCACACATACTTCAGAAGGCATCTCTTTTATACATAGTTACAAAAAGCCGTAAATAATTTGTTTTTACACGGATTAGAAGATAAAATGTAGGGATACAAAATGTTGTTTCGCAATTAAGAGGCTTTAAAGTCGAGGATAAAGTTATGTTTTCATTTTGAACTTTTTAAACATCTAAAAGAAGTCTTTCCTCGACCATTTTTAAATCAACATAATTGTACAAATTGTCGTAAAGGTGATTGTTCCCAATTTCATGATTCTAAGAACACAGAGATTGTAACAGCTTACACTTAAAACTGTGGAAATTAAATTATGTAGATTTATACATCGTAATTTTGAATGCTTTAACAATCAGTTTTTATACAAATGTACCTTGGAATATATTTGAAGTGGTTTAATTAATTAGAACAATAATCCATCTCATAAAAGAAGATCAAAACACGACACCCCAGGGCACAATTATGTTAAGAAAAAGACAGATGGTGTAGCAATTGTAGAAGTTGGTTTGCCTTTGGGGGTATCACAGCGAGTAATTATTATATAACTGGGTAGATTTATCCCCAAAAGTTTGTGCTGAACCGAGTACGCAGTTTGCTGTATTTTCCGCCAAGGGCATTGAATAATCAAGACGTTTATTTGTTTTTATTGGTGTTCGGCTTCGAATTCTCACTTGTACTGTTTCAAGCTGATCGACAATCGACAACTTATCCATAAATTAGACATTTTGTCGAAAGGCCCCGCCTGTTGATCCAGAGTTTTAACATAAATTTTACTACTGTTTGTATCGTAATAATTATTTTGTGCCTTTGCTCGATTTCTGTATATACATAGCAACTTTTAGATAATAACACTTAAATATTGTTTAAATGTTAATTGTGGCATTTCATAAATTTTATTTTAAAAATTAAGAGGTCTTTTACAAAGGAATTCAGTGATCCAAGATAAATTTCATCTTCAAAACTTAATTTTCTATGAAATTACATATTAAAATTCAAAACTTCATTTTCATTACAGTAAATTGGTCATTTGTGTAACTTTTTTTGATATTTTGTTAATAATTCCAGGCTAATCTGTTTTATATTTTTCATCCGGTATAGACATCGTCGGTTATCAAAATGAATTACTTTCTTAAGAAAACGTATGGGTTAGAAATCGCTCGGATATTGAGAAATAAAGAATTTCTTGTTTATAAAACTAATATTGGATATCAATGATAAACTTAGCATCAGCTGCGTTTGATTGCCGATCGTTCGCCTGGAAAAGGAGCATTAAGTGCTTTTTCATGATACCAAAAGATTATTTATGGTACTTCTAATCTAGCTTTAACGCTATTAAAATAAAATATCCTCTTGAGATATCCCACTTCTCTTTTTAATTATCGAGCATACTTTGGTGATTGCTTTTTTTGAGAATAAAATGCTGACATTTTGCGTTGGCGTAAATATAGAAATATGAGGCACCTAACTTGAAAATATCTTGGATTATCATAGTAATTTTATTGAAACAGACTAAAGTACAGTGTGATCAACCTAACGCGTCCATAATTTAAATCGATGCGTATATTATGCTAAAACAGTTTTTCTCCCTATTGAATATTTCCAACTTTACAAACAAGAAACAAAAAAAAAACGTTTTCATATTCAGTTGTATCTAGAGCATTCCATACATATTGGGGTTATATTTACCAACTTTGCAAAATATGTATATAATATTATGATGATTTTTTTTTAATAGTTACTTGAACACCGTTTTATCAAAATTAAACTAGGGCGATAATAAATTATATATTCTGTAATAGACGTTATATTTCATGTCAGAATATGATATGAAAATTAAAGTAGAGATCAGAAACGATTGTATTTGAACAATGAAAAATATCGAAACGAAACATATACTTACGAACATTTTATTACAGGCATAGGTAGGCGGTGTAGGCGGATACATACGTATAAAATTCAGATTAGAATCGATTGTTCGAAAGTTATTACGGGTAAGGCCAAGGACTGGCATTTAATTTCACAAAATTGCTGTATTCCTGCCGATACGCCCAGGCAGTTGTGTTACCTATCCGATCCGAATCCAATTTGATGTTCAAATCGCAGCCTAGTTGAGATTTCCAAGTTTTTACTCGCTTTTACTGTCTCAATCTCCGGTGTGAATCTTGTTTACATTTTTACTGCGCTCGTTGTATAGAGTGGCCCTGAAAAGCATAATAAAATAGTATTAAATAGTAGTAGTAAAAACCAAAACCAGAATATCATTATTCGACATTAATTCCATATATAAAAGGTTTATCTGAGAAATTACGTCGTGTCGGTAAAAAATTTGGCGTTAGAACAATTTTTCAAATAAATAATACTTTAAGATCCATATTGACAAAAACAAAACCATTAAATCCTGAACAAAATTCAAAAAATTGTATATACAGTATCCCGTGCGAGTGTAATAAACATTATGTGGGTGAATCATCTAGACCACTTAATGTACGATTAGGCGAGCACAAAAGTTATATTAGAAAAGGTGATTTTGAAAAATCTAAAATTTGTGAACATGCTTGGGAAAACGATCACAGGATCAAATAGGATTCAGCAAAAATTTTGACCAAAGAAGCAGACAACAAAAAAAGAAAAATCAAAGAATCTGCAATAATATTACTTAATGAAGATAAATGCGTATCAAATTGTTCGGTAGAATTTTGATCAACTTGGTTACCAATGTTGAGAGAAGAACTCAATATAATTAATATTATTTAGTATATTTTTCAACATTTCTATGTAAGTATCTATCGAGGTATCTATGGAAATGATATAAACAATTTTTATTTTATGCCGTGTTATTCCACACGTTACATAAAAATCTAAAGCCTAAACTTTGAAAAAGGAAACGGATATAGTTTCCGAAACGTCAGCGCAGTATTTTTGTATTAATTTAATTCCTATTAGTTGTCAAAAAACACCCTCTAACTGATCCTCTGACATTACGTCAAAGGCGTAGAGGTTATTTCCCAGTTTTAAACTGATTAATTTGATTATTTTTTAAATAAATCGAATTTTTTGGATAGGAATCTCGAGGAATGTGGTAATAAATCCCAAAAAAGAAAAGGAAAGAAATAATTTAGGAATTTATATTAGCGATTGAGATAGGGCTTTTGTTTTTACAGATTCTTGTTCAGCATGACCTAAAACGCCTGTATACCAAATTTCGTTAAAAAATATTCATTCCTTCAAATGATGCATACAATTGCCAAAACAACTTAAATTATATACTATATTCTTAATTTGAGCCGTATTTACATTTTTAGGTTCACCCTGTAAAAACCTTCCTTTACCACCCGATACAAAGAGGTAAAGGCGCTTCTTTTGCGGGCCTAAGTCTGCATATATCTGTCTTAGAAGCAGATTGGCTTTGAATTTTATCGGTCCCTTTGCACTAGAACGCAGTTGACTTTTGCACTGATCGAAATATTTCCTGTTAACCTGCAGATGGAATAGATAAAAAACGGGTATTATCATTTAAAACTTTCTATACAACAGAAAAATGCATCACTTAGAGCTAGGGGTGGAAAAGAGTCGCGGTTAAATCTTCCTGCGAGACTATAAGAAAAATGTGACTGTTTAGATTTGTGCTGCAGTTAAACATTTCGGTATAGGAATCGACCATTTGCATTTAATTAACTTATACCCAGTAGGCGCTAACATTTGAAAATAACGTATGTTATTTTAAATCTAATTATAACGCAGATTTATAATTCCATATATTTTCAGGTAAATAGATTGCTTACCAGATACATTTGGTGCTAAAATTGACCCTTTACATAATTTTATGAACTAAATAATTGGGTACATAAATAATAAAGTATTAACAATAAGCAGAAAACAAAACGTTACTTAGACTTTACGCAACTCGTAATACTACTATCCAGTCCCGAGTTTATACTGGTAACCCCGTTTTTTTTCTTAAAATATTTGTTTTCTTAATCAACAAGCTAAAAGTTCAAATATTTTTCTAGAATAATTTCGCAGGCAATTATAAACGGTTTTGGAACTACATATGTCAATCCTTGTTTATTTAGATTTAGGGCGATCTATCTGTAACTTTGTCCCATACTTGTGGCATTCACAAAAACAGTAAAATTAATAACTTCAGGTCAGATTTAATGATTAAAGTGCTACGTTTATGAGTTCACGGCGAAATAATTTTGTAACCACCATTAAAAAATGTGGTCGGTCATTGTCATATCTAAGTAATACAATTGTGTCTTCTTTATGACCCACATCTTATTTCAGAACCGTATATTTCTTCTTATATCTGTTTAAATGTTTTCTTGAAAAACACTTTGTAATTTCAGTTTTATTGACGTAGTTTCAGTTAAGTTTAAAGTATAATTTCCTGATGCCGCCTCTTCAATCATCCTCCCGTCTTATCGATTAGCCTCACCGGTTTTACAAGATCGGTGTTTTGCATCTTAGTCACGTGGCCGTACTTTGAGGAAGCGCCAAATGTTCCAGAATCCAGGCTAATATCTTAGCACTTAGTCCGTAAGGTTTTCCCTGTGCGATCATTTATGCGACGTAATCCAAATCAGGATACACTCTCGGCGCTGCCAACGTAAAATTCATTATTTTCCTCCCCTTTTCCTACGGCGGATAGGCCCTTGTAATAGGCGTGACTGATAGTTGCTCCATAATCTTCCTTAAAAATAATAAATTTAGTAAATGTAGTCACATTAATTAATTTCTTGTCAGGTGCATTAGAACACAGGGGCTTCAGTTATAGTAGAAAACAAAACTTAACAGTGAAGCATGTAACGTAATATAATTATTTAAATATATGTGTAAATCAGTAACTAAATATATTAAATATTTTCTTTCATTCTCATGAATAAGTACAGATATAATATATAGTTTCTCATCTTCACTAATGTGAACCTTCTCTTCAGATGTTCAAAACTTCAAGAAATCAAAATAATTAATCGCAGATAAGAATAAGTATTGTTTAATGGAATGTATAGAAATGTTAAATTTTCTACTAGAACCTGCTTGCACAAACAGTCACAATATATACTCATCTACTTACGTACTACGTACTTAATACTTAAGTCTCAACTTAAGTTAAGTTATAAACAGTATTACTATAATTAACAAATACTATATCAAATATAATGTTGTAAATTCGTTAATGTAATTAATTGTCAAAGCATAAAGCATACATATTAGAATTTAATTTACAACAAAGTAATTATACATTGTTTAGTTAAGTGACGAGATAGAATCGCCATATGCCGAGACTGACGTGTTGCATGCAGTACGTCGGCAGAATTATTTTTCGAAAGACTCGTCGAAAGATTAATATCCATTCCTAACGTGATGTAAGAAAAATACATTACTAATCTTACATGGTGAACCATTGATTTTAACTAAAGTTTAATAAGTAGGATACAGAACATTAATAACAATATCCAACCATCTAGACCACTAAGACCAGAGCAAACATTTTACTATAAAATTCCATGTGAAAAATCTGTCCCAAAAAATAAAAAGTACTAACGTCGGATAATAATAATATTGCCATTAAATCTGAGAATAGATCGAGGAATAGATACAATGAAACATAACTGTTTTACAAAATTAAAGAATAAAATGATGAATGAAACAGTAATAGACAATATAATTTTCAGTCTTGTGGGAATCTTACTTTTTAATTTTAAAAAATCTTATACTTCAGTCATAGAGGAGTGCCAAAATAAAAAAATTATTATCAGGATAACCTAATTTAATTTTGACGGAACGCGTTTATTCCAAATGTCCAAGCATTGTCATGGAAACGCTGGTTGTGTAGCAATTGCATTCGATTGGTTCAAGTATATTTTTAACCAATCAAATACAATTGCTACACGAGTACGACAGTTTCGCTGAATGCACCAATGGCCAAGTAGAAAGTGAAATCGTTCGTAGAGCGGCAAAATTGGAAAAGCTCTCGCTGATCGGCAAATAACAACTTTCTGATCTCAAATGACAGTTCGAAAATGCCACTTTCGAAATAATATGAGACACAGAGTTGCGTACCAGATGTTTTTCGATATCGCGATACATAGTTGAAAAGAGAATTTAAGGACGAATCAGATAAAAAAAAATATATACAAGGTAACCATTTAAAATAACAAAGTTTGGGTCGCTTCCGCTTAAACCGGAAGTTGATGAAAATGTTTGATTGGCTCAAAAAGAGGACACTTATGCAATAGGTATATAACTTTCCCAAAGTTCAAAATTTTAACTTCTTAAATAGCAAAGTTACATCAGAGTGTTACATGTCTCCTGTGTCACTCGGTATATACAATATACAAGTTTAGTACAGGGTGATTCTTTTATCAGAGGGGAAATGCGTTTTTCTCGTAACCGGCTAATGGAAACTATTTTCTGTAAAAAGTATTATATTCTTACCGATTGTTACTAAAAACTAGGATAGATATACCGGGTGGCCATGAGACTAGGGTCATGCTTATATCTCTTTCAATTATGAACCGATTTAGAGGAATTTTGGTACAAGGATATTAGACCTAATTTCGGATGAACATGCAGATATAGTCAAAATGGCCGACTTCCGGTTTCACCGGAAGCGCGTGTACCTTCGATTTTTTAAATGCATCACCCAGTATATTTTATGTTTTTCGGAATCTACAACTCAAATTACATAGAATAGCGTTGCCAAATTTACATTTTTCTCAAGGAATTTGTCTTTTTTTCAAATTTATTTTTTTCCGTAGAAGGCCGTGATTGGGAAAAAATCTGTTCCAGTTGATTCTAGTAACTCATATTAATAGTGATTTCATCAATTAAATCATTAACAAATGCCTCATAAAAGAATAAAATTTGCCAAACGTGTTTTTTTAAGAAAAAATAATTTTTTTAAATGGCACTTACTAAGGGCCATAATGCCATTAAATAGCAAATTTAATTACCAATCTAACTGCACCACTTCATCTTTGTCTAAAACTGACGACATTTAAAAAAATGATTTTTGCCAAACGTGTTTTTTTAAGAAAAAATCATTTTTTTAAATGGCACTTACTAAGGGCCATAATGCCATTAAATAGCAAATTTAATTACCAATCTAACTGCACCACTTCATCTTTGTCTAAAACTGACGACATTTAAAAAAATGATTTTTTCTTAAAAGAACACGTTTGGTGAATTTTATTCTTTCATGAGTCATTTGTTATTGATTTAATTGATGTAATCACTATTAATATGAGTTACTAGAATCAACTGGAACAGATTTTTTCCCAATCACGGCCTTCTACGGAAAAAAATACATTTGAAAAAAAGAAAAATTCCTTGAGAAAAATGTAAATTTGGCAACGCTATGTAATTTGAGTTGTAGATTACGAAAAACATAAAATATACTGGGTGATGCATTTAAAAAATCGAGGGTACACGCGCTTCCGGTGAAACCGGAAGTCGGTCATTTTGACTATATCTGCATGTCCATATGAAATTAGGTCTAATATCCTTGTACCAAATTTCGTCTAAATCGGTTCATTATTGAAAGAGATATAAGCATGACCAGTCTCGTGGCCACCCGGTGTAACATAAATGTGCAGGGCTCTAGGCGTCGCGACGCTACAAACATTTTTTTCCAGCAACATACCACTTTTGTTACACCATTGGTCAAAAGTCTTTTGATTTCGAGTGTTTTTTCTATATTCTATTTTTCTCGATATGTAAATTCGTTAAAAAGTTATGATGTAATATTTGCTCCCTGAAACGGGTTTTTCGCTCTCTTTAAGGGGCTGTAGCTCCCTTAGGAAGCATATTTGGACATGTTTGTATGAACTTTTATTCTTATTTTTACATGTAGAATTAGCTCCAGAATTTGTGGGCAGTAATTTAGAAACACAGAAATTCTGTAGCTAATTCTGCATGTAAAAATAAGAATAAAAGTTCATACAAACATGTCCAAATATGCTTCCTAAGGGAGCTACAGCCCCATAAAGAGAGCGAAAAACCCGTTTCAGGGAGCAAATATTACATCATAACTTTTTAACGAATAAATATCGAGAAAACTAGAATATAGAAAAAACACTCGAAATCAAAAGACCTTTCCAATGGTGAAACAAAAGTGGTATGTTGCTGGAAAAAAATTTGTGTAGCGTCGCGACGCCTAGAGCCCTGCACATTTATGTTATATTTCTATCCTAGTTTTAGTAACAGTCGGTAAGAATAAGTATAAAACTTTTTACAGAAAATAGTTTCCTTTAGCCGTTTACGAGAAAAACGCATTTCCCCTGCTAAAAGAATCACCCTGTACGTAGTAGCAAAGGTGATTTTAATAAACCTGCCACAAATTTATGACTAGATTAGTGATATAGCCTATTGTACTGGATTAAAACTCGTTTTCAGAAAACCAATTCCTGCCGAAAATCGAGCGGAAAAGGATTACATAAAAACAGTCTCTTGTATGCATATACTGCTATTTCCATACTTGTGGGTTTAAATAGAATTAAGGTAACTTTACATACTGTTATAATACAATGTATCAGTGACGTGGGCTTAAAGACTGATACATCAGACTATTTAAGCTAGTTGTAGCCTTCGAGATATCTAATTGTATTATTTTGTAAGTCCAGCCACCTTGCTGTATGGTATAGTTTCACTGTGGGTGTAATGATATCATCACATTATTTTATTTTCGTTTATTAGAAATATTACACCTTTTTTATGAAATACTAATAATATCCTATTAATTCAGTTATTGTTATCGTTATCGTTTTTCTTATTTAGTTATTTGTGCAATAAGTATGAAAAACTCTCATATAGCGTCTTCTGTGGTCTTCTGAAGTGAAGTGGAGACGTCATTCAATACGGAAACGCAAAAACTTTCAAATCAAAATCATAAAATCCAGAGAATTAGCCGACGAATTACTTCGTGTAAAATAATTCAAGTTATAGTTGTTATTATCTATAGTCCTTAAGTTGCGCAAATATTTTTCATTAATAATACCGATAATACAGCAACTCAATAACTACAACTGTCTCTGTTTAAAATACTCAACCGTACAAAAAGGACAATTTCATAACTCCTGAAAATTCAGGTTTATGGAAATTAATCCTCAAACTCGTCCTCAAATACCATTATTATGTAAAAAGGAGACAAAATTTACCACATTTTTTACATTACCTTCAATATTTACTTACAATTTTAACATTTTATATTAAAAAGTATACACGTACTACAGAAAAGAAGAAATTATCTAATTCAGTCGCCTAGTTCTTCCCTCGGTTCTTCCTAGGTGGTCAAAATAAGGGTGCAAACCGAGGGAGCACCCACTAGTCAGAAATATGTACCAGTAATGCGAATTTTCTCTGAATTCTCTGTAATGCAGTGAATTTTTAGGTGTAATGCCGGATAATGCAGCTACGTAATACTGCCTAATGTGGCGCAATGCAGGGTAATGCGAGATAATGCAAAATAATGCGAGGTAATGCGATATAATGCTACGTAATGCAAAACGTTTTTAATTACCTAATACAGTGATTACCTCTGTGATTACTTTTTCGATTATTTCTCTATTTCCTAAATGGACTGGCTGATTTAAATTGTTTTAGAGAAGAAAGATATATTTCTTATGCTGTTTAAAACTTGATATCAAGAGGGAGATGTTAAATTGCTCATATTCCAAAAACACTAAAAATACATTACCTATTTACCTGTTTCTATTTCTTGACTTTTACTGTCTTTCATCCTACATACTACACAATTTAGCACTAAATCGAACTATGGTTTCAGGAGTTGTTTTCGCTCCCCGTGCATAGGAAAAAATAATGAAGATTGGCGTAATGCAAGTTAATGCATGCGTAATGCAAGGTAATATGGACGTAATGCAGAGTAATACAGAGTAATTCGACATAATGCAGGGTATTGCAACATAATGCAGTGTAATACAGCATAATGCAGCGTAATTCGCCATAATGCATCGTAATGAGAGCTAATTTGTACCCGTAATGTAGCTAGTGGATGCCCCCTCGGTGCAAACTTTTGAAACATAATATATACCTAGTTAATGAACAATAATAAATTTATTAAAAAGTAAACGTTTATCAATTTTTTTTATGGGATTAGGTACTTACTGTTAATTATATATCCATTAAAATTAGTTTTCTATAAAGAAATAAGCGATTAGATTCAAGTTGATTTTACTCTGGACGTCGAGAAATAGATCCATTTCTATCCCATCTGTTCAAGTAAAATGACGTAAAATAGTGTGTCTATTTAATGTTTAAGTAAATTTACAAAAAATATTGTCTGGAGATCAAATATTGGCCTAATAATATTACAAGATCTCACACAAACGTTAGCTATTCGTCGCCTTCTTGAAATTTATTGCACCGCTTATGTAATTTCTATCAATTATTTTTTTCTATTTAAAATTCCAGCACTAAACCGAGCACCAAACAGTGCAACTCCACGTCCCTTACAAAATCTATTGTGATTTATGAGGTTCAGGGAAATTACTTAGTTGTTATTTTCTCAACTTATGTTAGAGTAAAGAACTGAGTAGAGAATTATAGTCTCTTGTAATTTTTTTATTCTGCCATTTCTTGTTCTATGTTTGATATTTGGCATTATTATCAAAGTTTTAGTAGTTTTATTTTATTGCGCAATTTATTTACATAAATAAAGTAAGGTGTGCAGTAGAAATCTATATTCAACCCGTGATGCAGTGTTACAACTGTCTTAGATTTGGGCACACTAACTCTCAGTGCAAGGGAAAGAAAAAATGTAAAAAATGTGGTTCAATGAATGAAAGCGAGTGTTTAAAATGTAATACATTTTGTATATTTTGTAAAAATAATAATCATACCTCCACATTTAAAGATTGTCCAGAATTTAAAAAACAAAAAAGAACCAAAGAGGCTATGGCACAACTTAACGTGTCCTTTAAGGAAGCAGAAAAGTTAGTAGACAATCCTGCATACACCAGCCTTGTTAAAAATAACAGGTATGCCCCCTTAATTAGTTCCGACATCGAATTTCCACCCCTCAATATACCGCAAGCGCGAAGTTCAGTAAGCACCACCCCAAAACCAGTACGCGCTAATGTTACTATAGAACCTACCAATCCACCAAAAAAACGGAAAACTCACGACAATACACCTCACTTTCCCCCTATTCAGAGGGAATATAAAGAGTCATTTTGTGCGGGTCCAGTAATAAGCAGTATCACCAACGTAGAGTCAATAAAAAATAGACTTACAGTAAATTTAATGGAATTAATCAACGAAATCTTTAATAACGTAGCGTCTTCAAGTTCTAACGTGCTTCCCGATCAATTTGACATTGAAAAATCATTACAATTTATAGTTAATAACTTATTTACACAACGAAATGCCTAATACACTAAAAATCATACAATGGAATGCCAGATCGGCACATTCTAACAATAAAGCATTTAGGCAGTTAGCATTCGAGGAAAAATTTGATATAGCTATTATTAGTGAAACCTGGTACAAACCAGATTACGATGTGCGTTTAAACGGATTTAACATTATCAGGAAAGACAGACCTGGAGGCAAAGGAGGGGTAGCCATCTTTGTATCTAATAAAATTCCCTTTAATATAATTCAGTTTCAAAACACCTTTAATAATAAAATCGAGATATGTGGCATTGTTATCAATATCAAAGGTAAAAAATTATCTGTCGTGTCCCTCTATAGACCGCCAAATATTAAAGCAAGTGTTACCGACTATATTAATATCTTTAAGCAGGTACAATACAGCTTTGTCATAGGGGGGGATTTTAATGCCCATCATGGTCTTTGGGGTTCCTCCATTAGCAACAACGATGGTTTAGTTCTCTCAGATGCTTTAGATCACTTTAGTAATTTCGTAGTGGGTAATAGTGGCTCTGCCACTCGAATTATGGCTCCTAGCACATCTAACTCAGTAGTTGATGTTACTATTTTATCTTCAGATCTTGCGAACGTGTTTACATGGCAAACTCTTCCAGATACCTATGGTTCGGATCACTTTCCCATTAGAATTGCACTATCAGAATATGAAATTGATAACTCAATCGTGCATCCAATAGGCAAATGGTCCACAGACAAAGCTGATTGGACATTGTATAAAAGTTTAATAGAGGACCAATTTAGGGAGCTGCCAGATTTTAATTCCACTAACCATATGATAACATTTTTAATTAATGTTATTTCTTCGGCTGCAAATTCGGCATGTCAGAAGAAAGTACCATTTTCTCCTAAGCACCCAAGGCCACCTCCATGGTGGGATGACCAGTGCACTACTTTAAGCAGAGAACGCAAAAACGCTCTTAACATATATAAACATAATATGATAATTACTAATTTCATTGAATACAAAAGATTAGACGCTCTATGCAAACGCACATTCAAGATGAAAGCTAAACAAAGCTGGAAATCCTTCTGTGAAAAGCTCAATAGGCAAACCAATCCTTCGAAAGTCTGGAGGAGAGTGAATAAAATACAGGGCAGTAAATGCAGAAACATAGCTCATAGTAAGGAAGTAATAACTGAGCTCCTAGATAAATTAGCACCAGATTTTGTACCGACAGCAGCAGCTTCTCTTCCGAGGACATCCCCAAATGAAAATGATAATCCCCATTTCTTAGAAACACCAATAGCCCTGGATGAATTAGACACTAACATTAAAATATCTTCCAAATCCACGCCAGACTTAGATGGTATTAATTATGCCATGATCACGAATCTGCCTGATATTGCTAAAGAATTTCTGTGTATTATATTTAATAACATTTTAATTAACGGCGAAGACTGCCATGTCTTAAAAGAAAGTCTGGTAATCCCCATCCCTAAAGTCAATGACAATACCGCTGTTAGGCCCATCGCTCTCATGTCATGCTTACTTAAAACACTTGAAAAGATTATCAAATCGAGAATGGAGTGGTGGATGGAAAAAAAACAACTATTTCCAGATGCTCAATACGGTTTTCGTAGAGGTAAAGGCACCATTGATTGTGTTTCTAAGTTAGTCACTGATATTCAACTAGTGTTCTCAAAAAATGAATACGTGGCAGCTCTATATCTTGATATCTCATGTGCATATGACAGTGTAGTCCTCGACATACTATTACATAAGCTACTGGTCATTCAATTTCCAGCTAACTTTGCTGCGAACATTATCAATCTCTTCCGTGGTCGACAAATTTTCATTCGCTGCAATAATGATATACTAGGTCCAAGACTTGTCAATACGGGGCTACCTCAAGGGTCGGTGCTAAGCCCATTATTGTTCAATGTATACACCCTCGATTTACATAATATAGGTCTAGATGCTAATATTTTACAGTACGCAGATGATTTTTGTATATACGTTGCCAATAAGACCTATAATCAATGCATACTTAAGCGAAACATATTATGTACTGCTGTAAAAGTTACTTTTCGGAACAAGGATTCGAGGTTGCTCCAAAAAAATCGGCAGTTGTCTTCTATTCCAGGCACAGATTACCTCCGACTAATTATTTAAGCTTAGCTGGAGTTGACATACCCGTTTGTAATAGTTACAAGTATCTAGGATTAACAATAGACAGCAAATTAACATGGGATACACATATCTCTCAATGTTTGGTTAAATGTGAAAAAAGCCTCAACATCTTGAAAGTAACCAGTGGGCATTCCTGGGGTGCGGATCCTAAAGTTAGTCTTTTATTCTATAGAGCTTACACACGAGCAATCTTAGATTACGGCTGTTTTCTATATGGTTCAGCTACAAAATCACGACTGGTAAAATTAGATAGACTCCAATACAAGGCATTGCGATTAGTACTCGGGGCACTTAAAAGCACTCCAACTGTAGCTCTCCTGACAGAATGCAATGAACCGCCATTACATCTAAGACGGGAATTTTTAGCACAAAAATTTGTCATGAAATATCATAGTCGCTCTGAAAATGAACTACTTACAAAACTGTCTGAGCTTTCTGCATACAATTTAACAATTCCATACTGGGCAAATAAAACATCACCCATCCTAGCAGATGCCTTTGTTAAATCAGTAGATTACAGTTTTATCTCTCAGGAGAGTAATTTGCCCTTTTTCAATTCATCATATGATATCTCTTTCCTTAAACCCACAGTCGTAATACCAAAGTACAATCAAATAAACGATAACGCAACCCTTTTGGAGACTATATCTAATTTCTCAAGCCCCTGTAAAATCTTTACAGATGGGTCTAAATCGCCTACTGGGGTAGGCTGTGCGGTTTTTATTCAAAATACAAAGGAGCAGATAATGATTAAGCTTAACACCAACTGTTCTATATACACTGCAGAGTCAATAGGCGTCAGCCAAGCACTGGACTGGGCATTGGAAAACTCCTACAACTTTAAAAACTTTTTAATCATTACCGATTCACAATCCATCTTACGAGCGCTTTCCAACCCAATAATGCATATATATAAAAATAAGATCCTAGTAGACATACTAAAGAAGCAGCTAAAACTAAAGCAAATGAATAGGGAAGTAATATATATTTGGGCTAAAGGTCATTCGAATATTAGTGGTAATATTGCAGTGGATAGCCTAGCTAAAAGAGCTAGCACATGTGGTAGTATAGTTGAAGAACTCCTACCCCTTACGGATGTCCTTTCGTATATCAGATCAGATATACAGAGAAAATGGGAACTTGAGTGGTCTGGTATATGTAGGGATAATAATTATCATTACTGCAAGATATATAGTACTTTACCAAACACTGTTTCTTTAGAAAAACCATTTTATAGCAGAAATATTTATGTACAGTATGTTCGGTGCCTATTTGGGCATGGGACATTTAAGTCTCATTTGTTTAAGATGAATTTGGTCGAAAATCCATTTTGCGAATGCGATGGCAGTTTAGGTGATCTGAACCACTGGCTGTTTGGCTGTCAACATAATAAAGTAGCAATAAAATTTTTAACGAACGAACTTATAAACCATGGCATGCATTTGCCACAGAACAGTACATCACTTTTATATGCCGTAGTTAGAAATGAAAGCCTAGAAACGAAATTCATTAAATTTATTAAATTGTGCAAGACAAAAATTTAGAGTTTGTATTAGGGAATTTAGATATCTAGTTGGCGTTCCTATGTAACTATCCTTTGTTAATCCACCTATTTTCCGTTGCCTACCTTGTTTGTTAGATAAAGACGTCATGACTGGCACCTTGACGTGAAGTGTGCCCCATGTACTCCTGATTGTTGTCTTATACAATTCGTGGCTGAATGGACGCAGTCCAAAGCCATCAAAAAAAAAAAAAAAAATTTTATTGCAAGTGACACATATATGGAAGATTTAACAATGATACATCGAGGTGTCATTATTGAGTCTCATTTCATCTAAGCTCCATCCGACCTGGTCATTCACACCATAAATAACAATCAAGAAAATAGCACAAATCGTTACCAGTATAATAAAACAATACAACAGATTCTCATAAGAAATTCCGCGTACGGCATCACTTCAGATTCCCTTACTGAGAATGAGAATGAAGGTTTATAAATTCTCTATCAGCATCTCCGAACATCAAATTCATCTCTTCAGAACTCATATACACATATTTCAGTGTGCATATCCACACCAGTAAAGCAGCGAATTGTTTGAAATGCTGGATTCTTGTGCAAATAACGGTCATCCCTCTACTCGAATAGAGATCAGATCCATCCAAACGAAATCTACACTGCAGCAGGGAATGGCCGTAAAATACATATCCAGTAATATTTTACCAGCTGAATGGCATCATCCAATATAGGCTCAGCCATTGTTGGCGCTCTCTAATTTTAAATTACAGTTTACATGAAAATTTCAGGAATAATTCCGCTGGTCGGCATATACGGAAATTCAATTAACAGGATTATGATTCATCAGTAAGAGCATGTCTTTGACTTGATAAAAATTATTTCAATACTACAGAATTATTTCATTCAATAAAGCCAATCCATTCTCGTTTTTTTATTACTTTAATTTCTGAATTTATTCGATTAAACAAGTTAAATAAGTTACCAAGTACTATCATGATATCCAGAAGTCCTGATGATGATCACAAAATATATTTTTTCTTTTCATATGTCAATACGTCAATACGAAATCTTTTTGTAAAAATGTTTCCAAAACAATTTTGAGTGGTTATTTTGTTTTGATTTTGCCTCGTAAAATTTCCCATGACAAGTTCTAAGTTTTTTAATTAATATAAATGTTCTTTCTATTTGATGTTCAAACTTTGTGGTGTGACCTATGCAACAATCCCTTGAAAAAGAAATACATTTTTACGTTTAAATTACTGAAATGTGAAATGCTATTATGTAATGAGCCAATCTGAATGGTTCTTTACATGAAAACTGCAATATACACAAATTGCGTCGCCATTTGATTTCAGGCGAACAACAATAAAGCTGGACAGGCAGGATTAATATTGACTAACATCAGGTGGCGATCACTAATGTTAGTGACAAGTGTTACATGTTCATTTGTTTTTCAACGACCGAGCTACAAACAAAGGCCACACTTTCCAGATAATGTAGACGTTAATTACGTAGTATTTTACCGGAAATGGAAACCAATAAATCGTCGCTGAAAACAACATAAAGCTACTACAATTGATGTGACGCGCATTTTTACAAATTTGAATTTCTAATCGGTTTAATGAAGTCATTTGTTATCACCATAGCAATAAATAATTTACCTACTAAATAATAATCCGTTTTTATGTTGTTTTTTTACGCTTTTAATCAACCAATTAATATTTCCATTAGTTATAGTAGATAGTAATAAAAAGCTCTGTCTTAAGTTTAAGTGATTCTGCCTCGGATTCTGCTAATAATTTGAAAAACAAGAAGTGTAGTAGATATAACTGACAGTTCTAGACGAGATGTGATGCACAATATACCGGGTGGCGACGAAAGTATTGCTCTCGGTGTTGCCTATATGGGATAATTCGGTCATTTATTTTTTGCATTTTCCTGTTCGATATGAAATGAAATATGAGTTGCCGGTAAAGTTAGTGCCATCAGCTAAATTAGAAGCAGTCGATAGGTTCGCCGATTGATGGTACTCATATGAAAATATGAGATGAAGGTAGTTATAGTTACTTATTTGTATTGTATTATATTATATTCTATATTGGTTTTGAAATAGAATATCTCTATTTTCAAATATATAAAATCTAGAATTAAAAACTATTAATAAACGTACGGTTACAAATTGAATAGAAAATTATGTAATTGATAATATTGAAAATATAATTACGTTACACTTCGCGTTACACATAGAAAGACTTCATTCGTGAACACTAAAGCAAAGTTACTACATACGATACCGAGTAAGATACCTATACAGGGTGTCCCATTTTTTAGGGGTAGGACTTCAGGAGGCGATAGAACATAAAAAAAAATAGTACTTTCTCAAATGAACTATATGTCGGAAAGGCGTGCTTTTCGAGATACAGGGCGTTGAAATGTGGAAAAAGAAATAGTTTTTCTTTTTTTCTAGCCCAAACGGATGGAGTTACGAACTGAAATTTGATATATTGTCCACTGGTATCAAGCTTCATGGAAAACTCGGTGGAACGCGTCATATCGTTTACCAGGGGCGTTTCCTTCGGGTATGCTGAACCCCCTTTTGTAGAAAATATGATACGCCAATGACCGGTTCGACAAAATTATAATATTTTTGAATTTGTTGATGAATTTGAACAAGAACTGGTCCTTTGGTAAATTCCGTCAGATGCACCGTTTTCGTAGAAAATTGAAAAATAGGTGTTCTTGTGTGTTCGTCCAAAGTTGTTGATTGAGATTTATTTCTTAAAAATAATCAAACTGCAATTCCATCTTCAATAGATTAATAATAAATAATTATCAAGAACAAAATTTGATATTAAGGTACAAATTAATAATAACAAAAAAAATAATTTACCACGAAAGAATAACAATCATTCATGAAACATTCCGAGTTTGATTAGACCAATTTCTCAAGAATGTTATGGAATGCTATGGAAATGACATATGTCAAGAGAAACAATAATTGTGTGCAACGTTTATGTAGAAGAATCTTTGTTGTTATTATTGAGTACAAGTGTGTAATATTAATATTTTGCAAATGCCGCTAATATTTACGAATCACGAATACGCAGATATCCATTTCGTTTATGGAGTTTGTGAGGGAAATTCTGCAGAAGCAGCTAGGGAATATCGTAGACGGTTTCCAAATAGGAGACCTCTTCCAAAAACGTTTGTAAGTGTCCACCAGTATTTTGCAGATCATGGACTTGCAAAAAGACGGAACGACAATCAAAATAGGAACAATGCAGTGCAAGTCAGAAATAGGCTGATTTTGCAGGTGTTTAATCAAGACCGTATGACCAGTTTACGAAGAGCCTCAATAAATCTTCGAATTTCGAAGTCAACCATCAGAAGAACTCTGCGGAGAGACAAACGCCGTGCTTACCATTTACCAGGCATTGTTTCCGGGTGATAATGAAAGGAGGATACAGTTTTGTCGGTGACTTTTACAGGCTATTAGAAATGACGAGCATTTCTTAGAAAAAATACTGTGGACTGATGAAACGTACTCGGCGAGGTGTCGTCAATTTTCATAATTCTCATGTATGGGAACATGAAAATCCACATGAAGTAAGACCAAGACATTTTCAAGAAGAATTCAAAATTAATATTTGGCTTGGTATATTTGGGAATAGAATTATTGGACCTCATATTATTCCCGACGGGCTTAATTCAGCAAATTTTCTACAATTCTTGGAGATGGAACATGTAAACATGTGGGATGACGTAAATCCTATTACAGGCTAGCTGCATGGTTCCAGCTAGACGGTTGTCCTGCCTATTACGGGCGAATTGTTAGGAATTGGTTGAATACCAATTTGTCACGAAGATGGATTGGTCGTGGCGGACCTGGCCTCTGCGTTCCCCCGATCTAACTCCACTAGATTTTTTCGTGAGGGATTTACTGAAAGATAGAGTATATTCTACACCGGTAAATACGAGAGAAGAGCTTATCCAAAGAATTAGAACTGCTTGTAACGAAATTCAGGAATTTCATTTAATTAAAACGCGACGTTCTATTGAGAGGCGTTGCCATTTATGTATCGAGCAAAATGGTTTTCATTTTGAACAACTTCTTGGCAATTAATTAAAATGAATACTGTACAATAATGAATTAATTTTGGGTATGAAAATAAAATTGTAATACTGCTATTACTGTTGTCACTAATATGTACCTAATTGTATTCTTTCGTGGTACATTTATTTTTTGTTATTATTAATTTGTATCTGAATATAAAATTTTGTTCTTGATAATTATTTATCAATCTATTCTCTAATAGATTTCATCTTTATGAAATTGCATTTTGATTTTTTTTAAGAAATTAATCTCAATCAACAACTTTGGACGAACATACAAGAACTCCTATTTTTCAATTTTCTACGAAAACAGTGCATCTGACGGAATTTACCAAAGGACCAGTTCTTGTTCAAAATTCATCAACAAATTCAAAAATATTATAATTTTGTCGAACCGGTCATTGGCGTATCATATTTTATATAAAAGGGGGTTCAGCATACCCGAAGGAAACGCCCCTGGTAAACGATATAACGCGTTCCACCGAGTTTTCTATGAAGCTTGATACCAGTGGACAATACACCAAATTTTGGAGTTCATAACTCCATCCGTTTGGGCTAGAAAAAAGAAAAACTATTTCTTTTTCCAAATTTCAATGCCCTGTGTCTCGAAAAATACGCCTTTCCGACATATAGTTCATTTGAGAAAGTACTATTATTTTTTGATGTTCTATCACCTCCTGAAGTTCTACCCCTAAAAAATGGGACACCCTGTATAATAATTTTCATTTAAATGATCACACCAAATTATATAGTAACATCATAATAAGAAAATATACTTTGGCATTAAATTGATCAATGGTTTATTATAGGTATCTAAAATTCTATCTCTATAGTCTTAAGTAATTATCGATTATAAAAATGTCACCGTTACCCTCGCCATTACCACAAATATTTTTTTATAGGTTGCGAACGATAAACGTACCGTTTGTTATAATAAAAAAATATTCTTTCGACATAAAATTGACTAATGTGTGTATTTTATCTAAAATTATTCTTAGAAGTTCGTATCTCTGTAATCTTAAGTGATTATCGATGATGAGACTGTCATCATTTCCACAAATATTTTTTAAAGGGTTTCGAACAATAATCGTACCGTTTGGCCTCGTTAGTTAGCCTGTTTGTATTTATCTATTAAATAAAAAGAATCCTACAGTTATTCAGGGCCTTGACCGAAATGATCACTGAGGCGAAAACTATTTTGTATACAAATTTGATCTGATCTGTTTATGAACAAAGGAAACATTAAAAAAATACTACACGTAACACGTAACCACCACACTACCCCTAAGGGGTTCCGATTCATATTTCATATTCATCTCGGAAAGGATCTTCTCAATAAAAAGTCTCCGATGTCACCTAACTTAATCCGAATAAAATTTGGCAAAAGTGGTGTCGTGACTTCAATTATTGGAAAATATTAACAATATTTTAACCCAAGTAAATTCGTGTAGCGTGCGAGGTTAAGTGCATATAAATTATATGAAAAAAATTCGGTTTACATAATTTTGCAAATACAATTTGCGTCACCTGAAAATGATTAGGTAAGTGTAAAATTTAGTTGCCGTATAAAATTTAACTTCATTAATCTATTATGTGTATCAAATGCACCGAAAGATGTGTAAAATGTGCAATAAAATCTCATTTTTCATTTACATTAACCAGTTCCGTTGATGCTGTTTTTGTTACCCGTAGCCGCATTGTGTTTGTCTTTAGATTACAAAGAAAATTAAAAAAGTATTTATTTATTGTTACTTGAACTGTGCAAACTACTTTTTATAATAAGATAAAATAGTAAAATAAATTTTACTATTTACGTCAAAGTTTTTAGTCTTAATGCTCTAAATGTCTTAAAAAGACATAAATACTCTTTTCAGAGCTTATTTGCAAACTATCTACATTTAACTGATGAAAACCAGTGGGTACTACGAATGTAGAAAGCAAATAATTTAATATTGCAATAAGCCTCACCAGACGGATTAATCCAGAAAAGGACTCCTTCTGTTATCAGGCAGCGCACGTCACCATCCCATGGACCGGTTTCTGGCTTATTAGCCTTCCTCAGCATGGTACAGGTAACGCACGCTATATGACAACAGAAGGTCCAGTTCTTGATAACATCGAACGACATGAAGTCGGTGAGATGAAAATGTGGACCGTGGGGCCCTCTGGTGAAACCTATTGCAATTTGGACTGTGCCCAGACTAGGCGAATGATAGAAATGAAATCCAAAGAAGTCAGAAATCCATAGAGGTAAATTTTTAATAAGATAAAATAGTAAAATAAATTTTACTATTTACGTCAAAGTTTTTACTTTTTATAAGTTTTGTTGGTTGGTTTGTAATAAATTGGTTTTTCTACTAGGTTTTGTTTCCCAAAAATAAGAAAAACGACACTATGTTTGTTTTACAACGTTCATAAATTCAGCAATTTTAAAAACATTCGATATGCTATTTCACATAAAACGTTAATTAATTAAAATGACGAAATATTGAAGGTGAAAAGATCATAGACTAGTTTATGGTAATGCTCTTGTTTTCGACAACACACAGCAAAAACAGTATTTGAATGAATTTTTGCATATTTTCAAACACAACATTGATGCATCAAAGTAGTGGCATATTGTTTAACCAGGTACCGACCCGATATTCAGTTAGCTGAACAAAAATCGATCTCTAATTTTAATGATCACAAACCAAGAGCTGTCATGCGGAAGTAGATTAAATTTCGTGCGAAACGCTAGAAATACAGTTTGACCCTGGTTTTGTTTTTCATTAGGGGGTAACGACTAACGGTTTATTTTTCCGTAATACACTACCACCTTTGCACGAAACCTCAGAAAATACGTAATAAATATGAAAAATGTTAGTGTCACTTAATTCTGTTGTATGTATTTTTATAAGAATCTTTTTCACATATCAGAAGATATCTTTTGTCACGACCGTGTTTGTTGTTTTGTTAAGTTGTCTGTTGTGGTATGGATCCTTTATTATTGTAGCCGGTATAAAAAACATATGAGACCATATTACACGATAAACAGCTGCATTGCAACATTGTGACTCTAAGGACTTTCAAATATCCACCCATGATGTGGTGCTACTTATAAATATCTGAGTCAGTTTCTTAAATTGTTTTTTTAGATATTACTATAATATTCCAAAGTTCTTGCCACTTTATGACAATTTCGTATTATGTTAGAGGAAAAAACTAAAATGAAACATTTCCAAATTTTCCACCCAGTGGATGTGACGACTTAAAGTATCTGAACAGTAACAATTACTAAAATCATATTCCGTAGTCCACTTTCATAACGTATTCGAAAATGTTCCTTATATTTATTTAGGTTTCGATATTCGAAATGTAAATATCTGCAATTCGAATATATTCAGTTCCTCATTTAAACAATGAAACTGTGTTCCATAACATTCCGTGATATGCCATTATTTGTAAATACAGTCAACCCTAGCTAATCGCATTTACCGCTTCGATGATCAGAGCAAACTATGGGTTTTCGGTTGTCCTCTGTACATGAAACTTCTGGTCAAGCTGCTAATAGTATTCGCTGACAGGGAGACTAATAATAAAGCACAATCTCACACCAGCAGACATTATTACCACTAAATTAAATTGCCTTGCATATAAGACGCCACTAGACACTGATAAGAAACGAATTCGTAAGTGATGATTTTGAATAGGTTAGTAAGTATGACTAAGTAACGACCAATGTACCATTTGTTATATTTATTCGTTAGCTTTTATAAACGTAGATGAATTTTTGCGATTTTTGTGATGTGATGCATGTTTGAGATAAAAAGCTCAAATAGATATATGATTTGCTTTGCATTTATCGTTTTGCCATACAGGTACAAAAGAAAATTGACTGCGATTTAACTTAAAACCACAGGAAACGACACCACTACAGCCTTTATGTTTAGAGATATAAGAAAATTTGTAGATTTTGGTGTCAAATATCTTTTGACGAAAAAATATAAAATAAAATAGCATCGGGAATTAGAAAAAGAGACGCAACATATGATTTTTTAAAATATTTTGGAAGGTCTTTTTTCTCTGATTCCAAAAATATGTAATGTTTTGTTATTTGCTCTAGCCGTTGTGGGAATATTATGCAAAACACTTCCGCTTAGAACATAGGTTGCCATGAAGAAAAAAATTACATATCTGATAATTTCTGCCAGTTGATCACCAGATTTTTATGCTAAATCCCAAATACTTTAAAATGGGTTATTCAGATGTAGAAAAACATATTTTTATTTGTCATTCATCAATTTTGACACCTACGTATTGAATTTATTTGTAGAACTATGAAAAAAGTGGTAAAAGCAAAAGTTGTAGATTTTGATGTGAAATATATTTTGCCAATAAGGAATAAAACATCAGAAAGTAAACTGAGACAAAAAGAAATTATCAGAAATATTTTGTCATTTTTTTTTTCATGACAAAATATGTTCCATGCGGTACTAGTAGTTTTGCGTGATATTTTCACAACGGATAGAGCAAATGACAACATATTATATTATTATTTTTGCAATCAGAGAAAAATGATATTTCAAAAATGCTAAAATTTACAGGGCGTTCCATTTAAAAAACATTATTTGTGTCTTTTTCTCTACTTTCCGACGCCATTTTGTTTTATTCTGCTTCACCAACAGATAGTTCCGAGGATAGTTCATACTAAAATCTACAATTTTTATTTCTACACTTTTTTCATATTTCTAAAAATAAAGGCTGTATAGGTAGAGGTCAAAATATATGGAACTACCCTGTACTTAGTTATTGATTCAAGAGATACATGCATAATGCAATAAATGGCAAGTTAGCGATAACAGTATAGTTAGATTTAAACATCCAAACGCTGTCGTTTCAATTTTTTTCCTAGCTATTTCTACTGTAGATATTGTTAACTTCCTCATTAAAATTAAGAAAATAGTAATAAATAATATCAAACTATATTGAAGTTTAATTATTTATATTTCTTAGCCTTTCTATTACTATTTCCAGTGTATCAGGGTGTCCCTAAACTACGTTCGGAAAATTTGGGAGGTGATTGCATGCGCGAAAATATGAAGAAATGTTCCTATGGACATGGGTCCGCAAATGGCTCCTAAGGGAGCTACGGCCCCCTGAATTTGGCGCCCCAAATATGTATTTTTTTAAATATCTCAGGAACTCTTTGAGCTACTGACATAAAATTTGGCATGCTATCTACCGTTAGTAAGGGTTATGAATCTGCATTATCAACAATAGAAAATATTAACCAGAGGCGTACTAAACTGGAGGGGGCTCCTATATTTTTCCCACCAATTTTTTTGTTTGTCATTTTCTTGCATTTTTGATATCGGAAATGAATTTCCTGAACAATTTTACGTAAGAAAGATCCCCTTGTTGGAGAGCCGTAGGACGCACCGTTTTCGAGAAAAATGGGATTATGTAAAACGGTGTTTAACTTACGTGCAGGTAGATTTTGAAGATAGGTAATTAATTAAAATCTAGTGGGCACCTGTCAAAATCTGATAGACTTCTGTCAATTTTATTATTAATAATTCAAAACAGTAGTTAGTTGTTGATGGTGCTTCTTCTGTTGAATTTGAATTAAAACTCAAAAATGGAGGCATACATTGGGGCGCCAACTTCAGGGGGCCGTAGCTCACTTAGGAGCCATTTGCGGACCTATGTCCATAGGAACATTTCTTAATATTTTCGCGCATGCAATCACCTCCCGAATTTTCCGAACGTAGTTTAGGGACACCCTGTATTTCTCATTACACACTTCCACCTTAAGGCTAGGATTTAATAGTCTAATATGCGTTGTATGGTTGCCTAACGCGGGTAGACGATCACTGGCTGGTCCGGCCTGGAAGACAATGCAGATAACAAATTTTTGTTTTGTTTTGAGGGTTCACGCTACTCGCCGTCAGATGCCGGCACGTAACGTGTTTATAATATTGTGTATTATACCACTATGTTTGTTGTATGACTTGTCTTATAGCATTGAATAAAGGAATATATTCCTTTATTCAATGCTTATAGCCTGTATTTGTGCTCTTTTGGACTAATAAAGTACTACTAGTGCTACTACTACTACGTGCTGACATCTCCAGAGTGATAGACCAAGTTGTAATGCAATATTGTTCTGTAATTTGCCTAGTTTCGGGCGCTATTTCAGCAATGCAAATGACTACTTGACCTAAAAATGTGAAAATTCTCCTTTGAGGGTCAATTTCACGAAAGATACGTTAATTTGAGCGACAATATTTGGTGAGCTTTTAAGTAACACTTTGTACTCGGCCGTAAGCTAATTTCTTTTTACAAAAAAAATACAAAATTGTAAATACAAGCGATTGAATGAGTTGCCTACGTATTGCCAATATGTACAGTCTTATTTTTTCCTTCTCAATTATAGATAAGAATGGTAATTTCAATACCTCACGGCCATTTACACTTTTTTCTGCAAAATTAGATACATTAATTTTCTAAATCCGTGTATTAGTTTCTGCAAAATTTACTCCTAAAGAAATAGCGGTTAATATCAGAGGAGTAAAATCGCAACCTTAACAAATTTGGTGTGCTTGGCCAGAAATTAGTACCCATGGCCTGATAGAATCAAGCAGCTTTATTTGGGAATTTCGGATGGTAATAAATGACTTCTACTTTGCCTAGTATTACGAGTTAGCTGTCGGCCTTTGCGGCAGTTTCTCAACTTAATCTAGTATTATGTCTTCTTCTAGAGATTTTTGACACTTTATACTGTATAATTAATGTTCTTTTCAAACAGTAAACTTAACCATTAATAAATGATATAAATAAATAATAATTGCTTTCTATCCATTATTTAATTAACTAAATCTCTGGAAACATCTACTCTTGAAAATGAAGGAAACAATATCTCTGTTTCTGATCCAAAAAATTATAAAATTTAAGTAAAATATGCATTTTTTAGAAAACATGTTATAAAGTACTATTGTGACGCCCACTAAAAATTACACAAAACTGCGCAGTTAACGATCGTTACCTGCTTCATGAAATTCTACGAGTAGTAAGCTTTATTTTGTGAGGATGAGATTTGTGTTATGCAAAATTCTGTACATACTGCTGCAAAATACTCTTGATGTTTCTCAAAGTTTCGATACTTAGACTGCTTATTTCCTATGCTACATGACTGTTACTGCATCAACTTAATTCTCCTTGTTTGTAAACTAAACTGAACAAATCTTTTAATTAAATGAAAGTTTTGGTTAGGTACTCAGAAACTAAACTATGTTTACACAGATTTTATTTCTAAAAAAGTGCAATTTTCATTTGATAATATAAATGAGACTTGAATTTTACGATAATTTAATGCGTCGAAATAACACGAAATTTGTATTCCAGACAGCTTGATATACAATTTCGTCTATGTTTGCGATGTAGGTCAAGGTTATAATATAAACCGGTGTAGTGGGTAGACGACCAAGCCAGAGGAATATTTAGGTCTTGAGTTTACCTATGATTATATTAGTGGACCCAAACGCACCCAGTAAATACATTTATAAACGTACACTGGGGACATTTAATATAAACGATATTGCAACTGCTAGTTGTTATCGATTCTTTTTTTAATTCCGCGGACTCAATGATATTTCCGGGGATATTTCTTTAGGTTGAAAACCATAACCGGTGGAAAAAAATTCACAGTCCTTCTCAAAGATGCGTACGAGTCATTGAAAATGATGAAATAGAACGCAAAAATTTTATGAAATTTTGGATGTGATAAAAATGAAAATTTGTTAGGGCTGGTTTAATACGAGGCGAAATATTTCTGTTCGAATCCTCTCTCGATGCCCGATCCAACGATATGTCAGACGGTAAGCCTGTCACAGCATTAAAAAAGTCACTCCCAACACAACATCGACAGGCAAGTCGACAGCTTATTTCATTTTGTTCCGTCAAAATATGGCCGAAAATATATATAACTTCAAAATTTTTCCTTTTTCGCAATTTACAAAAACAAGGGTGGTTTAAAAAGACGCAATCTAGGTGTGGTCGATTTTGTAAACAAAAGAAATAAATATGAACCGTACCGTACGTAAAAATAAGAATTGAATCAATAATTTAGGTACCTATCTGAAATTTATCTATCAAAGCAGTTTTACTGCACAGTGATGTGGACGGTGTGGTAATAAATCACATTCACAAAACAATATTTCAACACTCGACGTTTGCTCTATCACCTTTTACCTCACAACACCGGCTCCAGTCTCCAGTACTTCGTGTTATGGTCAAGGCCGACGTTCAGCTTTAGTAGATAGTAGTCGATGCTGCAAATGCAACATGATACTTTTCACGAATTTCCAGCCCATACTTGGAAAGTAAAAAAATTGTCAATGTTAAAAATTTTACGCACTTGCTAAACTTTATACCTCATGCAGTTTATTTTATTTCGCGTTGTATTTTAATGAAATAATACATTCCATGGCATATCACAGAGTCTGATTAATGTCGACCAATACAGTGATTTATTAGACAAATAGCCGATGTAATCATAACACTGAATAATATAACAACTTTAGCCATATTTGTTGGTTATATACTGTTTCCTATGTTACATGTAGTTTGGAACAAGAATTTTTTTGGTCGAAATGAACAATAGCAGTGCAAAGTAAATTTCCACGTAAGTTTGACCGACATTCATTTTGTAGCATCGAAAACATTATTTACTGACGATTTGTTTAGTACCATCATAAAATTAGAGTTTTATTTTTTGTGTGGTCGTAACACCTATCTAGGCGGTGTTGTCTCGGGCGTCGCCGTCGGTTCAATCTATATGCAAATCATTTCAGCTATGATGCATTATCTTTATCCGGCATCTAATACGTAAATGCTAACCTTTATTATATTATAATTTTATGGCTTGTTATGATAACGCTGTAGAAGTTTGAAAACATAAAATCAACAATAGCTTTTAACAAAAATATTTACGAAATAATTACAAGACACAAATATTAAAAACAAAATAAATGTGTCTGGGGTATTACTCGAATTTATGTGTAGAGTTAGGTATAATGAGGAGCTAGTTATTCAAATGTCTCCTCATGCTCATGATATCCAGCTTTAGAATAACACAAACTTGTTGTCAAGTAATTCCAGAAAAAAATTGATGAGTGTGAGTTGTACAACTGTAAAATTATATTAATAAAGTGTCAGGTTGTTTGATGTTCTTCGAAGTAATAAAACTAAATAAATTTAACAAAATATAAAGATCGCAGAAAAAGTATAACTTCTTCTTAGTTATAATGAGTTGAAAATATCACGCAAAATACTTTTAAAGATGCCGCGCTCCAGTAAAAGAGATATTGAGAATGGGACAGGTCTGGCTTCAGTTGTTACTAAATATTGACGATTAATTTGGAACCAATAACAACAATTAATATGTAAACAGCTGCACGCACAAACGAGATGGAAGCCAACTCTGTACATCTGTACACAGAAATACATGTGTTGTCCCATAGTCCCATCCCTTAGCAACTGGTGACCGCAGTAATGGATGCGACCTGGGCATTATTATTTAGTAAATCTTGCCGTAGAAATATAACAAAGCATTCGTCGCGTCTTTCACTCTGCAGTGATGATATGCAATTTAATTATAAATGTTTAACAATAATATGACCATACTGTAATACCTTCACTTTCACCATCCATAGAGCTATTAATACTTGGTTTTCCGTGTTACCTTAATATGTATAAAAATTACATGCATTAGGTAGGCATCAGAGGATCAGCAAATGAATGGATTTTCTCTTTTTTAACGAACAGGAAAATATCCTTCAAATTAGGAAATACTATACCCAACACATACAATCTAAATTTTGGAGTTTCTAAAGGGAGTGTACTGTTTTCTCTGCGCTATTTATTAACGACCATGAGTGTCACGTTTCAAAAGAATTATTTTTGACAATGTTCGCCGACGATAAAACTATATCTAATTAATTCAGTCCATTGATATGTTGGAAAATAATGCTAACAAACTTGTGACATGTTTCTGTAACTCGTGTTTCTCAAACAAATTAATAGTCAATAATTCTAAAATTAAATACTTATATTATACTTTGCAGCGACACTTCCAATTGTATTGGCCCAATTCAAGGTGCAACTTAACAATTAGCTCCAGCTAGCTACAGCGGGGTAGTGAATTCGGTGAAGCCTTGTTTTAAGTATTGAGATTCTATTAAAAGCAATATATGGGCGCCAGAGTATTTTTAACTAAATACACAAAAGTTTAATTAAAACACAATTAGGTATTTACTACACATAAATTCGAAAGAAAGAAAGCTTAGATTTTAACAAGTTTAATTTACAAATTCTGTACAAATAAAAATTGAATAAATATAATTGAAGTGTTGAAATGGTGAACAACAAGAAAATATAGGAATAAAAGTTATGATTTAACAAATTTCTCTGTCTGTCTGTTCTCAGTTGTAAAGGCTTACTCGACGTGAATGAAGTGAGACGGAAGGGGTTCTCCTGAGGTCGATGAATCCTGCGAGTACTCGAGGTGATGAAAAGGTTGTGAGATCCTGTCTCCACACTCCTGCTCAATCCAGAGTGTCCAGGTTCCAACCAATTTTGTGACTTTTCGGGAACACCCAATATCTCCTTACTTCGGTTGTTGTTAACTCGGTACAGGTTTCCAGTGAGTTACATTTCCAGAAAGCCAGATGTCATGAAATAAAGACAGAACAGTTGAGAAAAAGAACAGAGAAATAAAACTAGGTTGAAAATTATTTCAACTAGGGGTAGATGAAAAATTACAAAGTTTGGCAATATAGTTAAATTACTACAATTCACAAAATTAATTGTTCTTAATATTACAAAAAAATTTTCAAAATGAAACAACAAAATATTAGAATTTGTAAAATGACTAAAATTAACATAAAGATATGGTATCTGACACCAATTACTAAAAAATGAATTATTACAAGATAATACTAGAAGTTGAACGCAAGAATGTATTAAGGTGGCAAAACTTCACTATCAGTTCATTAACAAATAATCTAACTTGATTTAATTTATCCTATAGGTCAAAAACCATGAGGAGATTGTAATTGGTTTTTTTTAAAAGACTATAATTTAATGTCAGATTACCGAACAATAATAACTTATGAACGTTAAAGAAGTAATAATTGGAAAGATTTAGATATTTAATATTAGTAACAAAATAATTAGTAACAATAATAATATTGAACTAAATTTGGAATTTTAACACAAATAAAGATTTCAAATTAATCTTTTATTAATATTTGAACGATAAAAATAGCAAAAATTAATATATGAAAGAATCGACAATTAAAATAGCAAAAGTCTTTCGCTTTTTGACGAAAAAAAAAATTGAATTTATGCCTAATTTAAAATGGCGGAAAATACTGAAGCTCAAGGTAATTATGCACTCTTGTAATTTACACGACCATTTAGGAATTTACTAATAATAATAATCTGTCAATAATAAAATTGATATTGCGTGAATATGATGAAAGAAAAAAGGAAACCAGAAAATCGGACCTCTGTCACATCCGAAGCAAGTGATCAATGTACTACAAATTGATTAATTCAAAGAGAATAAAAAAATACTATAGATCACTTACCTCGTTTGCTTTGGAAGCTCCTGGACAGAAATCTGTAGCTCTGGACAGTAAATAAATTTGGCAAAAACCTAAGTCTCAAAGGTGGACTTCCTTACTATACAAAACCAGTTTAGTTTCCTTTTTTCCAGCTCATATGAATCACAGTTGTAGAACCTAATAACAATAAAAAATCCACACAGAAATTGTTCTATGCAAGAAATACGATAATCTGTAAGTTTCTTTCACTTACAGCGATAATTTATACAATTTAAATATTGTATAACTTGTCAATTAATAATAATTGAACCCCAAAAAAGTCTAATTTAGACACGATACGATATAACGGAAATGGGAATACCCATCTACGTGTTTAAAAACCGTGCTATTAGGTAATTATCTGAAATTAATCCAAAATATGGAAATAATAGTAAATACGGTAATTATTCTGACAAATTATTATTAACTAAAGCAACAAATCAAAAGCAAATATGACAATAGCGATATTTAAGCTATTACAAGAAGCACAACTTACCCCGATGAGATTCAAAAGGCGAAAGATCCTCTATCCCGGCCAAAGCAAGGCTCGTCCACAGAGTTCGCCCGCTGTCGCGTTTTTTTGTTGCATTTTTTTCCTACCACATACCGATCATATACGCATACAGGGTTATTCAGTATTGAGGAATCATATTTTAATACGCAAATTAGAAATTATAATCTGTTGTAACGAATTACAACTTAAATCGTTACAACTTGCTATATACATACTTATACAGTAACAGCCAAGTACGGACACGTACGAACTTATGGCTAACTAGTCATATTCACGGGTGTAACAGATTTAATGTGCAACAATTTAAATAGTGGGGATGCGAGCGCTGGCGTTAGTAAAATCGCACTGCAAGTCGGTTGTCCATTTATTTCGCATTTATAAACCCAGCGGCGCCATGTACGTAGTTGGCTGCCGGTTACTGTAATAAATCACTATAAAGTTGTTTGACTACTTCTACGTTCCCTGGAGGACAAATACATTTGGTTATCACCGCGTAATATTGGGATTTATAGAATTGGATTGCATCTGATAAGTCAATCAGATATGTAAAGAACAAATGATATAGGCCTCAAAATCGACCCTTGAGGATCTCCCCGCTTTTACAATTTTCACTGTCAGTGACCTCTCAAATATGCAATGTTTAAACTAATTAATTGAACTCGAATCAATATTGAAATAACCGAGTTTGCTAAGTGACAATTCATGGTTTAGACTGCCAAAAGGTTACTACCCTCCAGTTTGACGTCACTGGTGTTCGAAAACTTTTTTAATAGAGAAATATTGGTACACCATCAAATATTGCATCTCAAAAACGTTGCGTTTTAGAGGCAATGTTTATCTTCATAAACATTGCCTCTAAAAATTCATATTATTTTTCGATGGTTTGTCGTTCCCTGAAGTTTCTGTCATGGATTTTTTTTAGCCCAAATTTAAGTACCTATAGTTAAGTATGAATAATCAATGAGTTGCCAAGAGTACAATAATTACCCAGTCTAGTTTTGTATCAATTTGTTTAGCCTAAATAATTTCGTATTATATTATTATATTATAACGATTACCAAAATATAACGATTGCCAAAAGGACCGGACCTGGAATAAATGGATACACACAGTGAATGAAATGAAGAAAACAAAATGACTTTGAAATCATGTATTTATGTTTTGCAAACGAAATAGAAGTAGTTTCTGTCTCGGTTTCTGCTCTCAAACAATGTAAATTTCTGAGCAATTTGCTATTTTATATGGAACTAACTTTCTGTTTCAAAAATTGTTTAAAGATTTACTGTAATCTAAAATGGTCGTTAAATAAAATTATTGAATACGAAGGATTACGTTTGTTTGCTTAACTATAAAATGCGAGTGTTATATTCTCGGTTTTATTTGGGAGAAACGATTAAGTAGTTTGTATGATAATTGTGTAGTTAAAAATCCGAGGAAACAATGAATGCTGACTATTATATCTGTTGCTGAAAAGAGACCACGTGTTTGCTAAAATAGTACATAGCAGAAAGATGCAATTTTGTGTGGTAGAACTAAACGTAAAATATAAAAAACTTACAGAGTTAAGTGGGGGTTATATTTGTACGGGTAATAGTACTAGTCGTCAGGAATATGAATCCGATTCTCTTTTTTTGTTGTTGTTGTAAAATGACCCAAGTTAAGATTTTTTTTAATTCGCGGTTCAAATGTAATTCCGGCGCCGCTGGGCTAGCTTTCGGTGCACTTATGTCTGACCGGTCGATAGTGTTGCCATTTTAATTAAAGCTTAGATGATATAAAACCAATGCGCAGTATGTAATCAAGTAAAAGGCATTTCAGCTTCACTTAAGATGGATTTATGCAGTCAACTTTTTTATTTTCACTTACTTATCATTAACAATCCAGAATCCAGAGATACCCAATCAAGAGAGAGATAAAGGTAGAGAAAATGAAAAATTAATTTAATTGCTAAAACAGGTTTATTGAAATACGCAGTTTCAACTTTCGTAATGAAAATTGTATTGCAGAAGAAAATGAAAAATTCGAGGAAAAATTCGGCTGCATGTCTTTAGTTGCTAAGTATTATCAGTGACATATGGAACTATAAAGACGGTTAACCGCAAGAACGGTAAACTGGATTACCGTTCTTGGGTTAACCGTACGAAAAGTGTTGAAGCAACATTTCAAGTTAGGCAACCAAATATACAAGCAAAATTTATATCAAGGAAGTGATGGTACCTTTGGGCGCATTACTGTACTAAAGGAAATTTAGTACATGACATTGGTTTGCTACTGAACTATACAGAAACCTAAGTAGATTTGACGATTTGAAAATAGCACTGCAATAAGCCATAATATGGCATAATGAACATAGATGTGACGTTAAATTGTCTGAATTGTCTCTATATAAAAAAGGCCATAAAAATCGGCCATAAATTAAACCGCTCCGTCGTAAAGCTGCTTCGGTAGGAGTGAGTCGGGTAACTAATTTAAAATAATTTGAAAATATAATGCTGGTATAATTGAAACAGTAGTGTTTCCGTTAATTTTTAGTTTTTAATCATGCCAGAACAAATTTTACATGAGAATAATGATGTTCTATGGTATTAAGTAATACATTATATTATTTATATTTATTATTTAATAGCTGTAGAAAAATAAAGTATGTCCCGCTCTCCCGTCAATGCGTAAACGGCAAAGCTTTTGAGGTTTTTTGTGCACTAGAAAATAGAAATATGTAGTTTACTTCATCTTACCTTATGTTACGTTATCTTAATCTAATTTAGTCACTGATAATACGTTTATATCCATATTCGTGGGTGAATAGGCAATGCGCAAAGCAAACTTGCGGAAAAAAATTTACCTTACCACAAATAATATTTTCTGATTAAAGAACATAAAAATGTTGGGTTGTCTGACATGAAATCAAATCAATATTATTTTCGTTCGATTAAATATTAATGTTGATATTTTCTGAAAAAGTACATTGAAATATGTAATGGGGTTATTTCACAATTTATATTTATGTTAAATGTACAATCAGGAACACTTAAAAATACTGTATATTTGGAAAAAAAGTATTTTTTTGCGCCTACGTATTTTTAAACTCGGTTTGTAATTTGAAAATATTAAGTTCCCGCCAACAGTCGTGACGTAAATGTTTACGCATGCGCAGTATAGCGTAGATGAAATATCTCAAGAAAACTAACCTCACATTTTTCACGCTCTTAAACTCGACACTGAAATAGTCCATATTTTTTCGCAAAGAATTCCTGAATCATAACGTAGTTCACTTCAGGTAAATTTTCACTGCTAGCTTTAACGAAATTAGGCTCCATAATAGTAAAAAATGATGAACTAACACAAACTAAAGCAAACTGTCTAAAGTGTCAAATGCTACTGGACTCTTAACAAAAACAAATCTTCCTAGATTTAGTTCTAAACCGTGACGTCAGAAGTTAATAAAATTTGAAATTATTGACGATACTTTTTATTGATTTATGAATAATTAACAAATAATAAATACATGGTATTTACCAATACATTATTCTTGCATATTCTACTATCCAAATTGATAGGTATTTTTAAGTTTTTCTTTAACATGAAATAACCCTATTGATACAGGATATTATACAGGGTGTGTCAACAAGATCACCTCGGTTGATATCTCGTTTAATAGGTATTTATTATCTATATCGAAAAAATTTTTAAACAGAAATTGTAGGAGAACAAGAAGACCATAATATTGTAAAATAATTTCCAATCATATAGGGTGTTTGATATTCGAGTGACATATCAAATTTATATTTCTTTAAACGGGACACCCTGGGTATATATTTGTACACTTTCTTATTTTCTTTTTAATTGCCTTTTTCGAGTATATCTACTGTTTGAAATTTCATTGCGACGTTGTCGAATTATTCATCTGTTTTTCAAACAAAATGTTACTTGATGACCTCACTAATAAAATTTGCAATAGATATGTCCCCACATTAAACAACTTTTTTTTGTAAATGTACCAGCTTCTATTAGATACCTATAATAAAGTTGCAATTATTTGTACAGGGTGTTTATTGCAATGATGTAAATATGATATCGATCATAACTTAATTTTTTTAATTGGAACTCCCCGCCCCGTATATTTTTACATATTTGGATAGCGTCTTTATCGCTCTATAATTTTTATTAACCTATATCTAAAATCAACCATTTCCAGTAAAATTGTATATGTTAATGAAAACATCACGTAGGTAATTTCTAGAAATTCTGAGTATAGTCAAATGCAAGGATATAGGTAAGTAACAATTCATTGCAATCGCATGCCGCCTGCCCTTGTCGGAATATTTGTAAAGTCTGTGTCATATATATACAGCACATAAAAAGAGCCGGCTTGTTTGAAGTTTTTATGGGCATCAAACAAGCCGCTGGTTTTTTATGTGTTTTACAAATCTGAAGTCGACCATAATATATTTTTATAGTTGGCGAAAACCACATAAAAATTCAAAGGTGCCGAATTGTTTCTTATATTTTCAATCTTACTACATGCGAGTACCTATATTTAAATAAAAAATATGCAGATAAGTGGATGGTAGTGGTTAGCGAATTCATTGGCCACCTAGGTCATCAGACCCCAGACCTAACAAACTTTGATTATTTTATGTAAGGTTATGTACAAGAAATTGACAATATAATACTTCCCCAATTACAGCTGAAGATATAAAGGAGAGAATTAGAGTTGAATTTCAAGAAATTAATGCCGATAAGTAATGTTAGCCAGTCTTTTTTGAATCGGTGAAGATTGTGTATAAGGAGATGGGGCGACTAGTGTCTCTATCACAGTAAAAGATTAATATGTAAACTAATATTTTAATACAAAAAGCCCAAAAGGGTAAAATCACAGCAACACCAAAACTCGTAGAAATTATAGAGAAGTTGGAGAGCCATAAGTACAGTGCACGCCAGGCGACTACGAACATGGTACTTCGAAATTAGTAATTAGTTGGCAAACGCACCTCGATCGAGCCCCTCGTCCTTTGTACCGTTGTGCGTGCAATCGGTTCAATCCGATATACGATTATCACCCATAACGAGGACACTCGATCGAGTTCGGCTGCCAGTTCATTTCCCGTCCCGTGTTCGTAGTCGGGCGGCGCGCACTGTATTATTTTTTATTTTACATATTTTATTAATTGCTTAATAACACATAGCATTTATTAGCATTGAGATATCACGACTGTGCTCATATATTATAGTAGTTAAAACATGACACGAATAGGTAACGAAATATCGGCAATTTTTCGCAAACTGCTTTAAACTATAACTCGCAAGTTTGGAAATCTACAAAAGACATGTATATATTAATAAAATGAAAAAAATATTGGGTAGGTATGCCCCATAATTTAAAAATTGTAGCTAGAATTTTAGTTCAATTCATTTTATTTTTGTTCCAATATTTAGAGCAACTTTTCTTACGTTACAGTTATTTTACTATTTTTATTTTTAGCGGCGCGACAGCTATAGTTTAGTAGAATAATTAATGTGGTTAGATGCACATGTCGGTAGTCCAGCTACAGTTTTCCAATCTACCATCGTTCAATGTGATCCTATATATGAACAATTATTATCATATAGTTCGTCTGTGCAATACTCGTGTCGCTACTAGTAAAACTGTTTTGTCGCCATCTAGGTATATCCAACAATTTTGCGGCTACATCAAAGATATTACGTTCATTATCTTTGTAGTTCCATATATCGCTGGTATGAAAAAGGTTTTAAAAACAGAATTCGATTATAGGACCTTCTCCCTATATCACTTGTCAGCTGTTGCATTTCAAAGTCACTGAACTTCACTGCTACTTTACTACTGACCTAGTTTTCAAATGCAGCAGGTGTGCGTTAATAAAAAATAGCGCGAAAGAACAAAAACAAAACGATGGTGGTTCGGGAGCTGGGCATTGCCGTACACGAGCTATATAGTTTTTATCTCGGTTTTTATTATTAAGTTCTCCTGGAAGACAAATATCGCGCGTGGATATGCGATAGGTACCTATTGTGATTATGTATGATATTAATAGTTTCAGTTTTTATTGAAATTTCAAGTAGGTATTGTGTTTGTGTCGTAATAATAAAATTCGAATGAGGTTTGTAATGTTTACGAGATTAGTTCAACATCCCAGAGACTATTTGCTTTACTTTAAATTTCCCGTATTTGAATTGAATCGTTAAATTTGGCAACAACGCATAGTTAGGAATCGTATAGACACGCGCGGTCGCCTCAGTTATTAGTCACTACTTTAATTAGTGCGTTCCACTGGCGGGGTACCCAAATTAAAATAAAAAGAGTTTAAACATTATTTATTTTTCATAGCGCATTTAAAAAAAATTTAGTTTCGTGTTCCTATAGTTGAAAGGTGTCGCCCCTATAAATATGACTAGGGCTGGGAATTTTTATCGATATATCGATAAATATCGATAGTTATCGATATATCGAATAACGATATTTGCGATTGGAATTATCGATATATCGATAAATATCGATATATCGATAAATATCGTTATATCGATAGTTATCGATATATCGATAGTTATCGTCATATCGATAGTTATCGATATATCGATAGTTATCGACATATCGATAGTTATCGATATATCGATTATTATCGATATATCGATATTTAGCGATATTTGCGGTTGGAAATAATAACACGTGCTAAATACTTATCGCCTTATTCTGCGAGTTCAGTGAAAGAATATGATTTTATTTTATTGTGCGCGCTCGGACATTTAATAGCCTAGAAACTTTATTTGTAAAATTAGGTGACATAAGTATAATAGTGAAAGACAAATGTTCTACATAAAATTCAGCAGTCTTCTTGGTAAAATTACTTTGCCCATGAAGCTTGTGTGAATTCTGTGATGCTTAAAAGAGCATTATAATTTGTAAAATATGTGTAGCGATTATTCTGGAAATTTTTATCGATATATCGATAAATATCGATATATCGGATAACGATATTTGCGATCGGAAATATCGATATATCGATAGTTATCGATGTATCGATAGTTATCGATGTATCGATAGGTATCGATATATCGATAGTTATCGATATATCGATAAATATCGATATATCGACATATCGATATATCGATAACTATCGATATATCGCTAACTATCGATATTTATCAATATATCGATAACTATCGATATTTATCAATATATCGATAACTATCGATACATCGATAACTATCGATATATCGATAATTATCGCGATATATCGATAATTATCGATATATCGATATATCGAACTTATCGATATGTTTTCAGTTATCGATATTCGATAACAAATTTTCAATATCGCCCACCCCTAAATATGACCCCCACTTAAAGATTCGCCCGCTATACTAGCGCTCAGAACATTCAGTCTCGTGTAAATAACAAGGCTCCTTGCGCTATAACATGCTATTGAATAAATGGAAAATTGTATAATATCACTTCAAATAGGTGTGTATTTACAATCTAGCTTTTGGTATAACATGCTATTGAATGAATGGAAAATTGAATGATATCCCTTCAAAGAGGTATGTAATTACAATTTACTTTTTAATTAATTTTTGATCATACATTTCCTAAATTTAAGATAAAAATATTAATACCAGAGATTTTAGTAAATGATTTCGAAAGTTCAATAAACCCCTTTGTTGGATTATATATGTATTTATGTTGAAAACAACCGCGCGTCCATAGGCTACCACCGGTCCTGAAATTTTTACGAACTTCAGACAGTAGTATTTGCAATATAACTTCTTTTCATATTACTTATTATTTTTACACCCTTACATATAATACAGTTACCTCATTTCATATACAAATTTAAAACAATTTTTGGTACTTCCTTAAATAACTAAGTATACTTAAGTAATAATAGTAAGTTATTATAGAGACTGAACAATCCACACGAGAGATAACGAAGTTGTAAAAAATAAGTTGATTTTGTCTTCTTAATATCTAATGTAGCTGTATGAAGAATTTCCCTATATGGTTGTATATTGGACAATATTAAAATAGTAAATTTATCCCTTAGGTTCTGTTGTTATTAGGGAGTTGGAATTATTTTAGTATTATAAAGCAACATTCTCTTAATCTTATTACCATTTACGTATCAAACAAAAAAGTCCTCGAACCAAAGAATCTGCAGAAATTTGCGTTACTTACATTTTAATCTTAAATTCAGGGAATGTAAAACTCAAAGTATTTAAATTGGACAACAAAATTTTAAATAGAATGTAAATTGTAAATACACAAGTTTTGGTTTCTTCTTTAGATTTGTTACAAATTAATTACATACTGTTTATATCAAAGGCATCTGTACTTCCACTCGCATCGTCATAGGTGAAAAAAAACAGAAGGGCCTGCCTCATTGTTTACACAAGACTGCACTTTCCGAGAGCCTGTATTTGTTGTTTATCAGATCAAACGCCATCTTTTCGTATTAAATTTTATTTTTTCACACACGACTCTCTTTTCACCACTGAACAGAGAAGTATTAAGGTATAATCATAAATATTGAATTTTTAATAATGTTTTTAATATGTTTATTAATTACTAAACGAAAACATGGTCATAAGGATTGAAATTAGATGATTTATTTCGTAAATGAGGGAGTTTTAAATATTAAAGTAAAATGGGGACAATGTTCGTTAAGACAAAGTATCTAAACGAGTCATTCCTTTAATTCCACCCCCGTATGACTACAGCACGCGCCACAATAAATAAGCCACCAATTTCGGTGAACTTTGTTTAATTTTGTCAGTTTTTATCTAATATTCTCTGGGGCTAGATATCGTCCATGTTTTGTAGAAGGGTTTTTAGGTTCTCTTCTCCGTTAAACTTTCTGAATTGTTGACAGTTCGACCATCTTATTGTGGGCATCTTGTAAAACGAAGTGAGCTATGATGGTTGTAATCTCTTCATCTATCCATCTAGCAGGAGGCGTAACCTCATTTCACCGAGGTTGCGTGGAGAGTCTTGTTAGGTGTGGCTTGATTCCGCCAGTGTCGTATACGCCTTTAATTGTCTACTCAACGCATAAGTAGAGGAGCTTGAACTGCCAGCGCTCACTTCTCTTCAATAAATCAAAATATTCAACAAACGAAAAAAACCCGAAAATTATTGAACAAATTGTTAAAAACCATGTTTTATAGAAATTGGCAGATTCAGTCTAGTTTTAACAGTAAAATAAAAGTTACTGGCTAAACAGGTCTATGATGTGTAGTCTATAAAACCTGCGTCCACAAAAAATATTCCTTCCATTTCATTTTGAAACCGTCATACAACATAACTTGCGAACGATGTTTTTGTATATCCCAACAACTTTTTTGAACTCGAGAAATTTTGAAACAATATTTTTGTCACAATGATAATAGTAGATACATTTATGTAATATACAGTAAAGACCGAGGAGGTTCGAACATGGGTGTTAGTTTGCGCGATTTACTTGTGCCCGTTGTAGGCAAGCGGACACAGTGGTGGGAATCGTGGATCTCACCGCTGTAGCCGATGGCTCTCGCGTCTACTGTTCCTTGTTTGGATTCTTTTATAATAATTTTTATTACACGATTACACCTGCAACACTCGAGGTGCAGCGACAATTAATTTTATGGTGTAGCATCACATTTTTGTTGCGAAAAAAACAAACAATGGAAATATTTAAATGTGTTTTGAGATTTTTTTAAAATTACAATAATTAATCCTATCTAGGATGAATTCTGCTGACTGCTGAGCGAGCAGTGAGTGGCCACAGCGCATTGCCGTGCCCTTCACCTAATGTACAAATTTTGAATTGAGGCGAGTTGTCGGCCACTCGTATATTCGTCCCAATCCCTGTCGTGTTCGAAGGATCCTGGACTTATCTGTATACTATAGGGCAGGATGTAACTGGTATAAATATTGTTATTAAGTTTTGCAAAATATAAACCTAATAGGTAGTCGTATTTTGACTTTTACGCATGAACAGATCAAATAAATTGTATAGTAATTTTGGTCTGAAATTTTCGTGTGTTATTAATTTTATCCTCAGCCATTTCGGGTTATGAAGCCATTTCTGTAAATATTATATTTTAATATATTTACTTTATTCTCATAAATATCACTTAGGAAGGATAAAATTGCGTGCGATGCGATGAAGGGGCAGGTATAATATTAAATTTTATTGTTATTTCAATATGCATACCGTTTTCGGAACGGCTTCTCCCAGCGAGCAGATCTGAAATAAATTGAAATCTGGTTTTATTGGTATATAGTCTGTGATTGGATTGACACTGTGTACCGAACGAGAACATTTCAACGCGAAGACTGATCTAATTCCGACATTCCTAAACTTCGGACACTTCGTATTTCGCGACTGATTGAGCACAAATGCTCGATAAAAAGGTTTCTGTTAGTTGTATTGCCGGTTCAATTTCCTCTAAATAAACTTTATAAAACAAATTTCAGGATGTGACAGAGAAATAATACAATTAAGATACAGTCGATCAAAAAAATGTAGTAACTAGAAGGTGTAAAATGCCGAGGATATTTAGACACGAGGTATTCACACACACTGTTTTAGCAACTGTAAAATTTCTTCCAAAATTTGATTGACATGCTTTACATACATAACCCTATTTTTTATTTCTTAATTAATTTTCAGAAAACACTATTTTATTGCTATTTTTTTTTCCATTGCAAAATTAGTTTCTCCTAATATCCGTAGCGACAGAATAGTAAAGTAGACCACATCTTTATAGTGCACATAAAAAACGACGGATTTCTGTTGAAGTTAAGAACTTAAAACAAGCAGGCGTTTTTTATGTGCACTATAAAGATGTGGTCTACTTTAAAGAAGACGCTTCTGGTAAGAAACATTAAAAGTGCAGGTGTTCTATTCTATTTTAAATTACCCAAGCTGATACTTGATTTTGCCTTGAATCTCCCGCTGTTGAAGATTGTTGTGCCCAACTTCAAGAAATATTAAAAACCTGAACCTATGAGGCATATTTTTGTTCAAATCATCATATTTTTTTCCATAATAGGTATATGGATAGGAGATTTTTCAATTTATTTGTTGTTTTATTTTTCAACAGAAGCTGTAAACAGGGATGACTTGATTTAAATCGTAATATAAATTACCAATATTTTAATTTTTATGACTGATTTAAAACAATAGATTTCTGCCACAATCAGCTGCTTCTTTTTTAATAACAACAAACTAAAAATTCTAACGAGAGGAACCACAACTACTGTTATTTTTAAGAAGACATGAAAAAATTATTGTTTTTTAAATTTAAAACATCAATGATTTAATTTAATTTTCTTTTAATAGTGAATTTTTCTAACCATGATTGTAAATACTTCTTGTTTGAATAATAATGCTCATAACACAATCTACATATTTAACCAAGTCGCTCGATACTCTCGATAGCCATAATGTGTTAAGTATTCAATTGCAAATCCAGAAATCGGAGGTTTCGTTCATAGGCAAACCGTTTGGTTTAGTATTGTCGTAAAAAGCTTTTTTTCGACAATTTTTAAAATATTTACTATCTTACGCATGCGTCAACTAAGAATCTAACTTTGCGAAAATTACACAATGAAGAATAGCACCAAAAGAATTATAAATGCCATGCAAAGTTCTCAAAGTCATAAAAACTTTGCAAAATGTACAGGCAACATGAAAATTTCTACGGTTTAAAATAGTTATTTTCATAACAAGTGCGGAAAGTTGTACTTTTCCGCACGCGAGTGCCGTTGACCGAACGACGCGAAGCGGAGTTCGCGGTCAAGCAGTCGAGTGCGGAAGAGACAGTTTCCGCATGTATTAGGAACAATATTTTTCCTAGGAGCGTGATGAATACATTTTTTACTTAATTAAGAAACTAGACTTTACTTTAAAAAGATGCTACTAGTTTGACTTGACGTTTGTTAATTGTTATGTGACTGAGAAACGTCAAAATGAGACAGTCTTGACTATATGCTACGTAATTTTTTTATATTTAAAGTTATAGGAGCTACTTCAAAAGAGTTAGTATAAATAGAAATGATTTAATTTCATTAAATTTGTATAAAATTACCCAAAAATGCAAAGAAAAATATAATTACTTTCGCGGAAAAATACGTTTTTCCGCACTAGTGCGGAAAAGTACAACTTTCGAAACTAAAATGCTCGTAGGAAAAAAATTTACCTACACCACTCTGGGCCATCAACATCAATACTATCTATAGACAAAGTGGGGTAACAGGGAAGATATTTGGTCCCATTTCCAAATATTTCAAGTGATGAAAAAGTAGTTAACGCTTATGGTGGCAGGAATAATGAAATAGCTCTGTAGAATAGTTTGTAAAAAATAATTCACATTTTTGTAGCTACGTACAGAGAGGGAAAAATGTGCATGACTTAGTGCTCTACCGCCATAAATTCCCTGGCAGAAAATAATCGATCCAATACCCTTTGCATACTTCATATTATGTGAGGGACTAAAATTTGTTTACACCTAACGGAGGATTTACATGCACAGCATCGCTCTGGCCGGTTGACATTTTAATTAAGTCCGCCTTCAACTAAAATTGTTCATTAATAATAATTTACTTAATACCTTAAGACCGTGTGATCGAATATATTTTTTCCTAAATTAAATTCCGTTCTATAGACGTCGGTCGTCCAAATAAAATCACGACCTAATAAAGGTTTAAGTTCAGGGGTGTCGGAATAAATCATGGAATAGGGTGGGCAAGAACATGACACGCACTTGCCAAGTTGTGCAAGATTTCCGTAATCAACGGAAGAGCGGTATTTTGTTTATTGTATGAAATTATTATTTTATAAAGAGTCGGTAGGAAAGTCAGTTGTACCCGTAAATAACATTGAAGCAACTGGAGACATACATTGTATGTCTTGTGTTCAACAGAGTCTATTAAAGACAATTCGATGATAGGGCCTGATGATGATATTATCTCTGAGAAGTTTTCTATACCGTATGTAACAAGGCTCATGGTACACCCTTCCTTTTTTTATTCCCATCTGATAAATTCTGACCATAACAACGCCAGAAAAAATGAAGTTACGACAAAAAATGTATTTGTTACCTATGAACGTACAAATTTTACCAAAATGGTTCTTGCTTGAACCGGCTTTATTTGTCAAATGGTACGATAATGGTACACGGTACCATTGGAAGATACAACTAACGGAATCCACTCATACCTACTTTGCTTGTAAGATCAGTGCAACTGAAATTACGGTTAAGAAATATTAAAATTTCGTTATTGCAATTTATTAACAAACAAAGTAGCCGTGAAAAACAAAACAGAATTTCTGATTTTAGACACGTTAAGAACCTCTGTGTTGTTTAATTGTTCATCAGTGTTTTTATTGTTCTTTGTTGATTATAGAGCATTCTACAATTTGATTGAGAATTGAAAATATACACACCGGACGAAAAAGTGAACATGCATTTATTTACGCGGAATGCCAGAAAATTGCAGTTGCGATTCAACACTTATATGTCCAACGATATCCTAAAATATATTCTGCTAGAAATTATTTTCATCGCCTTGAAATCAATTTAGAAAAGAGCCTATAATAATTTTTTAAGGACTTTTCACTGATATTGGATATGAAATAAAATGAAATTGAATTTTTGATGATATTCCGTTGGTTTTAAGACAAGAAATATGTTTCCAGCAAGTTGATGCACCTCACCATAACACTAGGATAGTAACAAAAATTTAATTGCAACAGATTGTCCAGTAAGATGGCCTCCAAGGTCACCTGATTTAATCCCCCTGGACTTTTTTATGAAAAATGCTTCCTATGCAACAACCCTGCTAATGGACCCGAGAAGACCTCGAAGTACTCATAAGACAAAATATGCGCATCACCGATAATTAACCATTCGAAATACGATGAAAAGAAATGAAAGTGTTTTGACGTGAATGGCTACAATTTTGAGTAATTTGTTACCTTCCTTCGTTCCGTTCGGGGGTCTAATAGGTGGTTACTTTGACGCCTTTGATTTAAGCGGTAAAGCGTACAGCAGGCAGAGCGTTTTACTTACTCAAGCTGGTGAACGATGATGGTTTTACTTGCTAATCTGGACTGGTCGGGCGGACTGCTAGATTCAAACTGAATTCTACTCTTTTGGTTTTATCACTTCATCTCGCGGAATTAATAACCGGTACAGAGTGGGGAATATGAAGTAAGTACATCGGCGTAGTAAATTCGTCGTAAAATTTCAATCATCTATACCGACACAATAACGGAAGTTATTCTATTTTATTTACTCACTGATTGACGGTGGGGTTTGACTTACTAGTACTGGACTGATCGGACCGATAGCTGGAAGCAAACTCAATCTATTCTATGCACTCCAAGTTACTAGACTTCTAAACGGAACAAAGTGACTTGTAAATATTCAGTCTATGTACAGGGTTATTAACATTATTAACATTAACATTAACAGAAATTATTCTCGGTTTTACTTACTCTCGGAAGTTCTGGTAGTTGCGTGCGGAACGGTGTAAAAGCGGATTGATAACTAAAATTTCAATTTCGCGGTCTAGGTATCTTGAGCCGATTATTTTACAAGCGCTTAGTGTCTACGTGAGTTTATGAATTGAAATGCGCGATTCACTGACTCGAGGTCGTTATTCGCTTTCTTTATATTTTACAATTCGACGGTATCAGATTCGTTGTGATTTACCACTACAATGTGCGGCAAAATAAACATAGTTCTAAAGCTAAAATATGACTTAAATTGAAAGTAAGTTTTGCATGCCTTGGTGTATAATACCTCGGTGTATACTTAAATAATACCGTCTAATAATATAGTGCAGTAATACTTAACTATCTTAAAATCACTTCGTCATCACAGACTGTTACGAAGTGATTTTAGGTAAGTATTTATTTAAAGCCTTACTTACTGTTTGTTAATAAATTTGAATAAAATTTTTGAGTTTTCTTAATTGTACTTCCCAATGACATCGTAGTATCTATGATTATGGTATCATTTGAAAATATAAAATTTTGGTTACATTTTGGTAAATTTGGTTCGTTTGTAGGTCAAACAACTTAATAATTTTGTCGTGACTTAAATTTTTTTAGCGTTGTTATTTTCGGTTAGAATTGATCCGGTGAAATCATGCGACTCTAAAATGAAAAATAAAATATTGTTTGTAGTTTATTTGTGGCGGATAGTTAATATTCATTGAACTTAATTCTGGGAATCACGCCAAATTCTAAAAAATAAATAGAAATAAGAAAATTGCCAAAATATGATACTACACTTTTATCTTGACATATTTTGGCAATTTTCTTATTTCTATTTATTTTTTAGAATTTGGCGTGATTCCCAGAATTAAGTTCAATGAATATGAAAAATAAAATGTACTAACAATTCTTCTCATAATAATTGAAAATACATTGTTGAATTCAGAAAATTATGGAAAATCTAAAATGTAATTTATAATATACAGGGTGTTCCATTTAAATATCACAAGCTGATGTAATTTGAGGAACAAATTCATTTGTATGTTAAATAGTGACATTGGATAAGTGTATTCAGTCTGGATCAAAAAATTATAAAAAGGAATGTATATATGCAAAGAAAGAATAACTCAACCTGGAAGGGGTAACAAGGCAAAATTCGTCTTCCACGTTTTTTGTAACAGCGTAACAAAATAAAATACTTAATAATTAGATTTTTTTGCATCTACTTAAGTCTGAGTGAAAATAGATTTAGACCTATTTTCAAAGCGACACTACTCTACTTGGTGGAACATCGCATACATACGAAGACACTCGATTTAGATAGCATGTTTCCTCATCAAAAGTGTCAACATCTGTACCCAACATGATGGTCAACAGACAGGAGAAACTCACTGTCCAAATCTATACCAATATAAGTATGCATTTTTCCAACGTGTATAAAAAAGTAAAACCATTTTATCGAACTAAAACTAAAGAAATGGAGGGTCTTGTAGTCTTGTTATGTAGAATGTTTATTTATAAATCGAGTTATTTGTGAGTAATTTTTTTGTGTACTTAATTGGAATACCACACTTCCATAAGCCTACAATTTTGAATATATAATTGGTATTACTTTATAAGACAAATTACTATTAATAATAATAATAATAATAATTATTATTATTATTACTCGACAGGTTCTTAAAACTTAATCGATTTTAAAAATACATTTTTAAAGTGAAAAGTATATACGCGTACTACGTATTAAAGCTTGTAGGGTTAAAATTACCCTGGCGTGTATATTAGGCGGATTTCAGCTCCCACGTAGAAATTCATACACCTCACTTAAAACAATCGCCTCCGAAAACCCGGCACCGCTGCGTTATCGACGAAAGGACCAACGAAGCGTACAACTAATCGTCGTGTATTCCTCTGGGGTACAACCTAAATGCACACAGTAATATCATCTGCAATTACTTCAGGCACCTTTCATCCCTCCATACAAAACTGGCCAATATAATTGGGCGGCACTTAATGACCTATACCTGCGTGTAGTCCACCATCCGGTGTCTCCTTTTGTTTTCCAGCTTTGATATCTAGACAATAGCTGACTTCTTTACGGTCCACCTACCAAACATGGCTAATACATGAAAATTGGCCACAGTAATCTGACACATACCGTATCAACGCAATTAAGCGTGAAATTGTGTAAATTGTTCTGGTGATAGCTGAGTGATAAACTGTAGTCCGTTAGACTATTTGTTACTTTGAAATAATTAGAATATCCTTGTAATGCCCAGACGAACTGTACTGATGAAACGAATTTTGGATTTAATGTACGAGATGCCCCAAACCTTAGCATTTTTATTTGATAAGGGTAATTAGATAGTTTTAGGTATTTGGTATTTTTGATTCATAACCGTTTGGTAAAACATAATATGTTAACTTATTCATTTATATTTTAAACTGCTACACTTGAAACATGCCGTATGGCGTATATCATGCATATTTCCTTCTTTCTAAGGAAAGTAGTTGTGATTGTGGAGAAAAAATATATTGGGATTTTAACAAAAGCATTTTTTCAGCCTTACGAGTTTTTGATTAATTTTTGCTTCTACAGTGGGTTGTTATTTCGCTTATTGGAAATACAGTTTTGAAGGGTTTTTCTACCCTTAACGCTGACATTTTCAAAGGTGTTTTCCTTGATAAAATTTGTATCTCCATTTGTTTTTGAGTTAGTACCACTAACTTTGGATTTTCTTATGATTGCCATATTGAATCGTTTTATACTTCCAGCGATATACACCAAAGAAAAGTTAGTTTTTAGTTTGCAATTTAAAAATATATAATTGTAGAAAATTTAGACTAGGTACTTCTAATTTTGGAGAAAAAAAACCGAATATTATTTATTTCATCATCATCGTACTACTTCAGATACAATTTATAATCAAATTAAGTTTTTCACTGCCCAGTATCTGCAGTTTTGTGATGACATTACCTTGTTGGTAGAATGCATTATCTTATCAAGAAATTCCTTTATTACTAATGCTAACGTTATTCCTCATCATCTCCTACTGTATAACAAGAATGTAGAGAGGTTGGTAGAGGTAATTTATAGGGTTTCAAATATTCCTAAAATATAAATGTGTTAAGCATGTTACTTGTGGTACCGAAGGCGGTACTGCAAAACTGATTTTGATCTACAGATCTAGCCTCTAATCGATCCTTAAATTTAATGTTTTACTAATAGCAAAGGTCTGCACGTTTTCTTTAGAGTATAGTATGGATTCCTATTTATTTTAGTGATCTGAAACCGAATTTATCTGCAAAATTTGCGTAACTCGACAAGTTTTCGAGATAAGCGATGTTTGCCCAAAACTAACATTTTTTTGTCAATTTGGACAATCTATAAAATTTTTCGTTTTTCTGGTTCAGCTGTTACGGAACTTTTGTGAAAAATTAACGAAAGATTAACTTTTAAAGAAACAAAATTAATTGAATCATATTTTATTAAATAAATTATTTTCATTTTCTACACTGAGAGAAATTTTAAGCAGGGGTTAGTAAAAATCCACTAATCGCAGTAAAATATCTGCATTAAATAGGCGCCAAGTGAGTTGCTAACTTGTCGCAGCAAACTTCGCTTTGTTGAAAGGAGCTCACTTGTGAGAAGTAATTTCTGGAATTTTTTATTGTCCCAAGCGAGTCCGCTCGTTAACCCCAAGTGAAGCAGCTTTCTCATCACAACAAAGAATTTATTTTCCGTTAGATAAATTTTTTGTTGGACCAAATAGGTTCGCTTATTAACTGTAAGTGAGCTGTATATCAGGCCGTTTTCCGACGTTCGATATCCGAAAAAGTTGTAATTTTCGTGAGAAAAAATTTTATAATTCACATAGATTAGATTTTTGCATCGGATGACATCCTTTAAATATTATATGTGAATTGCAAAATTTTTGCTCACGAAAATTACAACTTTTTCGAATATCGGACGTCGGAAAAGGGATGCATGCGGGACTCCGCCTTAAATATACAGGTGATTGGCGAGTGGTTCAGATTTAACCGGAATGCGGTGCTGACAACTGATAGATTTCATCAAATTAATAAGGGCGTTTCATTAAGTACCCTAGCAGTTTTTCTTAATTTTCACAAATCAAACACCAAGCCAAAGTCAATAAGGTCACTAAGTTTCAGACGCTAAAGCTAGCCGCCACTGCGCGATAAATAAAATAATAAAATATAATAACACAACGCGCCCAATAAAAATACCTATAACCAAATACATAGATATATAGACAACCTGTTTCTCGCATAATATACACAGCAAATGACAAAACAGACTGAACAGACGCCAACACATGACACGAATGACGAATGGCGGGGTTGATACTGACGCATGTGCCATGATATAAATTCCAAATTCCGGTTTTTTCTGGAAAAAATTCAGTTAGGCCTCAGTTCCCGTAAGTGAGGCCTAATTTGGAACAAATGAGGGCTCACTAGCCCCAATCGAATAAATTCTAACAAAATGCATTCACTTACCCTAAAAAAGTAATTCATTTGGAACAGATCGACAGTTAAATAGATTAAAATTTCAACTGAACTGTCAAATACCTATAAGAAATGTTTTTGTTGTGGTAGCAAAAACGTTTCAGCAAAACGCATATACTTGTGACAACTTTAATTTTTCGCTGTACCAGCAAAAATTTTATTTACTGTAGCTAAAATATCCTAGCAAAGCCCCTCACTTGACGGATTTCTTTCAGTGTAACTTACAAAATATTATGAGATAATTTTATTCAATTCTCCACGTTTGCATTATATGAAATTATCGTATTTCGAGAGTAGGCCGGTTTAAAAAATTTGTAACCAGGGAGAGTTTGTTATTACAAAAAGGTTTTGAAGAAAACGTCAAATACTGATGAGCTCTTGGAAATTTGAAATTTGCCTTCAATTTATATTGGATTTGCTCACAATTTGATAATTTGGTCCATTTGTTGATTAGTTGTTCTCTTTGGACTGTTACCTATTTAATAGGTAACAGTCCAAACCGACTCGGTGGCGCTAAGGCGTGAGTGACAGACATGGCTCTGGCTACACTGCCTATCGAGTCCCGGTTCGAGACCGGGCACCGGCAAATGGCAATGTCGGTGGGTATGGATGTTTGTCTGCGTTTTTTCAAATGTGTAGCCCCCTTCCGGACAGCCTTTGGCTTTGGATTTGGGGGTTGTCTAATTTCTGTGGTGTGTTTAAAAAAAAAAAAAAAAAAAAAATAGGGATTTAGGATTCTTCAATTCCGTAAGTAATACCTACAATCTCCTTGATTTTAATAAGCTTACCTACTGTCGAAATTCGTTTCAGAAATCTATTTGGAAACTATTATATGTGTATTAGTTAAATATTTGGATTTTGTAATTTATAAAAGAGCCCTCACAAAGAAAGAGCTAAGTCATATTAGATGAAATCACGTGAGAAATTGAATTAATATTGTGTCATTATTTTAAGGGTGCTCCCGTACCCCAGTAGTTTGGACGTAGTGGTTGGTTCGTATAATTTTGCTTTCCGCCAAATCGAAGGCTTGGATTCTCCACTCCATAGTTCAAAGAATAGATAAGAGCTCCCGTACCTCAGTAGTTTGGACTAGTGCTGGCAAAAACCGGAAAAAAGTGAAACCGGTTAATCGGTTTTCTAAAAACTCGGTTTCGGATAAAACCGGGTATCCGAGTAATAATCAATAACCGGTTATTCGAGTAACCGGTTAACCGTATAACGGGATAGTCGATTAACCGGTTATCTGAATAACCGGATATCGGTTATAAAAAAACCGACTTTCCGATTATTCAAAAACAGATTGGATTGAATTCAGAATTTCGATTTTAGAAGACAAGTAAATTTAATATTTTCATTTCACGACGCTTTAGTATATAAAAAATAAAAGGCTCGATATAACTTCCAACAATCACTCATATTTAATTTGAACAAATTTGCAACAATACGTACAAAACAAAATCGTAAGAAAGACTGTCTTGACTTTGATATTACTTGATAACGACGCGATTATGTATGAAAGAGCACAAATTATTTCTTCCTCCATCGTATTGCAATAAAATTTAGTTTTTGATGCTTTATTGGGTGCAATAATGAAGGTTAATTCAACCCTCAAGATATTGGGATTCCCAACAATATCAGTATACCGATTTTAACACTTAAGTATCACAATATTGTAGTTCCTTTGGAAATGGTCACAATCACACACTGGATCTCTGTACCATTGTTTGCACTGTTTATTGCACCAATTGATCACGTTCAATTATTTATTACTTTATAATATTTTTTGGGTTTTTCAACAAATTTTGTTTTACGATGCTCCAATTTTGCTTCAACTCTCTTCGGACAAATGCAACTAAACTCAAAGAAATCTGTTATTCGAATAACCGGTTATTCGAATATTCGATTATCCGAAAAATCGGTTATTTGAATATCCGGTTATCCGATAAACCAGTTAGTCGATAATCCGTTATCCGAGTAACCGGTTTTCGGTTTTACATCAAACCGCGAATAATCCAAAACCGGTTAACCGATTATCCAGAAAACCGGTTTTAGTTGCCAGCCTTAGTTTGGACGTAGTGGGTGGTTCGTATAATTTTGCTTTCCGCCAAATCGAAGGGTTGGATTCATTCTCCACTCCATAGTTCAAAGAACAGATAAGTGCTTCCGTATCTTTTGAATAAAATTTTAAAACCATTAACAAAAAAATATTAACATTTACTTTAAATTTGAAATTATTTATTAGACGACACAGATAATCTGTGAATGTGAACAAACTTGACGTCACGTTTGGGTTAAACAAAGATTTATATTTACATATTCAAATTTAGATAAAAAATATAATTTATAATCTTGGTTCCGTAAACTATCCTACGATTAAAACGTTTTGGCCGATCAATTTTGTTTTGCTTATTTTTTTATGAATGATTATAGTAGTTACTGTTGGTGAGTACCTTTAGACCAAGGCGATCTTCTGGTTTAGAACGGCTAGGGAAACCAGTGACGCCATATAAAAGAACCCCCTCGACTGAGCTTCCGTGCACTTTGTTGCGCACCCACAATTGCAGCTCACCAACATTATATTGTTCTCTTTCTCTTTTAAAAAAAAGTGCGTAGCACAGCATTTGATCAATTTCATCATAATTATCTTCTAAACTCGTTGATGCTTATTGACTACTATTAGCCTTAATGGGATACCAGTAGACGCTCGGATTTCAGAATCATCAGAAACATATAAGATTTTGTAACACAATGCTAAGTGCTGTGACCGTCATCGACTGGACCCCCCTCTGGTCTTTGGCGTTAGGATTGATGGGTTTACGGGCTAAGGGTTTAAGGTCCTGGGGTTTAATGGATTCTGGGCTTTGGGTTTTAAAGTATTGGGGTGTAAAGATGTGGTGTTTAAGAGCACGTGAAATTAGGAATCTTCATTAGTACTGTAAAGAAACTATCATCAATATTTTGTGAGAATTTAAACTGTCAGCAGATCTTTGTCTAAAAGCTTGCCTTTTTCCTCAATGTGTTGCATTGAAGTGTTTAAATTCATTTTGCTGTATCTTAACAACAAACGGTCGGATTGGAGTAAATCCAGGCTATAGTTTGGAAGATAATTAATAATGGAATTGGTACAAATAACGAACGAGTTAAGCAAAATTTTTATAGATCGTTAAAACTGGCCAAAACGGCATTTTTGACCTATTTTTACACCGTTTATTTAAAAAATTAGAACCTAATGCACTCGAAATTTTAATTTCGTTAATTTGCTTATTTTCTCATCATTCATTTCACCTTAGAAATTTTATAAACCACTAAAGTTAAATCATTCTACACGATCCACGGTGTATATTATAAATGCAGTAAAATCGTCTTGTGTCATCAAATACTGCATTAAAATAGGATTCAATTCGAGTGTATTTTCATTCACGTTATATCACTTGAAGTACCAAATAAAAAAAAATTATATAAAATATTATTCGTACCCTAATATAATTTAATTCGATAGTGTAAGGATATGACCATTTTTCACTTCAAACCAAATTTAAATCAACTTTATAATTCCAGTTTCCAAAGAGTAATCGCAGTAATTTGTCTTTACATGTATATGAACATTGATTAGGACGAATCTATAAATTAATGAATAGCAGTGTGTGCGCGATGAAAATTTATTTGAAAGGCTTCATTAAAAATGTTTAAAAATAGGACATCAAATCATAAAGTTCATTTTGTAGCTTTAGTATCTAGAAATTCCATATCTGTTAATGTATAGTATACATTCATTTGTAGATCCATTGCCATTTAGTTTCTCGATGCTGTAATAAATCAGCTCCATTATATTTTCCTTTTATATTTGCTGATTTAGTTTGGGTCTTATTAACTTCAACGTCACGGTGATTAATGAGGACACGGGCATGCTTATTGTTCTTGATTAAATACCTAAATATATCTGTTGTTGTTCGAGATAACAGGTAACGAAGTTTAATGTTTGTTTACATGACATTTGGTATTACTTGAAAGTTTTAGGATTATTGTTTTTTGACGTCTAGCTGGCTTTTAACTCCAAAAGATTTTTTTTTCTCCAATGTATTAAACAATATGTGCTTTTTACAGAACATTGAGTTATGACTTTTAAAGATTAGGACATGTAGAGAAAATTTTCAGTGAAATTTCTCTATTGCTAATCAACTAACTGATGCGTAACCTAAATAACTATTTGTTTAAAATATGCATGTAAGGTCAGATGATTTGTATCGCTTCAGTCTGCGCACTTCACCCTGTGTTTTGAACAATTCACTCGGAGCACGTTTGGATGCACACTAATTCTGTCTGTGTATCTTTTTCTACATTTGCTGATTTCTTCTTTAATGCTGGGGACTTTCAGATCTCTCCTCGGATCTCTCTCTATCACTGAGTTTGGCATGTATGGGACATTCACTAGTATCAGATTATTTCATACCCTAGTAATAGTCAAAGCCATTGTTCGGTTCATCGCCCCATCTTCTAACACATGCAAAATTGGATGCGAAATAACAGAGAAATATTCATTGACCTTAATTCTGGGAATCACGCCAAATTCTAAAAAATAAATAGAAATAAGAAAATTGCCAAAATATGTCAAGACAAAAGTGTAGTATCAAAGGCAAACCTCAACAGTTTGCCCCAGAAAACCACTGTATATAGTTCTAAATGAATATAAATACAATATTGTTATCTAAAATTCGTATCAGTGGTTTTCTAGTATTTTACACTAGAAAATATAACAAAATGTATATTATATAATATATAGATATATATATATTTATATGATATGTAAAAAACAATTATAAAACAATAACTTATCTTAACATAACGTTTCGAACCAAAGTCTAGGTCCTTTTTCAACTGTGATTAAAAAAAATGGCCTTGTCAAAAAAAATCACTTTGACACCTGACACTGATTATTAATTAATGCATAAATCACTAGATAAAGAATTCTAATTTATTTTGATATTTCCGTCACGTACTTCTTTTTGGAGAATCGGTAGCCAGACTTCGTCTAGCAACACTGAACTAGAGAAATATTGCAGTATGATGAGTTAATGTGGGGTTCATTTATGAGCGATAATATTAAACAAAACTTAGATCCTTAAGGTTGGGATTTTGTAGAGTGAGAGAGAAATATACGTATTTATTTTGGTTTATTATGATTAATGAAAAAAACAAATATGGTGTGATATTTATAAGAGTTTTAGGTTTTTAGTATTGTCCTAAACCAAGTTGTAATGCAATATTGTTCTGTAATTTGCCTATTCTCGGGCGCTATTTCAGCAATGCAAATGACTACTTGACCAAAAAATGTGAAAATTCTCCTTTGAGTGTCAATTTCACGAAAGATACGTTAATTTGAGCGACAATATTTGGTGAGCTTTTAAGTAACACTTTGTACTCGGCCGTAAGCTAATTTCTTTTTACAAAAAAAATACAAAATTGTAAATACAAGCGATTGAATGAGTTGCCTACGTGTTGCCAATATGTACAGTCTTATTTTTTCCTTCTCAATTATAGATAAGAATGGTAATTTCAATACCTCACGGCCATTTACACTTTTTTCTGCAAAATTAGTTACATTAATTTTCAAAATCCGTGTATTAGTTTCTGCAAAATTTACTCCTAAAGAAATCGCGGTTAATATCAGAGGAGTAAATCGCAACCTTAAGACCTTGTTTTGGAAACGTTTGTTTTGGAAACGTCATATGGCTGTTGTAACGAAGTGATTTTTCCCGTCATGGATTGCCCGTTTTGGTTTAATATTTCCGTCACTTGGGTACAAAACTCTGTTAGTACCTATATAAGTTATGTTTAATTTACCAATGAAGTGTAAAAGCAGCTGGTAAACAAGCCGTAAATTAATTGATTAATTTCCAATAGTCCCCTGTATAGCCAAAATCCGTAAATTGTCCAAAAATAATGTTCAAGTCGGAAGTAAAAATCATTAGTTACGAAAACTTGTTAAAATATTAATCCGTATCTGTTTTAAGCCAGTTCTTTTTGCGATATAGTTTAAAAATTGCAAACAACGCATTTCCGTTTTCAGTTAGCCCGGTTGAATATGGCAAGTTATGTGACACGCTCGGACTTAGTAAACCGCGTTTCTAGTTCCGAGTCACCTGTCCGGATTCCACCCACCGTATGACCACGCCGCTGCCTACGTCGGCAAGAAAAGATAATAAGTTCACCGGGAACAGCCAAATCAAGATCAATCGAATTATCGATAACCTCGCTTAAACACCGAAAACCGACCTGAAGAATAACCGAGATAATCTGCTCCGTAAAATATTTTCGTGACCTAGAACCATCTTGGTAAGAATAATAGTAGTCCGCCGTAATTCAGTAATTTGAAGGCATAGATATAGATATTCTGCGTTGATATCATTGTGTGTAAGTACCGACGTTTTGTAGAAATACTTAATTAAATCAGAGTTCGATATAAATTTTCCGTTTATTCGTATTTAATGTTATATCACACATTCACCGGCTGAGCCTTACAATATTCTGTTCATGATGGTATGGCCTAGCCCACCAGTGAATGTATTTCAAAACGTGGATTTATCATACACAGGCAAAACATTCCGTTAACCTGCTCATGGTAGTTATGTGGCCCCAGCGTATGATTTAAATCGTTATTTTCCTGTAAGGAAGGAAATGGAGGAGCGGATTCATTTAAAAAACGCTCAGTTAACGAAAAACTGAATCATGAAGTAGAACTTATTGAGACCCCTACCATCCTTTTCAGCACTTAATTTTACATATGTTTTCAGAATTCACGACTCTCTCCGTTGGTCGAGACAAAAGTTTTGGGGGAAAAACAAAAAAAAACATTTTTTGTAGTAATTTAAAGTGCATTCTTCTCTTACTATTACTTGAAAACCGCAATAGATATTGAGATGATTCTTTCGCTATTATTTAGTGTAGAATGTCTTCCTTCCAACTATATACAGGGTGTATTAAGTATGAGTACCGTTCTTTTAACAGGTGATACATTGATGTAGAAGGAACAAAAAATTCTTAACAATTTTTTTTCTCTCTCGAACCGTTGCCCAGTTATGCCCTATTTAATTAAATAGCGCATCTGGCAACATAGCGCAACGAGCAGCTGTAACTTGTGCTAACCTACGTCAATATCCTCTACTCAGGCGACTGTAATGTGCCAAAAAAGGTGTTCTTGGCGAAATATTACATTATGTTATTGAGAAATAATCTCTGAAATAATAGTAATAATTGGGTCTCGATGAACTATGTCCAGAATTTCTTCCTCAATAACCAAATTATCCGCATGTCGGTCGTTGTGGTCCCCGGTTTTGTACACGCGAAACCACACTTCCCGTATCTAACAAACGTTGAGATGTGCGAACAAAACTTATATGAACTGACGAAAACAAAATAGTAAAACGCACTAAACATTAATTACCGACTTAAAACACTCGGACGGCGATAACAAAGGCAACTGAGTCCTTTGACTCCTTTGTGATTTGTAACAGTAGCCCACTGCCAGCCATATGATGCGACGTTGTCATATGCCTCTTTTTAAAAATGTATTAAAATACAATAAATTATTTCACCAAAACCCTCCACCGGACAAAAAATTCGCATTACAATTTTCTATTTGTATATTCGACCGGCACCTTCTCATAAACTTTTAGAACTTATTTTCTATTATTTTCCATGTAAATTTACCTCGAAATTTACCTTCAAAAAGCAAAGTTAAATTATTTTTTTTTGGGAAAACCATTCAATTTTCGACACATGTTGTATAAGGTTTTTTTGTTTCTTTTAGGCCAATGTTTCACCCCTTAAAATAACGGTACTCATACTTAATACACCCTGTATAATAGATTATGCTCAATAAATCCTTTCCAACCCTAATTTGGTGTTATATCAGCTCGTGCAATATGGGTGAAATTATCTGGATGACAATTGAGATTCATCAACGAATAACTTTCTTGTACGATAAAAATGCACGAAATTGTCCAGTCCGATTGATAAGAATCATCTTTCGACTCTCTAGACAAAAACCTTATCTCCACTCTCAGGTACCCCGCTAGTGTGCCCCGGTGAGCCAGGCAAGTGCTGTTCCTTGCACTTAAAAAATAAGGAACTGGCGCCCGAGTTTCCGCCGAAAAAGTGTTACAAAGCCAGAGAGTCCTGTTTGTAGGTAGCAAGTTACAAACACTACAGGTTACGTAAGTAGACGCAGACGCCATTACACTGTGTAGACTATTATAGTAGTTTGTTTCTAACGAGGTTTTCAAGTGATAATTGAGACTGTCTGTCGATGATTCAATACATTTGTTGCTATTTGAGCCCAAATTGCTTAATTTTGGCAAATATATGCTTTTTCCAAGTTAGTATCTTATCTAAATACATGCCTCAGTATTTGGAATCTGCCTCCTCAAGCAATCTGTTTAGGTAGACTGGTGGACATGTCTCGCATCGCATTGTAAATGTTATATGGGTCGATTTTGTCTCGTTTGCTGTTATTTTTCATTTTTCCAGCCACGTCTTTATTTGTTTTAGGTTGGCTTGCAAGTTTGAAGATGGTCTCTGTGGATTATTATGAGAGGCGAGAGTGGTCGTATTATTCGCGCATGTAGCAGCTGTGGTTAGTCTACCATTTTTTGTTTTTTCTTTTTTACCGAAAATACCAACAAAAAATTAACTAAATCACTTAAATTTAAGTATAAAATAATTAAAACAATGCTACTGAACCGACAACTACTTATTATAATACGCAAGAATTGTAATAGCTCGAAAAATAGCTTGATAACTCCAATAAAACAAAATAATCAAACGTACCTAGTTATAAAATCTTTCATTCGTCTCATCCAAAAGCCTCATTAACACGCTTTTTTAAAGATAGAAACGGCGAAACAATAACACGGGGCCAACTTATGTAAAAAGCCATTAGGCCTGTAGAATTAGACGATGTGAACGGGAATCTGTAACTAATTCGTTTCAGATAGCCGTAGGTAAAAACAGGTGTATTTAGTTATAAGGAATATACCTCTGCGATTCCTCCCAAATCAAATAAACAGAACATTGTTTAAAAGTCACTTTTATGTGAAAAAATCATGAAATTTGGATTTTTTTAAAAATTACAGTAAGACTGCAGTAGATTAATTTTTTTGAATATTTCTGTTTACTAGGTAATTCCAAACCGGTTAATTTAAACCCCGGTTGATTTCATTTCATTGATTATTTATTTAAGTAATTGCCGTCAATTTTACGAATCTGTTATGGTCGTATCGATTTTCAATAATTTTGACCGTCAAAATGGCGTTAACAACATTGCTACTTTTCGGAGCAGCGTTTTTTGCAAATAACTGTACAACAAATGAACGTATCTGCACAAATCTTTCATATTTGAGTTGCTGGTATTTTTCTACAAATTTATAAAAAAAATTGTTGCTCTGGGACATGTAGGAGCCGAGATAATTTTTTAAATTGTTTAATGCGCCAAACGTTTATTTATTAATATTTATGGCCAAAATTGAAACTGGTTGTAAATAAGTAAATAAGATCTTGAATTTTGTGAATGACGTCCTGACGAAAAAAATGAGCTGTGGTTGAATTATTTTTGATAACGTTAATAGGTCAATTTTCCATTAAACATTTGGGACGTTTTTAATAAACAAATAGAATTTCTCGAAAACTAATAAACATTTTGAAACGAAATTTTTTTTTTTAAGTTGAGGGTAATGAGACACATATTCCACCAAAGTTTCAAGAGTCTAGCATTTGTAAAATGCTTGAAATTTTCGAAAATTTCGATGGTTTTCGGCAATTATTTAAATAAATAATGTATGAAATGAAATCAACCGGGGCTTAAATTAACCGGTTTGGAATTACCTAGTAAACAGAAACATTCAAAAAAATTAATCTACTGCAGTCTTACTGTAATTTTTAAAAAAATCCAAATTTCATGATTTTTTCACATAAAAGTGACTTTTAAACAATGTTCTGTTTATTTGATTTGGGAGGAATCGCAGAGGTTATATTCCTTATAACTAAATACACCTGTTTTTACCTACGGCTATCTGAAACGAATTAGTTACACCGTTTTTTCTATTTCTGCAGGCCTACATGTGCAACAGCAGGAAGAGCACCTACATTAGAGCTTGTGTGTTGCATGACGTTTTGTAAGTGATTATTGTTTTAAATAATTCTGTTTCCTCTTACATTCTTATTTACTTATCTGTGGTAAATGAAATATTCCAGACATTCTTTTATTTCGCTGTATTTTTGCCTTCTATAGAAAACTTCGTGACTTTTACAGAAATAGGCAATGTTCATAATTTCCACTGAAATATGAAATACTTGATACAACACTTGTTAGGTACACCATTCGCAATTAAATTGTTGAATTGTGAAGAAATGCTGATGTAAAGCGAAAAACGAGGCGAAAAATTATGGTGAAATGGCTGTTGCTAAAGACGCAAAGGGCTGAATTAATGTTTTTCCTTTTCATTAATAAGTAATGAAATTTTGCAACACAAAGCTTTCGCAAAAATTAACATCCTTTTCCGTAAGTACCAATTCCTCAAATATCATAAAACACAATAGCTTTATAAGATAAGTTGGAAAGTAATTGTTGACGAATGAATACATTTAACTATGGAACACCAAAGGAGAGAACGTTCTAAGTACAAAGACCGTATTTTGATTAAAAGAAGTCTCGCTGGATTTAAATATCAAGCATTTGTAACAAAGTCCGGAGCAGCTCAAAAGATATATTCTTTCGTTTATTTTTAGTATATTATTTTCATTAATTCAGACTAGAAGATTTTAGATTTTTTTTCAGCTAATAATTCACTACCACTAGAGCTTTAATATAAAACGGACTAATTATTTTATGTTCTATGGAGGAATAGCTTGTTCCGTATACAGTATGACATAAATAATTTTCGTGAAGAGACGATTTTTAAAACTGGCTGAATTTAAAAAAATAATTATAAATTTATTATAAATATCAAAATATAGGAGATATTTATTTTATATTTTTTAAATTAACGCTCTTCATGCAGAGTCTTTTCGAAATGAATATTTTTTTTTACATAAAAACAAATACCCTGGGCCTGGTTTAAAAAAAAATAGCTATTATAATATTTACATAGTATACATTAAAAAAGTATGTAATTAAATATGTCTGATTCAACCCGAATCAATTTTATTTCTAACAAGTTTTTTTTATACATGAATTTTAGGATTCCATAATTCTAATTGTTCATAAAAAATAAATGAACTTTTCTCTAGTCAAATCACGTTAACAACGTAATATGCGATGAAAATATATCGTTGCATCCATTAAATAATATTAGGTGCTAATGTTTACAGCTGGTTGTTTATTTCCTGGCGCCGTTTTTTAGTGTAACGCATATTACCAATGTATAAACAGTAATAAATGTTCATTAGTATTCACACTACAAAATACAGTTAGTTTCGGTAATATTTGTGAAATGTGTTATGGGAAAAAGCTTAATTAATAATACATAAATACACCGAGTGTTTTGTAGTTAACTGTTAAATATAGCCTAAAAAATATCATTTAATAGTTTTTAATATGTAAAAAGTTAGAATATATTGTATAACTCAAAATCCACCTCATTAAGAAAAATGTGTGTCCCATACTTAGAACACTAATCAAAATTGGATGTACTAGTATGTATGGTATTTATGGTATAATTTTTGGTTAAATATGTATAATAAATTTAAAAATAAATATACAGCAACCATGAACTGTCACCACTTATATGAAATAAAAATCAGTAAACGTAATAACAAAGCCACCTCATACAGTGGAAGATGAAAAGTTAATAATTACAAGTGTTATAAAACACTAAATGAGAATCTGTTAGTATTCACCAAAGTAAGAAATTAAAAAAGAAAATTTATATCCATGAACAACTGCAGCTGTGGAATGCTAATTTTTTTAAGATGCCTAGAATATCTCATAAAGTATTCATTGAACTTAATTCTGGGAATCACGCCAAATTCTAAAAAATAAATAGAAATAAGAAAATTGCCAAAATATGTCAAGATAAAAGTGTAGTATCAAAGGCAAACCTCAACAGTTTGCCCCAGAAAACCACTGTATATAGTTCTAAATGAATATAAATACAATATTGTTATCTAAAATTCAAACGGAGACACATTGTAATAAACGAAAACTTAAAGAGAGTGCCTGTATTCAACTAAATAGTACCGACTGCGTCTTTACTAGTTCAGTGTTGCTAGACGAAGTCTGGCTACCGATTCTCCAAAAAGAAGTACGTGACGGAAATATCAAAATAAATTAGAATTCTTTATCTAGTGATCTATGCATTAATTAATAATCAGTGTCAGGTGTCAAAGTAATCTTTTTTGACAAGTCATTTTTTGTAATCACAGTTGAAAAAGAACCTAGACTTTGGTTCGAAACGTTCTGTTAAGATAAGTTATTGTTTTATATTGTTTTTTACATATCATATAAATATATATATCTATATATTATATATAATATACATTTTGTTATATTTTCTAGTGTAAAATACTAGAAAACCACTGATACGAATTTTAGATAACAATATTGTATTTATATTCATTTAGAACTATATACAGTGGTTTTCTGGGGCAAACTGTTGAGGTTTGCCTTTGGTACTACACTTTTATCTTGACATATTTTGGCAATTTTTTTATTTCTATTTATTTTTTAGAATTTGGCGTGATTCCCAGAATTAAGTTCAATGAATATTAACTATCCGCCACAAATAAACTACAAACAATATCTCATAAAGGTATGGCCTGTTATTTGTTTTTGATGCCATGCTACCGGAGGTCTTAGTTTCTTTTTTCTAAGTTTGTTACGTAAGGTCGAATATTCAACTGTGAATAAATGTAAATTTCGTAAAGGACCAAGAGCCAAAAACTAGAACGAACACATATTCAATTATAACTTGGTACAAAATTCACTAAAATAGAAAACTGTTGTCAGTTAAATACGAGATAAATACATTTTTAATTTTAATATAGAAATAATTAATTATTACATATCGCAAAAAGGCGTGTCCGAACTGTTAATTAATTTAAAGTAATTGCTCGCCAGAGAAAATATCAATCTTAAAATTTTCATTTTCAAAGCCTACTGCTAAATAAGTGAATAAATGTTGTGCATATATCATTTTCAACATATTCTCTTGAGACCTCTCAGTGCCACAGGTTCAGGCCCAAATCGTCCTCCATTGTCTTTTTAACGGCATAATACATAATGGCATAATGCCCCCCATAAAACGCGTTTCACACTAAAATTGTGTTATTGAATCGATGGAGTTATTGAATTTTTATTAAATAGGATTTTACTGAAAGTTCTCCGGTGTAGATGGAGGATTTTAAATTTAATTTTGCTCATATAAAATGGAACGGAGGAAGGATAACTTTTTATTATAAAAAGCTACCTTCGGATAAATCAGATCAGCTTTATTCTTATGTTAATGTGTTTTGAATAAAATTTTTACACGTCGTAGGTCGGCAAAATCACTCACGTCGCTGAAAAATGTATATATGTAAGCAGTAACCCCAGGGAAAATATTGGTTTAAAATATATTTATTCAAACAGCAGAATATGTTTACCATCATAAAGATGTCTGGTGAATATAATTTGGATATTTTCAAGGCCACTTTTATATTTAATATGAAAAAAACTACATCGTTCCTTGTATATTAATGTCCTCAAATTCCAGTAACAATATACATATAGGTATTTACATTTTTCCGGAATATGAGGATACCAACATGCACTAATACATGCTAGAAATCTCCAAAACAACTCATAATATCAGCAGTTGATCAGGGCGATATTGGAAAAGGAATCTTGAAAACTCCAAATTATTATATTTAACAATATTGATCGGTTTATATAAAAAAATTATCGTATTCTCTAAGAATTTTGAAAGGAGAAGAGTTTTTTTATACCTTGTAGACAATGAACCATGGTTCATTTATACAAGTTTCTCATTTCCACAGCGTACATGTGATGTTTGCGAAAACTCAAAACGTAGTAATTGTTAGTTTCGTGTTATAAAAATAAGATACTCCTAGTTATTTTTACTTTTGCTCCTGCCCTATAAATGGGTTCATCTAATGGACAAAATATATGTAAATAAAATTGAAATAAAAAGTAATATTTTTAAATTTAGGTTTTCTGCCTTTCGGAGTATTTTTTCGGTAACTAGAATAAATGCTATTCTATATGAAGGGGAGAAAAGTGAGCAAGTGTAAAAAAGTGATAAAATGGGAAAGAACAGCAAGGTGGCGTCAAAAAAGGTGATTACCTGTCATTAGAAATAGTCTGGGTATTATTACTCGAGTTAGAATTTGAGAAAGAAAGTAAAGTAGATATTAGGCAGAAGTGACGAGATATTGTGAAGTAGATTAAACCCCACCAAGGATCCGTTCCTAAAGAAGAATATTATATCATTATTGTGTATAAAGGCTGCATTCTTTAAATAGAGATTAGGAAACAGTTTTTCAACCACTGTTGCTCTAATATCCAGGAAATCATGTAATTTAAGTAAATAATAATTTTTCTTCAAAGTTGGTTAAGAGAACTTTGCTGAGTGTTCTGGTTTTGTTACTGACAAGAATAAATTAGTGTAATAAAGTTACCGTAAAATATTTTACAACAAATTAATACTTAGAGCATTATTTTTCTCCAATATTGATTATTTCCGTGTAATTATAATAAGGGCTCTTTAAGATCCAGGATTGTGATCTTCCCATTTAAGCAGGTCCGAGAGAATTGTGTCCTTTGTGGTACTCCTTAGTGGCATGTCGGAGTTCATGTTTTCTTTAGTAGATTACCAAAGGGTTAGTTAAGCTTATCAAACAGAGTTGAGTAACTAAATCGAATTGTTTATTCATCGTTACTCTGCGTGGGACATTTCAATTTTCTACGTGGTTTTCTATATAAAAAAGACGTTCATTAATCTGCAACAAAGGCAGCGAAAATTACTTTATAAATTTTGCGTTATAAACGCTCCACGAAATGCTTATAATTTAAGTTGTTTTCATAGCCACTATATTTCTCGGTTATTATATTCCCCCTACAAGGAAAACTGTTTTTCCGGCAATTATAGGGAATTTATTTGTTTAATACCTTAAATATTTGTCTTAAGAACTGGAATTCCGTTGTGTGGGCGTTCGCAGCTGTTGGTGCTTAAACTTAATTTTATTTCTCATTTTATAATGGAATTTAATTTTAATTTTTACGTGATTTTATCTCAGGTATGAAGTATTAAAATAAAACAAAATAAACATTACATTTTTTATTGTGAACCCCTAGTTTCGAAACAGTTTTAAACAAACTACTTTCATAGTATCTATAACTTTTAATCAATGTCTATTCAATGCTCCATTTAAATTGTAAAAGATTTGGATTCATGACAGAACTTGAATCGTATTGAAAGATTTATTCTTTGATTATGAATCCAAAAAAATTCAAAGATAGCATCAGACTTATGTACTCAAAACTTTTAAATTGAAGAGGGCCATGTTGTACCTCACCTAAAAGGTATTTTAATTGACATTCCAATTATCCATTCTCAAGAAAGTACTCAAAATAGTAAATAATGTGATTTGTACAAGATGTAAATAGTGAATTAGTTCGTGGAAAACCGATCAGAAAAATACAGAAGAATGGAGTTCTGAATATTACTGTTGAAATGTAGCTAATGAAAAACTAAAATTGAATTATTTTAATATTTTTTATTGAAATACAGTATATTTATTCCAGTTAAAGTTCCCACACTGTATAATAATGTCAAAACGAATTCATTGGCTTTATGCATACTTTAAAAACTTTCTCAGCTCATCAACTTAAAATTTTGTGCTCTCTACGTGGGTGCATTGCTCTCTTTATCTGAATTTGGTACCTGAATGGTCTTTTAAATATGCATTTTGCTTTCTAACCTCGTAATGCAATTACTTTAATATTTGTGCGTTCGATAGTTCTCTATTTTTCCCACGGAACGTACCGAATACCAAATTATTAACGTCTAAACTAACACCGGTGGGAGCCATTAAAACCTCATTCAAATTTATTTAGGTGCATTTAAGACAGCCAGCGTCTGTGTGGAAAGATACTAAATGAATAGGTGCTCTGCGTATGGAATTGCAATTTGCCCAGTATTCAAAGCTGTTCGATTTTAGACTCTTCCTTTAAATAAATAATTTGCTTTTGATTGAATTTGGTAATGTTTCTCTAGGGTTTACGCGGCATTTTCATCAGTTGTGGTGTAACGAATATAGTTAGTATTCAACCTTGTTATTTGTAGGATATAATTAATTTGAGTTACATTGAGAAACAAACGGAATTTTTTACACAGATAGTTGTCGCCATTACTGCAAACAAAATTTACATTTTTCGTCAGTTTTAAATAAAATTATAAGGACCAGGTTAAAATCGCATTTAAATAAATATGCAATATTATATTATATTATATTATATTATATTATATTATTTTATATTATTTTATATTATATTATATTATATTACATTACATTACATTACATTACATTACATTACATTATATTATATTAATTAATCCGTCTGGTGGGGCTTATTGCAATATTAAATTATTTGCTTTCTACATTTATAGTACTTGAGTTTCATCAGTTAAATGTAGAATTTGCAAATAAGCTCTGTAAAGAGTTTTATGCCTTTTTAAGGCTCTATTTAGAGGATACATACCCACATTTTGACGTAGGTAAATAGTAAAATTCCGACACTATACACACTCCTGGAAACTTTTCTTGTTAAGAACCTGCCCCTTTTTGGTTGTAAATAAAAACACTTTCATCAGCATTGAAAATTCTTCAAATACTATATTCTTTGAGATTAGATTGACTTCTTCAAATCAATTACGAATTTGCAGTTCTGTAACGTTTTCTCTAGCATGAGTCAAATTTTGAGTTATTCGTTATGTCAGGATGTCTATTTAAAAATGCTTTATACCACTTATTGCCTGGAGGGTTATTATCAAATGTGTTTTTCCTCTTTGTTTCCTTTATTCCACACTATCTAAAAGTTGAACCTTGGATAGCGGAATGAATATTCGCCAGTTCCAAAATCCAATTTACTAAATCATTTTCTTTTTGAGTGTATTTAGAATCGTAGGCGGTCCCAAATAGCACACTTTTTGAGATATTCCCTTTGATTTCTAAATCACTGTTACTCTGGGAACTTCAATCTCCCTTGCAGCATTTGCAACTGGTACTCCCCTGTAGGCAAATTATTTTAAAGAACGATTACCTTAACAGTGATGATAAACGACACTACACTCAGGCACATCCGAAAAAAACAATCACTATTTCAAAATGGAAGTAGGTCCACAGAGTTAGTACAGTTGCGCTACAGTGCTGCTGCTGCAGGAAAGCTGTTCTCGCTTTTTCTGTTAGTGACATTAGGTATGGGATGGTGTGCTACTGTTTTATGTGGAAATAAGAATTCTTAACGTATTTTGCCACTTTCAATTTGTTAAATAAATATACAGCTTTATTTTATCAAAACAAACAAGAAATTCGACAAACACATATTTCGTTCTAAAAAAATAGAAGCAATTTTGAATCAATCTGTTGACAAGGAATGCACATGTCTACGTTTGAATGTCTACAAATGGTTCCATTTTTGCCTCATCGTATTATTCTGATGCCATTTAATTATTTGTTCATTTTTGCAAATTAGAAAGTTCCGTTTTCCGAGAAGCGATTTTTACGTTTATAAAATTCACCTGTATTGTTTTCAAAGCAAAATGAGTAATAGCCGCTGTCGATGAAAGACTAAAGACTAATCCATCGCGCTTCGAAAATCATTGGATTTCTACCTGGACTCATACTAAAAAGCAAAATTTAAGTGGATTAATGGCATTGCCTATATCTATTGAAAGGGACCGATCTGTATATATATCGGGTGGTCCAAAAAAAACCGGAATTTTCATTTTACCTTATAACTTTTTTATTTTTTCAGCGATTTTCAACTTTTTGGATTCGTTCGACAGCTAAAGCTTTCAGCTAAACGATTCTCTATCAGAAGCTGATATTATGATCATAAATGTCAAGGCAGACGTATTTAAACTTGAGCAATTTTTAATAACTGCTGGAATTTTGTTGAAATGCCGAATTTACAAACGGCTTGTTTCATCATCATGGGTGGTCTTGTGGCAATATTTTGATGGGTAGTTTTAAAAAATCGGTCAAAGAACTACGGAGCTGTACCAAAAAATGTAGAGGCGTGTTATCAGCGTCTCGGCAGCAATGGTAAAAACAGACATTTTTATTTTCCTTTATAACTTTTTTGATTCTTTACCGATTTTAATTTTTTTTGGATCATTTAAAACCCAAAGCCTTCCACTACAATATTAAATGTCAGAAATTGACATGAATCATAAATCCAATATGGCGGAAGTGGTCAAATTTACCTAATATTCAAAAGCCGCTGAGATTTTTTTTAAATGGAAAATTAAATGGCTTTTCTTTTAATCTTGAAGCCTTATTATCTTCTAAAAACATTTTCACGCATAGATCACGAAAATCGGTTAAGAACTTACAAAGATGTAGTTGATAACGTAATCATGTGCCCCATAAGAACAGTATTAAATTAATTCTTAACAGAGTTACCGATGATCGTCATTGTTACAAAACAAATGAACATTGATATACTTACTACTTAACTGTCACTTCGGCTGTTTTTAAAAAGTGTTTTGTGGTACCTAGTTTTGTTAAAATGGTGTTGTCAAATGAAGCCAAGATTTTCATTAAGAATTTATTGATTCGTTCCAGTTCCTTGTTCCTTGAAACTTTCGTGCAAAGTCGTAAATAGTACTTTTTTTAAAGTTATTGCCTGGAAATTGTTGTATTATTTCCGAAACTTTATAGCCGCGAATCAATAAATTCTTAATGAAAATCTTGTCTTCATTTGACAACACCATTTTAAGAAAACTAGGTACCACAAAACACTTTTTAAAAACAGCCGAAGTGACAGTTAAGTATCAATGTTCATTTGTTTTGTGATGACGATCAGTATAGGTAACTCTGTTAAGAATTAATTTAATACAGTTCTTATGGGGCACATGATTACGTTATCAACTACATCTTTGTAAGTTAAGTTCTTAACCGATTTTCGTGATCTATGCGTGAAAATGTTTTTAGAAGATAATAAGGCTTCCAGATTAAAATGAAAGCCATTTAATTTTCCATTTAAAAAAAATCCCAGCGGCTTTTGAATATTAGGTAAATTTGACCACTTCCGCCATATTGGATTTATGATTCATGCCAATTTCTGACTTTTAATATTGTAGTGGCTTTGGGTTTTAAATGATCCAAAAAAAATTTAAATCGGTAAGGAATCAAAAAAGTTATAAAGGAAAATAAAAATGTCTGTTTTTACCATTGCTGCCGAGACGCTGATAACACGCCTCTACATTTTTTGGTACAGCTCCGTATTTCTTTGACCGATTTTTTAAAACTACCCTACAAAATATTGCCACAAGACCACCCATGAAGATGAAACAAGCCGTTTGTAAATTCGGCATTTCAACAAAATTCCAGCAGTTATTAAAAATTGCTCAAGTTTAAATACGTCTGCCTTGACATTTATGATCATAATATCAGTTTCTGATAGAGAATCGTTTAGCTGAAAGCTTTAGCTGTCGAACGAATCCAAAAAGTTGAAAATCGCTGAAAAAATAAAAAAGTTATAAGGTAAAATGAAAATTCCGGTTTTTTTTGGACCACCCGATATAATACTCAAAATAAATATAATAAATATTATAGTTATTAGTATATTATTATTATTATTTAACCGACACTTATTGGATTAAAACCTGACAAGCATGTATAGTATTGCATAGTCACACCGTCTATCGTGGCTCTAGGTTCGATCCCTAGCTCCGAAACTAGCAATGTCGATGGCTGGTTTAATTTTTTTCAAATATATAAACTCTTCTTGACTTTGAGGGTTGTCTAATTTATGTCTTTTATGTTTTATGCTTTTTTATATTGTATTATTCAAGAAGAGGCATCGATAGCAACGAATCTTTCGATTTTAAGTAAAATCCATATCCAAATATTATGTCTCACTGAATCCAGAAAATTTATAATTCAAGTACCTTATGCATAACTCCGCTTAAAATTTAAGTTGGGATAAAGATGTAAAATTGTGTAGATTATATACGAAAATAGTTTATCTCGTATGTTAGCATTGTCAAATTATTATTATGATTATTAATTTTTGTTGTTTCTTGCAGGTAAGGATCTTAACTTTATGGATTTTTATTCAAAGGTAAGTCTTCTCCCGCATTCTCTCTTTTTTTTTAGTTTTTATTTTTTCCTTTCGGGTTTAATCAGTATTTCTGATTATGTAATCGTTATCGATATCTCATTATTAGAGCGTGGTAGTCATCCACACTTCAAGGCATGACATCTAAAATTAAGTGAAGTTTTACAGTAACAAACATGTAATTAAATTTTTATTTTTTCTTATTGAACTTTTTTTCTAATCGTGAAAAAATTTAGCAAATAAGTCATAAAATTGGTAGTTGACACAATCCTATTTTTCTATAATTCTTTGTTTGATAAGTTATTTTGAAACCAATTTATTATTATATGTTACTGAAAGTGTGGATGACACCGTGATAATAATTCACTCACGAATCGTAGAATCTTGTGTCCTCTCGATCAACGGAAAATTAATATCAATGGATAACAAACACTACCTACACCTAACAGAGAGGCTGTATTTTCGCCGCAATATTTTTTCATTAGAATACGTTCCTTTTTTTTTATGTAACGAAATCTCCGAATAATAAAAGATATAGGTAGAACCCGAGTCTCAGATCAAACCGCTAATATAAAATAATAATAGTAACATAAATAACCTTGAATTTATTTGAGGAAAGGCATTGATTTACAGAAAGAGAGAAATGTTTTTCTTTGAATACATTTTATCCACTGCTTTACTTCACTCGGAGTATTACTGAAAATCTTTGTATTATATGGTACTTTACAGGTTTCAGTATACGACTTTTCAGCATGAAATTAAATACACGAAAGTAATTATATTAATTTAAAAGTTTTATTGAAATGTAAATTATTCTACACGTATATTTTAATATGTTAAATGAGTATTTTATGTGTTGTATGTCTTTTTCCGACAGCGATATTTCTTTGGCATTTTTAGAGTACATATTTGCAAATACTAAGTACATACTTACTTTTAAAATCAAGTTAAAGAAAAATTTTATATGATACAATCTTCAGCTTCGTATCATTAAATCATTTCCATAAATATATGTTTTCCACATTCCGCGGATACTTTACAGATCTGAATTCTTATGATTGTCATTTGTGAGAAGCCATCTGACAAATCGACGATTAGAATTGTATTTAAACTTCACGTGAACTTTTGAAAGCAATCGATCATCGAGGTTTTTCCTAATTTATTTGCAAAATTCTTGAAATTTTCGAGAAAAGTTTCTTCTCTCAAGAGTTGGCGTTTTCATAACTTGTTTGCAATGCACTTTGTTGTTTATTGAAAATGTCTTGTAGGAAATGCTCATTTAAATTGCCTATGGTTTTTTATATTTTCTAAATCGTTACGTTATTTAATACTCAAAAGCATACCATAATTTTGCTTCTAATTATTGCAGTATTAAGGCAAGAATTAACCTTAGTGATCTAAAAGGTTGATAAAAAGGGACAATTAAATTCTAATTCTAATTTTAATTACAAGAAATTAAAATAACAAATACCTACCTATACATGAATATTTCTCTTCTTCTTTGAAAATATTTAAGCACAGTAAATTCGATTGAGTTTTGATGCTTCAGTGTTATCATTAGAATATTTGCGAATATTTGATTAAGAATAATATCAGATCTATCAAGTATTTCAGTATTGTGTTGTCCCACGACTGTGATTTCACGCATCTGATCTTGTGGGAACCATAGTATTTTACAAAGGGGTCCTGTAACTTCAAAACTACGTTTATAATGTCTACTTTAAGATGTTGTAAATGTGAATACTTTCTTCAATCAATGAATCCGCACTGACCTCAGGTCATTTTTTTTTATTGTTTAATGTTGCAACAATTTTGATTATCAACTCAGCGGTTTATAGTTTATACCGACCAAAATTGTCACAGGGTATCAATCTTATATGAGTAGTTTAATTTCATTTTCATGCGGTCTAGTCTGATTAATTTTTAACATTGGAAATGTTTTTGTTTTCGTATATGGGGTCGAAAATCAGTTTCATGTTGCATATTATGAAGCATGACTTATAGAAACAGTGGCGACAACAGAGTGACCAATTTTTGGTTGGTTCTCTAAATCACGTGGTACCGGCAGTTATGTTATTATTTTTTTATAGGCGCCTTCTTGTCGAGAAAATCCCAACGGCTATATCTCGTGGCGATTCCATGAATATTTAAAAAGTTATTAGCGTTTCAATATCCCATGTCGAATAGTTTTGTAAATTTTGCGAAATTAAAAAGGCCGAATGCGCGCGCATAACCTTCCAAATTTCATGCGCGTGCAGGTCTTGCCAAAACTTTAAAAATTTTCGTTAACGTCACAAATGTCACTTTTTAGTTAGGATCTGCTGACCTCAAAATCGTAGCTGGACCGCACAATTCACGATGTACTTTCAAGTTGGACTTTCGAGCTTGGATTTATTGCCAGAACGGCGGCCCGGCGGCCTGTTTTCGTTTGGAAATAAGGTTTAAAATTTTCGTGTTTTCGCAAAATTCGCCAAAAAATCCATAGTGCGTCCGATAGATTACACCTTATAGTCGATCCAACGAAATTTAATGATTTCTTAATATCGGTCCCAGGACGGAACCGAGTACAGCTTCAGACTCGGGACGACTTCAGGACCCCGAAACAATTTTCTGTTTCTCGATAGTGCCTTTCCTTCACTTTGACATTTAAATGTATCGAGTATTGTATCCAAGTAAGAAACTGCATGTTTCAAGAGCAGGATTAAACAAATGTTTTTAGTTTCCTAGTAGGGGGTCGAAAATCTTCATGGCAGAATGACGTAACGCGTGAGATTTCAGTGGTTTCAGAACGATAGACGTCAAAATTACACTTTTTCGTCCACTCCTATTGAGCCTAAAATCAGAGCGCGATCGTGCAATTCACGATGTAGTTCTAAGTTCGACCCTCTACCTTGGATTTCTTACCAAAACAGTCTCTCGGAAATTCGTTTGGAAATAGTATATGAAGTTTTCGTGTTTTTGCAATTTTTTCAATTTTGTCAATGACTTACAATTTGACAAATCTATTGGTGGATTTAGGATCGGGGTTGCTCTGGTAGGTTGCCGATACCTGATTTGTACGTATTACGGAGTGTTAGAGGTTTAAGTGCCATTACTTTAACATGAGGTAGATTAAGCAAAAGTAAACAAAAAAATATTACATGGTAATTTATCGCTGCGTTAGAAAAGTCACGCCCAACAATCTCCAAGACAACTTAACATCGAGAAGCACGTCGAACAGCTTATTTCCTTTTGTCTCGTCGAAATATGTATAGCCGAAAACCATATGTAACTTAAAATTTTGTCGTTTTTCGCAATTTACAAAGATAGCGGTGATTTTAAGGAAAATAAAATATGTGTTCAACTCCTCTCTCAATGCCTGATTCAATGATATGTCACACGGTTACAGTACAGGCAAAATGTAGCGAAATTAATCAAATAAGCAAGAAAATTGCGAAATCTTTGTAACTCTATACTTATTATTTATGTAATTTGAAGGTGGATTTTTATTGCATCCACATTTGTATGACGTAGGTATGTTAACTACGTGAAAACCAAATTTAGGCAAAATTCAGTAATCGTAGCCCTCGCTCAAGAAAAGTTTTTGTCAAATGATATAAACGAAATCCGATTAATTTCAATGTTGCCAAAAATTCTTTAAAACAAAGGATTGTCTGTAAAACAAGCTGTAGATGATGTGGATTCACCTATTGTTAAAATAGCAATTGAAATTTGTACTTAGTTGATGAGGACGTTGATCTCCTTGTTCGCCTTAACTCCAGAAGAAAAAGATATACTTTTCATAAGGCCAGGAACAGGAAAAATTATATGGAAAATTCTTTCTTCGTCAAAAATCCAGAAATGACAAGAACGTATAAAAATAGTTATTTACATTACTAGATGCGAAAGGTTACTTTAAGGTGTGAGGTGATTTTTGAATGGTCGAGGCGAAGCCGAGACCTTTCAAAAAACACGGAATACTTAAAAGGGTTTTCGCAACGTGAAATGTATTATATTTTTTCAACTATGCGGAAAAAAATTATGGGATTTACTAATTTAAAACTAATTATTTCATGAAATTAATGGACGTTTTTAATAAATTTTATAGTTTAGGAGGCTGCCTGTGAAAATTGTTTCCATGGCAACGAAATATTACACATTTTAATTTCTGGTGGTTTTAAACTAAAATAAACAAATACATATGCTTTGTGGCGATATAAATGGGAATATTGCTTGTGCCTTGTTTTACCCCAAGAAATCCAAAGCAAGGTATATTATTATGCAAACTTATGAAGCGTTTTTAAAATGGAGTAGGTAGGTACTACGTACGTGCCGACAAAAATGTTGGCGTACTTCCTACCTTTCTTTATTAATACAAAATTGTTTAGTTGTATTAATTTGTTCAAATAGAACGAATTAATTTCGTTTAAAATTTGTTTTTCTACTTTTCTGTCCTGGCCGCATAAGTTTTACTTTCGTAGATAGCAACGTCTTAGCGACCAGGTAACTCGAATGTTTACTTTCGTTATCGCGCGTGTTGCTAGGGTTACAAAGTTCATTTATATAGACGGTAGTAGAAAAATACAATTTTACTGACTCATGCCTTCAGTGGTTATGATACCACGTTTAGAATATTTCAGAAAGGAAAATTAAAAGTCATCAAACTTCTTCAGAAAGAAATGCAGTTAGTTAATGTAGTAAGAACTTTCAATGGCAAGAATTCAATCCCCTCACATGTAAAATAGGCTGGTGAAATTCTTTTCCTACTTGTATACGGTGCAAGGAAAATCACAAATGTCTCACTCAACTCATACAGATTTAATCAATTCAAAAAATCGCTGCACAAACAAAAATCAAAGTTGGAATTATTACCACCAACTTCAGAGGCAGTGGCATAATATTCATTACGAGTAGGTATTCTACAAAATTCAGAAATGGCTTGGCAATGAAAAAAATCCACAACAGTGGGGATAGAAGAAAATTAACGGCTCCTTACAAACTGTGACAACACTTTTTGTGCCAACAGCAGAGTCAATATTGCAGCTTATCTCCTGCAACCGCAACAGAAAAGCAGGTTGAAGATGCTCACAAATTTACGGAAATTGTCAGGGAGTGCGATGTCTAAATTCATACATGGATAAAATTATCGAGGATCTAAACGACGCAGAAGATTTAGATGCTATCGATTACGATCTTCTTTGGATACAAAGTGTGTTTCATTCAATATATAAAATTTTAAACAACTGGATAATCCTCACTTGTACAATGATTATGTACTTTTTCATTTTGCGGAATATACTCACAGATAAACAAGCAGAAAATGAAGGACACAAACGTAAAATTGGTAAAAAAATTTAATAAACAAATCAAAAATTAATATTTCTCTATAAATGAAAATATTCTTATTTTTTAAAAATTTCTCATGGTTCAATTGCCAATTTTTATTATGCATGTGAAAAACCTAGTACATCCCACGATTTTTCAAGTAGGCAGCTCCGACACACCCCTTACGGTTCGGGACTCTTTAAGTTTCTTGAAACATAGGTATATATTTTTTAACGTACTTATATGTCAAGTTTCAACGAATTCACTATGTTCTTGTTCAGTTTGGACACTTTTCCTGTACTATTAGCTGCATTTAATAGTTTGCGATTAATCGATATCGGTATTTGTAATTGTTAGGAATCACTTTTCATCTTCCCGAAATTATATTAAATTATTTCAGTTTTAACATTAAAAATGTTTGTTAGTGAACAAAATTTGTATAATACCATTTTAGTTTTCATTATGAGATGAGATGTTTTTGTTAATAAAATAACTTTTTATTTTAATTTCTAAATAAAACTACCTACTGATAATAAAATTTTACTTACTTTTTAAAAATGTTTTGTGTTAATGAAATAACTATTTACTACTCTGCAACAAATTTTCATTTTTATCGCATCCGAAATATCACAAGATTTGCGTTCTACTTCGTCATTTCCAATGTCTCCTCCGGTTGCATCTTTGCGAAGGACTGTGAATTTTTTCTCTAATTTTTAGATAAATATAAAATTATTGTACATTTCTAAATGCCACTAGCTAATTTTGTAATCTGTAATCTGTTGGGCAAATAAAGTGGTTATTATTATTATTATAACTTTTAGTTATTGTATTTTAGAACATATAGATAGTCTTATGCATCGTTGAGCTTCGTAATAGTAATTGATTAAATATATTGATTATTCTGTACGGAGGCGTTCCAACAGTAGATTTATTTATATATTTTAACTTAGGACAAGTCAAATTTGTGGTATCGATTAAATTTTTCCATGCCTTTCAAGTAAAACAATTATTAGTTTATTTATTTACCATTCATTTAATGTGATTAAATTGTTAGTTTTTTTTTCGGTTTTTTTACTAAATCCTTGTCTAACTGCAAACAAATTTTGGTATATTCAATAGGAAGCCCAATTCAACCATTTTACCTGCTGCTTTTCCGACCTGGTAATTTAAAGGAATCGGTATACTCAATCAGTCACAAGATTTTGCATTATTTACTAAGTAAGTACGCTGCGTGTAAAAGATTTTATCTCTAAATGGATGTAAATACCTACATAAGTAATCACCCTTTAAGTTCTCCCATAGCCGATTTGTTCAAGAAAATCGAGACCCAACGGTACCTCCATATATATTTTTAACCGATCGAGAACACACTAATTCTACATGATGGGGTTTGCCAAGTCCCAAGTTAACGGTTGTTGGAAATCGTGCGGCGTACCGGGCTACAAGCACACCAATTCGTCACACTCCTCTGGAGGATTTTACATCTGCATAATTAATTGTTCTAGTTAAGTCGGGAAAACCACCTGAAAATACTGTTTAATAGTGAAAGATAACTCCTCTCACATTCGGAGTCTAGCAATCCTTGAATACGTGCCGGTAACAATGTCACGAAGATTTGTTCTAATTCCTCACCACAACTTTGTTTCCATTTATAACGGTCCACATGGGAGCCCTGTGTGATCACGATTTAATGAGTTCTGTATTTATTTCAATTCCAACAGCATTAGTTGAGATGAGTATATGCTACGTAAAATAAATGGAAAATTCTTGTTAGTGGTAGAGAACAATTAGTGATATACGAGGACGGGTTATCTTCAAATTGATTGCTCAGCCAGTTTTAGTTAGTTTTAGGACTTTTAGAGAATTATTATTTGTTATACTTTTTCTAGTAGGTGTACTTTTTTCCGCCATTATAGCCCGTTTCGGAATGTGATAGTGCTAATTTTACTATGGAGTTGACATTTACCATCGTTTTTTTTTTAAGAAGCGCGACAAATTTTGTCTTTTCACGACAAGAAATCGACAAATAATCCATATGGTCGCTTTGCAAAATTTCGAAATTGTACTGCCAACTTGATGGACGTAATTTTAGCTGATGTTCATTCTCAGTTGGGGCAAGTAGAAACGGGGCTTGGATAATCAATCAGTGCATTTTTGTTCTTCCTAATTCAAAATTCTGATGATTTTACTGCAGTAAGTTCATATTGTCTTTGCATAAGTATCTTTGGATTATGGTTCAATATACCTACTTTATTATTGGAACAAAATAGCAATCTGTGACATGGCCATTCAATCAGGTTTTAATATTACACAAGTCTTACAACGTATGTTAGCGACGTATACCTTAATTTCCAACTGTAACTCCGAAGTTCAAAGCCTTTCGCACAAGCGAAGTGAAATTACGTTTTTACGATTTAAAGTTAGCTTTGAGCCACACACTGTGGCATTATTTACACATGCCTAGGTGTTGCACAATTAATTCATAGCCAATAAAAAACAAATACATACAAATCAAGTAGAATTTACGCAAGTTATCTTAAAATAGAAAATGAATTAGTTCAAATACCGGTAGTCTACTAAAGTACACAATCTGTTTTAGGATTATACTTTTTAATTGAAGAGAGGGAAAAAATAGCAAACAAATCTTTTCAATTATAATCCTTTTTATTTTTTGGATCTAGTAACCAAAAGTAAACTTACTTCAATGTACGCAATATGAAAATGTTGCATATTGCAAAATATAAATTTGGGTATTGAGGAAGGAATAATGAATAATATATATTTACTCAATGGTTTTAGCAAAGGTCTCATTTTGAACGTACCAAAATACATCAGTGTAACACCGAAGAAAAATGCTGTCACAAATTGCGCATTTGACATTGACCAGAATTGCTCCGAGTGGTAAATAACCAATAGTTTTTGTCCAGCACAGATAATGTTCATTAAACTTAATTCTGGGAATCACGCCAAATTCTAAAAAATAAATATAAATAAGAAAATGTCCAAAATATGTCGTAGTATCAAAGGCAAACCTCAACACTTTGCCCCAGAATACCACTGTATATAGTTCCAAATGAATATAAATACAATATTATAATCACAGTTGAAAAAGAACCTAGACTTTGGTTCGAAACGTTCTGTTAAGATAAGTTATTGTTTTTTACATATCATATATATACAGGGTGTCCCGAAATAACGTGAAAACCTCTTAAAGGTAGATTCCTCGTCAAAAAATAAGTATAGTCCTTTATGTACAGTAAGGTCGAAACGGCCTCCTTGAGCCGCTAGACCTCCTCAAAGGGGGGCACCAAAAAGTGATTTTATTTTTTTTTCTAAATGAGTAAAGTGACTAAAGTTAGCGGAATGAAATTTGGGTACGACTTTGTACTTATGGAAGGTCTTCTTTTCAATGCATTTTTATTTTTCCACTTACTTTTTAAATAAGTTAAATAAACATCCCCTATTGAATTTTTAGTCAGAACTTTTAAACAGATGAATTTTTTTTTCAAATTAAATTTTTTTCAGAAAGCCACATGTATTCTACTCTCGATTCTACTACTTTCATCTCTCTTGAAAATTTATCGTAAATCTCATCAATTTCAAATAAAAAAATATTTTCTGACCCCTTGCATAATAGCCGTTTCTGTTAAATTGAAAACGGAATTTGATACAAAAAGAATAAGTAGGCATGTGTCACTGTTACCATAATGTCATGTTATTGTCATGAATCAAATCTGCCAAAAAAATCACTTTTTGCTGCCCCCCTTTGAGGAGGTCTAGCGGCTCAAGGAGGCCGTTTTCGACCTTACTGTGTATAAAAGACTATACTTATTTTTTGATGAGGAATCTACCCCTAAGGGTTTTCACGTTATTTCGGGACACCCTGTATATACAGGGGAGTTCACTTTAAATGGGGAAACTTCGAGAATCGATTCTTTATTGAAAAATAAGTGTAGTTTGTCCTATAAACATTTTTCATATGGGACTTGGTTTTCGAGATACAGGACGTTGAACTTTTTTTTTTTTTAGTTTTCGACGAATTTTATAAAAATCGGTCTAACCACTTTAAAGTTATTTGTCGAAAACTAAAGTCCCATATGAAAAATGTTTATAGGACAAACTACACTTATTTTTCAATAAAGAATCGATTCTCGAAGTTTCCCCATTTAAAGTGAACTCACCCTGTATATCTATATATTATATAATATACATTTTGTTATTATATTTTCTAGTGTAAAATACTAGAAAACCACTGATACGAATTTTAGATAACAATATTGTATTTATATTCATTTGGAACTATATACAGTGGTTTTCTGGGGCAAACTGTTGAGGTTTGCCTTTGATACTACACTTTTATCTTGACATATTTTGGACATTTTCTTATTTATATTTATTTTTTAGAATTTGGCGTGATTCCCAGAAAAAAGTTTAATGAATATTAATTATCCGCCACAAATAAACTACAAACAATATTTACAGATAGTGTTGTCTAATCAAGAATCAAGATGGTTTATGTCGTAAAGTAAGTGAACAGGGAAAATTAATTAAAAAAATTTCCAAAATCAAAATAATCCTGGTTATTCACTGTTATTTACTAAGCATTTTGACTTCATATTGATTGTTTTGGTCTATCTGCCCACTTTTAATGACCAGAATGTGAAGGGAAATATTAATGCTGTGCGTAATGGAACACGAAAACATATTTATTAAATAGCCCTTGTTTGCAAATGAGGATACGGAATTAACAACACAACAACAACGCGGATAAAATAAGAGTCCCATTTTCACGCCTAAATTAATAATTAATGAGGGGCTGTTTTGCTGTAGAACAAAAATGACTAATATAATAGCCTAAATGGGACCTAAATTACTGAGTTATTGACTTTTTAAGTTAATATTTAATGTCACAAATTAAAACGAACACATAAATGAGTGTTTTAGAAGGATTATATATAGGTCAATAAATGAAGAGAAACGCGTTCTTTGTTTGATTTAGTAATTTGCTTCAAAGGGAATAATGTAGAAATACACGAAAAGAAATAATTTGTCATAATAAAGTAAATTAAGGTTAAAATAATAAATTGTTACTATTGTTATTATTCTCGGCGCATTACAAGTATATGTACCTACTATATTGTATTTGCCAACAGATTTCTAAAATCGTAAATGTCTGCCGTAGAACAAAAATTTGTACCCTATTGCCAAAGATTAAGGTCTACTCTTTGCTGGTTAGTGTGACCCACATAAAAAATATGACGACGCATAATTAAAGCATATGAATTCCTCATAATCATCTGTTAATCCTACGCACTCCTCATGATAGTACAAGTCATGAAGAGCAACGACGCATATCCAGTTGTTGGTCCTTTTTGCATATTGGGCAGAACCATACAGGACTCTTCTTGTGGATTCGAAGTTAACTCTGAAGGTTATCTGCATATTGAATCTTTTGAAAGAAGTATTTCGTACTTTTTGCGTCCTATAATTAATTGCCTTCTTCCGCTTTCGTTTAGTACCACCATCAGTTCCTTGTTGGCTTCTAAACAGCGTTAAATGAAATATGCAATTTTTTTGTTTGACTGACCAAAGTAGCCTGTGGAATTTAATGTAGCAATATCTTGCTGAAGCTCTTGATGGGTGGGCATGGAGGGGGCAGACAGAATCAGGTAAAATGGAGGAATGGAAAGGAACACAGGTTACTCTAAATTCATCGGACAGATTTTCTGGAGTCATACATTTTGGCCCGAGTTTGGCCATAATTTAGAGAGTAGTATATAAAATCTTGCTTTATTTAGGGTTTTCTCAGGATAAACGTCCCAAATATTCAGCAACTCTTGGTCCCAGTTGTACTCGAAAGATATATAAACAGGCTGAAGATCATGCTTCGTATTCGACGGTGAACTGAATAGAGTAGTTCCAAGGGGCCCTGGAGCATCGACGATTGAGGAACTTAAATGCTTCGCCAAAAATAAGAAGAATCTCGTCCCGGCAAATCCACATCCGAAGACAGTTAAATTTTCTGCGTATTCAGTCAGGCTTGTAATTAAGTGTATTCTCTTGGTGCCTTTCAGAGCGAGCACGGTTTGTTGATGGTGGATCGTAAGCCGGCAGTCTTTTTCGTCCATATTATAAATGAACTCTGCCCTGTGTTTTCAATCATTTTCATCCAAAACTCACCCTAATGCTGTAAAATAATCAGCAACAATGGATCGGTTTAGCTTTTGTGCTCGGGCTGGGTTCATTGCTTGAGTTTTTTTCTCGAAATTTTTGGATGTCGACCCATAAAAAACTCTTCGCAGGTACACACAGTTTGTCAAGTTTTGGCCAATGTCTATTTATAAATTGTCAATGTTTACAGCAAATGGAATTTATCCAGTTTTCCCTTCCACCCTGTAACCTTAATACCTTAATTAGGAGCACGTTGATAAGACGCCTTAAAGTATGTTCGCCATGGTTACATCATCGTAATAAAGTTATTTATACGCTGGTATTAGAGCGGACAGTTTTCATCAGCTTCGTTAAAAGTAAATAATTTGTCATCGTGAAAAGTTTTCAGACAAACTTCGTTCCTGGAATGATAATAAATTTTATAAAAAAATAGGCCGCTGGTTGTTATTTACATGTTCTCGTTAGTATACAGACTAAAAATGCCTAATTTCACAATAAATGGCGGTGATAGACATACTCGTGCGGTGTATTACTTAATCAATAATCCACGTGGATCTATAAGTAAACATTTATCCAATTATCCCGTTTCGTAAACTAATTTAGGTTAGGCAAAACTTAAAATTTCTTGCTATATAATACAGTCAATTTGTGCTCAAAAGAGCCCCTAGCGGGAAAGTTTTGGGGTAGTTTTGATTTCTTCCATTCTACATGTTTTTTGAGGTGCTGAATCCGAATCTGAGGTTTGCTAACAAAATTTCGTGACGCAACATTGAAAAAAAATGGAAAAAAGGTAAAAAATCTAATTTTTTGGCGGTTTTTTGCTTATAACTCGGAAACTATCAACTTTTCGTAAATAACCCCCCTACTCAAAATGAAAGTACCTACATAAAATTTCCTACTAATTTCATTTTTAAGGTTTTTTTCTACGATGAACCGTTCGGGCTCAAGCGCTAGTTGAAAATTGGCGTATTTCGGCTGTCTCCGCAAAAGCCCCCTTTTTCCACTCCAAAATTCTGATTTATTATTAAAGGCTGCCATTTAGTGAATTCCTCCTAATTTTAAGTTGAATACAATACAATGTAGATTGGTTTCAACTATTATGCCATCTCCAGTAAAAAAGCCATTTTCAAAATCACATTGTATTTAAATTCTGTGCAAATATAATTCCGTCTTGTACGTCTTTTCATCTTATTTATTCTCTCTCGGCCTCCCCAAATGATTTATAATTGCCCCGTCTGCTGCAATATCATTTACAGAATCAATGGTGCCCACTGTATCGCAGGAGAGTTCCCTTGCAAACTCGAAAAACCAGAGCCGGTTGATATCTTTGCTAATGGAAAAATTTGATGATGCAAAAATTGATTCACAGCAAGTTGTGGGGGACGCTGATATCCTAATTATCACAACAGCTATTATGTTGGCCCCGTCAAATGAATATGCGACAGTGATGGAAGATATCGACCTTTTGGTGATTTTGATTGGCCTGCGTAGCCCTGATATAAAGACTGTCTTCTTTTTGAAACCAGGAAAAGGAAAGGTATCTCAAACCCTGTACAATCCTCATCTTTCCGCTGACAAAACCCTATCAGACCATATATTGTTCCTGCACGCAATGAGTAGTAGTGACACCACTTCTGCTTTGTTTAATCAGGGGAAACTGAAATTTCTCAAGGTCCTGCGGAAGAACAATGAGTGGCAACCAGTCATTGATGCTTTCAATAAAGACCCTCATGCCCACCAGGACGAGATTTCCGAAGTAGGAAACATGTTTCTTATGGCTCTGTATGGGAAAGGACTTAAGACTAGCCTGAATGATTTGAGATACAAGCAATACGTATCTTCATCGTACAAAAGTAAAACCAACATTGCCTCACTACCCCCCACCGAGCAACAAAGAGACCCGAACGCGTGGGGGTGGAAAAAACCAGGAGTGGGGTCTCGTGCCAGTGCCAACCACATGGAACCCTCGATATTTCGCTGCATTTCTTGTAAATGCAACGCAATTATGGATGCAGGAAGGCATCTCCTTGAGATATGATCACAACCCGAACCTGTGCCGGGACCCGCCGCCTTCGAAGAACCTCAGCCAGGACCCTCTAAGCGACAACGGCTCATATAATATGTAACATATAATCATATTATGTAATATAATATAGTAATATGTAATAATTTTTCAGAATATTTTGTTGAAATTTCAATTTTTTTGTAACTGAATTTGTACAATTTCGGACTTTATTAAATAACTTATGTAATGTAATTTTTGAAATAATAACCTGTTCCTTTACATATCAGATCTAAATAAGGTATGTGCAAGAGAACTGGGAGGAATTCACTAATTGACAGCCTTTAATAATAAATTAAAGTTTTGGAGTGGAAAAAGTGGGTTTTTGCGGAGACAGCTGAAATATGCCAATTTTCAACTAGCGCTTGAGCCCGAACGGTTCGTCAGAGAAAAAACCTAAATAGTGAAATTTATAGGAAATTTTATGTACTTTCATTTTGAATAGGAAGGTTATTTACGAAAAGTTGATAGTTTGCGAGTTACATGCAAAAAACCGCTAAAAATGAGATTTTTTTGCATTTTTTTCAATGTTGCGTCACGAAACTTTATTAGCAAACCTCAGATTCGGATTCAGCACCCCAACAAACATAGTGGAAGAAATCAAAACTACCCCAAAACTTTGCTGGTAAAAACGCAATTTGACTGGATTAATAATTGTGATTTCTATAATGATCCATAATAATAATTGTGAAGGAACAGAATTAAAAACAAGGAGACTGTAGAACAGCCACTTTATATAGTGAACTAAATATCTATTTTCATACTAAAATTGTAAGAAATTGTTTACTTTTTATTATGTAATGTAGATTTAATTAATACAGGTTTTTTGAGAGATATTTGATGCCAAAAGTAGTTATTTCTACAGACAATAGTTTGGGAGCAAACACCAAAATAACGAGATTTCTTAAAGAATTGATCAGTAAAATTTATTTTGAACGTTGCTTTAAGATGAACACAACATTATTAAATATAATTATCGGCATCTTACAGTGCACTCTTGTGCTAATTTGAATTTAATTAGAGAGCGTGCACCGAAAATTAAATTTTCTTGAAAATCGTTAACGACAAAATTTTCTGTCGCTTCGAACTTATATTAAACCATAGTGTATAGCTACAGAGTTTAACTAGGTATTCCGTTAATTTAAATACATTTTCGTCCATGTAATATCTCAATACGTAGGACTAAATCGATGAGGACTAGAACGTTGTTTGTATTTTCCTGTATTTACTATCGCTGATATAACCCACATTCACATTTGAACAAAACTATCTTGTATTCAAAACTTCGAGGGTTGAAATTATCAAATAGATTGGTATAACGCGACCATTTATACATAACGTAACTGCAGCATAAGATAACTTGATATTCGCCATAGATTTGGAACAACGGTTGTGGAATGTAAACAGGCCGATACGTCTGTTTTGTTAATTTATGCTAGATGTTTTGTCAACAGGGTATCCTTTTTAATGCACATTTTGTATGAATTTTAAGCTGCCCCGGTGCGGGCGGTGGAACTTGGAATATATCGGCAAACTCCTTATTTTAATTAAGTTCATACCTGCCATTCTCATCGAAAGTTAACTCCTAGTCATTAAATTATTAAGAATGAGTGTCAAAAACTTGCTATGTTATTTGTCTATAAAGAAATTATAGTCATATATTATTGAAAGTTGAAGAAGTAGGTCGAATAATGTTGGGTTGAATTAGAGAAACAGTTGAATATTTTATCAAAATATTCAATACAGGATATAGTCCAAAGTTTTTATTTTTATCAGATTTTTTTTGTTTTTTGTACATTTCTATTTCGTTAGATTAATCTAATTACACTTTTTCTCCACCTGAATGTTACAGTTGTTAGTAAATGAATAAAATCGTAAGTTCTACTTGGTAGCAGTTTACAAAAGTCTCATTAAACTTAGGCCATCAGGTATAGGCTGATTAATTAAGTTAGTAAATATACAATTCTGTTTGATGTCTGATGCTGAAAGGGGTTACAGTGTGTATAAGAAATTAATGTAGCCGCAAACTGAGTGGTATGTCTATATTAATTAATACACGAGAAGATTGGGAGATAATTCTGGAATTTGAGTATTAAGCCCGATGTTGTGCTGAATTATTGGATTTTAAGTAAAATAATATTCGTGCTCCGTAATTGCAAATTTGAATTCACGAGATGCCAGAATTAAATTTGCTTGTCGTAAATAAAGGAATCGCATAAATCCACAATAACTTCTAAACAGTTCATAATTGAGATATGGCCCACACAACACGAGTTTATTATTCTACGTATCAGCTTATCCGTTGGAAGTTCCAATAAAAAAAAATTAGTTTTCCTTTTTGTATTATTTTTAAGAGAATTTCGAACGTTGACATAAACCGTTGTCAACGATTTGTCAGCTATTATCTAAACTGTCCTGGACTGTTTATTTTAGAACGTAAATAAAGACAGATATTATTATTAGAAAAATATTGTCTAAAAGTTATTTGTGGCATTGTTTAATTTTCTTTCTTCTTTGTTTGGGATTTTTTTTCCACATATAATGCTTTTGAATATTTTGAAAATTCAGGTGTTCTAAAAAGAGAAAAATTAAAGAATCGGCAATAATATTATTCAGTGAAGATGAATACGTATCAAACTGTTCTGTCGATTGTATGTACCTAGTTACCGATACTAAAAGAAAAATTTAGCAACATGAATATCCAATTTGATCAACATTTCTGTGAACGTAGTAAATATCTATGGATATGAAATAAACATTAAATTGTGTAATTTTACGAAATATATAAATTAAAAAGAATCTAAGCATTGAAAAACGAAACAGACTAAACGTCTGCAAAATATTTGAATTTATATTTTATGTCATGAAAACCAACCTTGGACTACTTGATTACTCGGGATTTGTTTTTAGCTCAATAATATTCTTTCAAATCAGCAAATGTTTATTTTATTTTTAATGATCTGAGCGAATTAATACATTTAATACAGTTTAATAAATGATCGTGAAGTTTTGATTATAAATTGTATTTCTCACTTTTACGTTTCTATTGTTTAACTGCTTATGCAAAAAATGAAAATACATGCAAAAAGCTACTATCTACATGTAGGTGGTACTTTAACAAAGCAATAAACATGAGGCAGAGAAAATGTGACTCTATCAACAAAAACGGTGCTAGCATGATGTACGTATTGTTAAAATTTAAAGGAAATAGCAGGTCGTAGTCTTGATAAAAATATGGAAATTCGGGAATTTCCCTTTTTAAACAAAAAAAAATGTAGGAAGTAAAGTAAAACTCAGTTTAGTTCATTGCTTCGTACAAATCATGCATTTCTATACATAATTTCTCATGTCACGAAAAAAAATTATCACAAAATGTGATGACGGTTTAGCAACACTTTTGTTTACTTTTTTTTCAAATATATGAGTTTAGAAGAAATTATATATAGTAGAGAGAGTACATTTACATCATGTACATTTTTCCACTTCTCTGTTTGTTTATAAAAGCAATTTTCGACACCTGATGCTCATTTTGGTTACTATTTTTTTAATTCCAGAAATATTTCAGCAACACTTTCTTCTATATTATAAATACAAGAGTGCTATCATAATAAATATTTATTAGATCCCCTTGTAATATGATGTAAATGGCTACACACGGAACTATTAACGAAGTATATCCCTAAATGTATCATTGATGAACTCCAACTGTTGCTAATTGTTGCAGACGATAAAATCAGGAATATTTATTGTAGAGTTTGGAGTCAAACTTAGTTCGAACTTCTCCAACTCTAACGTCGTTAGTTAGTAAGTAGTCCTTGCAGTAGTAATGTGAACAGTGTTGTAGGAGATCCGTGTCTTAACAAACTTCCATATGGGCACGTAACCATATTTGAAAATCTCAACTTTCTGTTTCATTTTCTACTCGAAAATTACTTATTTATACTAGTAAATTTAATATTTTTTAGATAAATCAACTTTTTTTGATAAGAATTTCAAGAAGTGTAATAAATTCCAAAAAGAAAAGGAAGAGAAAAAAATAGTTGATAATGTATTTAAATATCTATTTATGTAAATATCTAATGAAAAAAAGTTGTGTGTTTATGGCACGCAGCATGAAGATTATATAGGTTAACATGCCAAGTACCATAAACGCACTTTTTGTACGTAACATACAATATTTTTCTGCGATCGTTGTTTATTTAAGAAACAATTTTTAAAATTATAAAAAATTTACTTAGTTCCCTGACAATTTGTGTCTAACTTAATGACATTATAGAAATTTTGGAGAAGTGTGTTTTTACGTTTTTATTGTACTGTTAATAAAACAGAGTGCAATAAAATTGAAAGTGGTATAAACAGTAACTTTTGACACTGCAAATAAAAGTAGTAGCTTTTTGCACGATCGTAGAAAAATATCTATTAATGTATATTATAAAATTATTACTGGGCATAAAAGTAATTAATATGTGCATGTTTAACCTCAAATATCACGTATGCAAACAAACAGAATCAGTAAAAAATTATTTTTAGGTAAAAACTTATTAATACCTAATTCGTTCATCATTGAGTTGTAAACGCAAATTTAAAACAATTATACATTTTTATTGGTTACATATTAATCAAGTTCACCTTGATCTACGATTTTGATTCTACATTTACCTACTCAGTATTTACCACAACATTTTACATTCTATATTTATATGCTCTTTACGTGTCACACTTCATATATTCAATGTACTGCTAGACGACAAATTATATTTAAATTACCCATTTTTGTTAAATTTTTCTCGAGTTGTTAATTATAATTTAGAACCTGGTTAAGAAAGCGAACGAGTTTTACTTTAGTTATAAAATCGACAGCCATTTTCCGGAATAAGCTTCTGTTCCGCGAAATTATGAAAATACATTATGTGTCGAGAACACACTGAATGCCAAAGAGGTTTAAAACCAAATTAAAAATTCTAGAAGGCATACGATGTTCATTCTTTTCAAATTAAATACCTTGTGGGTAGATTTTTATGGAGAATTTCAATTAACTTACGCGGCTTCTCTAGTTTATTCATAAACATTGCACTCATTCTGGCGAAGGATAGTTAGAGTGAATTATCTCGAGATTAAAAATGTTCTAATCGTTTAGCTTTACATTTCACAGTATTCATAGAAACAAATAGCAAACGTTTGCACTTTATTCGTGAACAGGAGATATTGGATGTATCACTTTGTAAAAAAATTCACAGTCCTTCGCAAAGATGCAACCAGAGGAGACATTGGAAATGACGAAGTAGAACGCAAATCTTGTGAAATTTCGGATGTGATAAAAATGAAAATGTGTTGCAATGTAGTAAATAGTTATTTCATTTAACACAAAACATTTTCAAAATATAAAATCGTAGTTTTATTTAGAAATTAAAATAAAAAGTTATTTTATTAACAAAAAAAAACATTTTCATAATGAAAACTAAAATGGTATTATACAAATTTTTCTCACTAACAAACATTTTTAAAGTTAATACTAAAATAATTTAAAATAATTTCGTGAAGATGAAAAGTGATTCCTAACAATTACAAATACCGATAACGATTAATCGCAGACCGAGGGGTATTTTGCTGGGGAATTTTGGTGTACAAACTCCAGGAATTAGTGGGGAATTAGGGGAATTAGTAGAGAATTATGGGAATTAGTGGGGAATTAATATGGAATTAGTAGGAATTAGGGGAATTAGTTGTGGAATTAGGGGAATTAGCAGGAATTACTAAGGAATTAGTAGGATACATTACGGAATTAGGGGAGAATTAATTCGCAGCGCACGCAACTCTATCTACAGTGTCCGCCAAAAAGTCTGCACCATATGGGAAATTATTTTATTATTGGCTTTCAGAAAAATTTTATACTTGATAAAAGTTTGTGCATGGTCTCAAACGAGTAAGCGTCTACACAAGTTTGTGTTAGTCCGGGCGCTAAGGTCGGAAAATCAAATTATTTAAAATTGGCTTAAGAATAAACTACCCTTATTTTTGAAGATGTCGAAAAATGTTATTTGAAGAAGTTGTTCCGAGTTGTTCATAATACAAAACATCCAAATATGAAATTTAGTTGCTCGATTCGAAAAATAAAATTTGTTACCATTTTTACGCGTAATTTCTGAACTATATTTTTTAATATTATTTTGATATCAAAAAATTTTTCTAAAAGTCAATAATAAAATTATTTCCCTTATGGTAGAGACTTTTTGGCGGGCAGTATACAACCACGCATGCGCGCTTATTCCATAATTCACACGTGTACTAGTATCGCCGTTGTAAACAAGCAAAACCAAACAAAACAACTTCGTAACTCAGTAATAATAACAATATAACACCACATGTAAATACGACCTTTATCCCAGAAAGCTCTAGCTTTAAAGACAATGGCCACACATCCAATATCCGTGTATAATGGAAAAATCCCTCTCACAGTATTTTCCATTGCCACGACCGGGATTCGAATCCGGGACTTTTGGGTGAGAGGCAGGTACTCTACCATCTCGACCATCAGTCTACATAAATTTAGTCCGAGATTTAGTCAGTACCACACACCATGGTCAGTACCGATCGATTGAAGCGATTTATCGGTGGTAGGTACTAGAAAACAACTTCAAAAGAAAGCTCAAAAAAGACAGCCGACATCAACTTCAAAAATGACCAGCAAGAAGTGAAATAAGAAACGAGGATACAGTGATTCGGCTTCTAACATTGACTCTGGAGAAGATACGAAGATTGAATTTCGATGATTCTGATTCAGTTGATGAAGAGTTTTTGCAATTCGAATCTGAAGATGTCTCAGGTGAAACAAGACTTGAAATAAACTTGGAAAAGTATTACGCAGTTTTCTGTGACCAATCATGGTTTATCGGTTGAATAATAGATCTTTTACGGTCCTATTAATCTCTTTGGTAGCGGACCATTTGAATTAAAGCGGTTGGACCTGCTCAATATTAAGAGTAAATATAAGGTTTTTAAAAAACAGTGGAGCCTTTTATTAATATTTTCAGTTTATTTATGTAGTAATATAAATATTATTTTTATAATATACAATATGAGTACTCTCACTCAAATCAATAAAATGTTTATTTTCATGAGTTTTTATTACAAAAATTTAGATAAATTCTAATTACCTTGCTCGTTATCTTATAACTTAATGAAGAGTTTAATATTGATATTTTTACCTTAATGTTATTGCTTATGAATAGGTTCCGCTATTGGTGTTAACTACCAATCAGCATGAAGAATTAAGAGAATTAGGTACTTAAGAATTAGGGGAATTACTAAGAATTAGTAGGGAATTAGTAGAAATTAGGGGAATTAGTTGAGAATTAGGGGAATTAGTCAGGAATTAGGGGAATTAGTAAAGAATTAGGGGAATTAGTAAGGAATTAGAGAAATTAGTAGGGAATTAGAGGAATTACTAATTTTCTTGGGAATTAGTGTACATAATATTTTCAGCGAAACACACCTCGTGGCAGACTATTAAACGCAGCTAAACTAGTACAGGCAAAGTGTCCAAACCGAGGGGTAAACCGCCGGCAAAAATCGTGTACACCTACTTCCACTTTTAAAAAAACTTCCACCTACTTCCACCAAACTTCCACGTACTTCCACCAAACTTCCACGTACTTCCACCAAACTTCCACGTACTTCCACCTACTTCCACGTACTTCCACCTACTTCCACCAAACTTCCACCTACTTCCATCAAACTTCCCCATACTTCCACCAAACTTCCACATACTTCCACCAAATTTCCCTCAACTTTCTTTCGAGCTTTCTTTTGAACTACTCTCGGAACTACCTAATAATAATAATTAAAAAATTATTATTATTAGGTAGTTATTATTATTATTATTAGGACTAAATCAGGCGAGTTTTCGCGCTCGGCTCATACCGTTTATTTCAAAAACAAATAAACTTAGCGACCCAAAAACAAAAAACATTTGAAAACCAGCCTTGTTTCCTAGGGCAGTCGTGTAATAGTTTTCGAACTTAATTTGTAATTATTGGAAATTAATTAGTAAAATATGCAACAAAATCGCATGTTTTCAATTTTTTTCCGATATTTAAAATAGGCTTTATTAAAAAATCGGTTACACGAGGGAAGTGTGCCACATTACCTTTGCAATGATACCAAAATATTATCGATTTGATAAAAATACTCAAAATTCTATGCTATATCCCGAACGTCTGCAGCACTCGAAAAACCGAAATAATAAAGTACAGCGGTCAATTAATTTCGAAAAACTATTACACGGCCTCGTACACGGCAACCCTAGGAAAAAAGAGCCTTTGATTGTTTTTTGTTTTGAGTCGCTAAGTTTATTCGTTTTTAATATGTGTTACGGCTGCCGATCGTGAAAACGGGGCGAACGAAGGACTCTTTATATTATCTATTTTGGTGATAAGCATAATCTAGGGGATAGGTAATAGACATCAAATTAAATAAAATGCTTTATTTACATGCATTAAGCAGTTTTATTATTATAAACGCAAAACAAGTAAATAAAAATACCTAGCTCTAATTTAATTTAAAAAAAAATAACAAGTCTTCCTTCTCTTTGGTTATAAAATGATGTGCTAAAGTAAAAGTAAAGAGAAGTGTGTCCCACTTTTCACCACTACACCCCAATATCTCGGCCATTTGTTGATCGATTTTGATCAAATTTGGTATACTTCTTTTCTTTCAGATTGTGTTTAAAAAGTTATTAATAAAAAATGTTTTCAAACTTAAATACGCCTACCATGATCAAAAGAAATTGGCAAAAATTAGGAATTTATATTAGCGATTGAGATAGGGTTTTTGTTTTTACAGATTCTTGTTCAGCATGACCTAAAACGCCTGTATACCAAATTTCGTTAAAAAATATTTATAAAAAAAGTGATAAAAATCTAAGATCTCAATAATAGAAAATAATAAAAGTTGAGTTATTTGATATTTTCTAAAAAAAAGTGCCCTAATGCTTAATTAGCGTCATTGTATCACCCGACTACCAAGTTATGTAAATATCCGACAATGAATAATTTCAATAGTAGGGTAATTATTATTGAAATCTTAGATTTTTATTATTTTTTTTTTTTTTTTTGAAGGCATGAATATTGGTGACTGGACTGACTGGTGCATATTCTACAACATTTCCATTTAAAATCATCCCTTTCTTCTAATTTTACAACGGGATCAACCATACGATTCTTCGACGTTTCGATCGCAGACTTACTATCACATATAAATCTTCTTAATAGATCGGAACTTACTCTTTGGTTTTCTGTGCTTAACAACCAACACAATTAACTTTTTTTGACAACAGATATTTTGTCCTTGATAAAAACGCGTACAAATGGCCCCTTAACATAAAAGTTACCTCCTTTGCCTCTGTCTGTAAGTCTGTATAGTCTTTCAATAACCAACCTTTCAGATACTTCCACCATACTTCTACTTACTTCCACCAAACTTCCACCAAACTTCCACATACTTCCATATACTTCCACGCACTTCCACATATTTCCACATATTTCCACCTACTTCCACCTACTTCCACGTACTTCCATCAAACTTCCAGTGGGTTGTACACCTACTTCCACTGGCGGTTTACCCCTCGGTCCAAACTAAACAATAACATATCGAATTTTTTGAAACTTGACATATACGTTTAAGAATACATATATGTCAAGAAACTGAAGAGTCCCGAACCGTAAGGGGTGTGTCGGAGCCGCCTACTTGAAAAACCGTGGGATGAACTAGGTTTTCACATGCATAATACAAATTGTCAATTAAACCATGAGAAATTTTCAAAAAATAAGAATGACTTATTATATTTTCATTTCTTTTCATTTTCTGCTTGTTTATCTGTGAGTTTATTCTACAAAATGAAAAAGTCATTGTACAAGTGCGGATTATCGAGTTGTTTAAAATTTTTTATATATTGAATGAAACACACTTTGTATCTAAAGAAGATCGGAATCGATAGCATCTAAATCTTCTGCGTCGTTTAGATCCTCGATAATTTTATCCATGTATGGGAAGAACGATTTCTAATAAATTTCAAATATTCCAACAATGATTATGCCCCAAACTATGAATGTATCAATACGAAAAAATGCTGCTACATCTTCAGTACTCGCCACTTTGGAGTTGTTATTTACAAATGGACACAATGTAGACGTCAAAAAGAAGTAAAACTTATTACAATTTTCCGAGTATCTACATCCCATCGCGTTACCTCGATTTTTATCAAAATTTGAAATTGACAGCAGATCTGTCCGAAGATTTTATTGACATAGAGGAATATGATGCTGATATTTGTTAGTTAAGTTTTAAATTTAAAAGTGTTCATGTCTACTTTCCTATATTTTTCTTTATTCATAAATAATAAAACATTCGTTTTCAAAAACTAAATATCTGCCCAAAAAGAGTTTTTTCTGCATCATGCCATAGCTCAAATGGACCACTTTTTTTCTTAAATATAAACAATGAACATTATTGCACGATTTTTTTTTTCTAACTTGTTCTTATAGTTATAATAAACAGTTCCTGAAACGTTTGTTTAACAACTTCTTTTAAATAAGAAACAAACGACTCCGCTTCTATAGATAAATTTCTTTTTATATTTTCTTTAAACACGCTCTTTTTTATAAGAACGAGGATCAGACTTGAATAGCATCATAAGTGTATGCAGATCATCGTTTAGAATTGAATTTAATTATATTCGGCATATTGTTTCTCTTCAAAATGTATATATTTTTATCACTTAGTCAAACACAATAGCAGTAAACATTTCATTTGATTTTATTTTCAAAGTTGAAACAGGAATACTGTCGTAAAGAAACAGCACAGGTGGCGCATCCGAGTAAAGCTATCTAAAATCTGTTTGGAAACAAGATAAAGCCGGATAAAGTCCTAAATTCTGTTGCAATGCACCACCACTTACGGACCTCCCAGCATAGACTTATGCAGATAACCCGTGGTCGACTATAGACTATTACAATGTTATAAATGTTCAACATCAAGCTGTATTATGCAGTTACTAGTGCAAGGGATGATGACTGGTTAGTGCGGCACTAATTATTCCTCTGCTGCAATTTGTTTTATGGAACCATGCAATTTTATATGATTTATTACGTAACGTTCGTGGTAATTTCATGCAAATCTATACAACCATTCTACTGCATCAAGGTGTCTAGTCTTTCGTTAACAGTGAATAAGTTACTGCGTTTATTTGGTAATTTATCTTTCTTCCAGCACTGCCATAAGTTTAAGCTAATGCTTTTACCATATGATGACGAAATATTTCACAAAGAGTTTTAGCATAAAATTCCGCATATTCATTGAAATAATTATTGTAACCTAGAAAGAGTATAAGAAAATAATTGTGGATAACATTGATGTAATGTATACATTTCTAGAATTATAGGAGATTTTACGAATGAGAGGTTAGTAGAATCGTAGAAGTTTCATGAGCATAAAATGATGCATATGCACTGTCCCATTAATAACTTCGAGCAAATGTGGAGGGGAAACAGAAAATGATTTCCTATAGCTTTGAAATATAAAAGTGGGTACCTGGTAAAGTTGCATTGGATTGATATGCTGAGTGCAGACGAGGGTGAAGAGTTCAATTGCGATTTTTAAGCAGTATGTTGCTACTTTTCGTAAACAATCTTAGTGAATGTATAACAATAATTTTTTTGGTAGAGGCAGAAGAGTTCTGGAGTTCCTGATGGTTTTCGAAAATAGTTCCGGCGCTTTTTCAAATTTATGCATTTCTTTTTCAAATAAAATTAATTTTTAGGCAACTATCACAAAAAGTGACGTTTCACGGATCCATTAGCGTTCATAAAGTGTCATCTTTTTGTATTCATTAGTTAATCTTACTATTTTGGCCGCATTTCATCAATAATATGTAACTTTGGGAAAGTATTTGAAATATTTTTGCATTCCGTGTTATATAGTCACGTCTCAGGAATGATATCGATCAACCAACATGGATTTATGAGGGGCAGATCCACAGTGACCAACTTGACTTGTTTAACTCAATTTTTATGTGAGTCACTCGATAAGAGATGTCAGGTAGATGTAGTTTACACTGACTTCTCGAAAGCGTTTGATAGACTTGACCATTATTTGCTACTAAAGAAACTAGAAAGCTTTGGACTATCTGATTCGCTCATTATGGTGGTTAGATCTTATCTATGTAATAGGTTACAATATGTACAACATCGTGGCTTTAAGTCTTCAAACTTTTTATAACAATCAGGAGTCCCTCAGGGTTCAATATTGGGTCCACTATTTTTTAACATGTTTGTGAATGACATGTTGTCTAATATTGATGTATGCCATCTTCTTTATGCTGATGACTTAAAAATTTATGGTACCATGACTTCACTGTATGATTGCATAAATCTCCAAGTGAACCTTGACAGGATAAATGACTGGTGTAAAAATAATAACTTAGATTTAAATGCAAGTAAGTGCAACATTATGTCATTTAGTCGCAGCAGTAATATTTATGTATTTAATTATAACTTAGATACTATTGTTCTTAATAGGCCGGACTTTATTAAAGATCTTGGGGTGATTTTTGACCCAAAGCTAACATTTAAAATTCATGTGCAAAAAACTTGTTCATCAGCTTACAAAAGTTTGGGGTTTGTGCTACGAAATTCTAAGAGTTTTAAAAATGTCAGCACTCTCCGCATGGTTTACACTGCATTTGTTCGGTCACGACTTGAATATGCCTCTATTGTGTGGAATCCAATATATAATGTAAGTATTGATGCACTCGAAAACATTCAGAGACGATTCGTAAAGTATGTTTTTTATAAAATAGAAGGTTTTTATCCTCCAAGAGGCTATCCTCAAACCGCGTTATTAGATAAATCTAATTTGTGTAGCTTAGATAAAAGGCGAGCGATTCACTCGATAATATTCCTATGTAAGGTCGTTAACCATAATTTTGATTGTAGTGAGTTTCTTAACCTAATTTATCTGAAAACACCTAGACTAAATGCACGTAAAAGTAATATATTCCACCTGCCTACTCCTCACACAAACATTCTTGAAGCATCGCCATTGCATCAAATGATAATAAATTATACTCAGATTGAAGAAAGTGTTGATATATTCTGTCTTAATTCTAATTCTAATTATAATAATATTATAAATGCTGTCAACAGTATTTAAAACTTATTTTTCACCTATTTTATGATTCACATAATATTATATAATTGTACTTCCTTTATTTACTTTCAATATATGTGTTCTTATATAAGTGTATGTGTATGTGTGTATATATTTTGAATATATATATATGTATTTTTTTTTAAGTGTTTGGTATGTTGGTATCTATTTTGTATTCTTGAGTACTTATACATACTTAAAATTTAAAATTTAGTAATGTCTAGTCTGGACATTTAGTTGTCGAAGTTCATGGTTTATGTATTTTCTTTTTATTATTTTTTTTTAATCATATTCTTAATATTTGTATTTCAATTCATTGTGTACCTTATCCTGTAATTGGGAATTTCCTGTTGGATATTGTAAATCAATAAATAAATAAATAAATAAATAAATAAATAAATAAATCACCAAATTATTCACGGCCGCTCTTACATCCGCGGCCGCATTCCACGAACTCTTTGTCATGGGTAGCATGTTAGATATTTAAGATACAAATGTAAAAAGTCATTGTTTATTACACGAACGGCTAGGTTAAAAACACGAGCAAAGCGAGTGTTTTTAAAAGCCATGAGTGCAAAAGGAAGACTTTTTACACGTGTGTCTTACAACGTTTTATCTTCGATCGTGCCAATTATCGTAAAAAAGGGACAATTTTTATGAATATTTGTAAAACTTACCTATATTCTCTTGTAAACGTAACTTACCATTAGTATTAATGTTTCTTTTTGGTCGTGACTGATTATGGTAACTATGGAAACGACATAATTAAGTGTCTGTATCCGGTGCAAGTCTCGATTCTACCACACCCCGTACAGATCAGTGTGACATAATGCAGTCAAACGGAAACTATCGCGACTGCAGGTTGCAGCAGGTGCATGTGTGCATTTTTAAGGCATAGATTTGCACTTTTTGTTTTTAAAATAAATTAATTTACAGCTCATACCAAGAGTTGGGGAAAATAAAATTAAAAGTTAGAAGAATGTCGGAAAGTTAGTAAATTTGGCCTGAAAAAATATAAAATGCATGCAAAAAAATATTATTATTATTATTTTTTTTTTTTTTTTTTTTTTTCGTTTCCGAAAGAAAGTGCTGGACAGTCTCCCTGTGGCCTCCGACACCACACAGAGAGAGCGCCAGCGAATAATCTACAGCAACTCCCCACATCCCGCAGGGTTAGTCACTGTAGATTCCAGACTCGTGTGCCCTAAGTAGACGAAGGGATCCCAGGATGACCGCTTTCTGCATTTGACCAGCCAACCATTTTGCCGATGTTTGGCAGGCAGGCATGGTCTTCAATGCGGAGAGCAGCGTGGGCTTCATACCTCCGAGTACACCGATTATCAGGACGACCATTTTGACAGAGTAGCCTGGGTATAGCACTTGGAGCTCGTACCGGAGATCTCTGTATTTAGTCCGTTTCTCCTCCTCCTTCAAGGCGATGTTTGTCTCAGCAGGTAGTTGATATCAGGGACCTCTACACCCATCACGCGACTGCGATAGACCAATGTGTTAATAACACCATCATGGCAATCCACAATGTATCCCTCGGTCTCCGACTTCAGCCCCGCTGACCTTAAAAATGCGAAGGTCAGCTCTGTCGATAAACCCAGTGCTTCTATGTTGTTATAGAAAACACCGTGCAGGGGTTTATCGACGTGCTGCCTGAACAGATTTCTCTGTTCGGCAGCTTTGATGTGGGCTGTCAGACGATTAGGCGGAAGCTCAGTGACTGAGTCACCTCGCCGGCCTTCTCGCCTGTAGTCGAACACGAGACCGAGTTCATCTGCGGCCCTCTGTGCTGCCCTAAACAATAAAGCGCCAACTCCCACAGCTTCATGATCTCTCACTAACTGTAGGAGTGGGTCCGAGCTCCTGATGACATTACATGCCATACTCAGTGCCACTCTGCCATGCATGCACTCCAGACTCAAGAGTCCTCGGCCCCCCCGTTGACGTGGGAGGTACACACGAGGAACGGACGATCTAGGATGAATACTCCTATGAATATTCATCATCTTGCGGGTATTCCTGTCCAATTGACGCAGCTCATCTACTCCCCATTTGACTACGCCAAAGGAGTAGAGCAGAATCGGAACGGCAAGCATATTAGTGGCAGACACCTTGTTCTTCCCCGAAAGTTCTGATGACCAGATCTTTCGGAGTCGGTGTCTGTACTTGCCACGGAGAGAATCCTTTATTTGGTTCACATCCTGGATGTGGCGTTGCTCCACACCCAGGTATGTATAGGTCTCTCCGGCATCCAAATGTCGTAGGATGCTTCCGTCTGCGAGCTGCGCATCTTCGTGGAATTCCCCGCATCGTCCTCTCTTGAGGTGGACGACTGCGCATTTGTCCAACCCAAACTCCATTCCAATTGCCCGCGTGTATTCCTCGACCACCCTGAGAGCATTTTGAAGTTCTCGCTCTCCGGAGGTATAGAGTTTAAGGTCATCCATATAAAATAGATGGGTGACCTTATGCCTCCGGTTGCTGGGTGGCCCACACTGGTACCCGCGGGTTTGGCGGAGTCCAACAGATAGCGGCAGCAATGAGATGCAGAAGAGGAGCGGACTCAAAGAGTCACCCTGAAACACGCCTCTCTTAAATGTCACCAACTCTGTCGAAACTCGCTCGGCACCGGATGTTATGGTGAAGCGAGTTCTCCAAAGCGGCAACAGTTGTTCGATGCATCTCACTAGTGGTGCTGGTACCGCAAGACATCCGAGCAAGTGTAACAAAAGCTCGTGGGATGTTGTATCAAATGCCTTGCGATAATCAATCCAGGCCATTGACAGATTCCGCTTGTATTGCACAGAGTCCTGCGTAATACAGCGGTCTATCAGCAGGTTCTCCTTGCAACCTGCCAGGCCCTTCTTGGCACCACGCTGTTCGTTTATCTGTTGGTAGACCGGATCAACAGACCTCAACATCCTGGTATACAAGATACGAGTAAATAACTTGTAGCAGTAGTTGAGGCAGTTATTATTATTATTATTATTATTTTTTTTTTTTTTTTTTTTTTTTTTTTTTTTTTTTTTTTTTTTTTTTTCGGTTTCCCGAACCTAATGCTGGACAGTCTCCCTGTGGCCTCCGACACCACACAGAGAGAGCGCCAGCGAATAATCTACAGCAACTCCCCACATCCCGCAGGGTTAGTCACTGTAGATTCCAGACTCGTGTGCCCTAAGTAGACGAAGGGATCCCAGGATGACCGCTTTCTGCATTTGACCAGCCAACCATTCTGCCGATGTTTGGCAGGCAGGCATGGTCTTCAATGCGGAGAGCAGCGTGGGCTTCATACCTCCGAGTACACCGATTATCAGGACGACCATCTTGACAGAGTAGCCTGGGTAGAGCACTTGGAGCTCGTACCGGAGATCTCTGTATTTAGTCCGTTTCTCCTCCTCCTTCAAGGCGATGTTTGTCTCAGCAGGTGCTGAGAACTCGATGACATACATCACCTTGGTCTGATGGTCGAGGAGGACTATGTCAGGCTTATTGGCTTGAATTCTCCTGACGGTCGGAAACGAGTAGTTCCAGTAAATCCGGCATTTCTCGTTCTCGACAACGGACTCGATATCTCCGGGGATATAAGGCAGCACTGGTGTTTGGTCTATCTTGTACGAGTGCCGAAGATGGTAGTATAGCACTCGTAAAGCCGCGTTATGTCGGCGGATGTAGGCCGAAGTCGCATAAATCGGACATGCAGATAATAGATGCATGAGCGACTCCGGCGCCTGACGGCAGGTCCTGCAGTTGATATCAGGAACCTCTACACCCATCACGCGACTCCGATAGACCAATGTGTTAATAACACCATCTTGGCAGGCCACAATGAATCCCTCGGTCTCCGACTTCAGCCCCGCTGACCTTAAAAATGCGAAGGTCAGCTCCGTCGATAAACCCAGTGCTTCTATGTTGTTATAGAAAACACCGTGCAGGGGTTTATCGACGTGCTGCCTGAACAGATTCCTCTGTTCGGCAGCTTTAATTTGGGCTATCAGACGATTCGGCGGAAGCTCAGTAACTGATTCTGCATCAGTACCTCGCCTGCCTCCTCGCCTGTAGTCGAACACGAGACCGAGTTCATCTGCGGCCCTCTGTGCTGCCTTAAACAATAAAGCGCCAACTCCCACGGTTTCATGATCTCTCACTAACCGTAGGAGCGGATCCGAGCTCCTTAGGATGTTACATGCCATACCCAGTGCTACTCTGCCATGCATACACTCCAGACTCAAGAGTCCTCGGCCCCCCCGTTGACGTGGGAGGTACACACGAGGAACGGACGACCTAGGATGAATACTCCTATGAATATTCATCATCTTGCGGGTATCCCTGTCCAATTGGCGCAGCTCATCTACTCGCCATTTAACTACTCCGAAGGAGTAGAGCAGAATCGGAACGGCAAGCATATTAGTGGCAGACACCTTGTTCTTCCCCGACAGTTCTGATGACCAGATCTTTCGGAGTCGGTGTCTGTACTTGCCACGGAGAGAATCCTTTATTTGGTTCACATCCTGGATGTGGCGTTGTTCCACACCCAGGTATGTGTAGGTCTCTCCGGCATCCAAATGTCGTAGGATGCTTCCGTCTGCGAGCTGCGCATCTTCGTGGAATTCCCCGCATCGTCCTCTCTTGAGGTGGACGACTGCGCATTTGTCCAACCCAAACTCCATTCCAATTGCCCGCGTGTATTCCTCGACCACCCTGAGAGCATTTTGAAGTTCTCGCTCTCCGGAGGTATAGAGTTTAAGGTCATCCATATAAAATAGATGGGTGACCTTATGCCTCCGGTTGCTGGGTGGCCCACACTGATACCCGCGGGTTTGGCGGAGTCCAACAGATAGCGGCAGCAGTGAGATGCAGAAGAGGAGCGGACTCAAAGAGTCACCCTGAAACACTCCTCTCTTAAATGTCACCAACTCTGTCGAAACTCGCTCGGCACCGGATGTTATGGTGAAGCGAGTTCTCCAAAGCGGCAACAGTTGTTCGATGCATCTCACTAGTGGTGCTGGTACCGCAAGACATCCGAGCAAGTGTAACAAAAGCTCGTGGGATGTTGTATCAAATGCCTTGCGATAATCAATCCAGGCCATTGACAGATTCCGCTTGTACTGCACAGAATCCTGTGTAATACAGCGGTCTATCAGCAGGTTTTCCTTGCAACCTGCCAGGCCCTTCTTGGCACCACGCTGTTCGTTTATCTGTTGGTAGACCGGATCAACAGACCTCAACATCCTGGTATACAAGATACGAGTAAATAACTTGTAGCAGGAGTTGAGGCAGGTAATCGGCCTATAATTTTTTGGGTCAGACAGATCCCCCTTTTTGGGGATTAGCACAGTTCGCCCCTCGACAAACCAGTCCGGAATTTGCTGCCCCTCGTTCAACCATGAGTTGAAAACTCGGGCCAGATGGCGGTGGGTGGAAGGAAACTTCTTCCACCACCAGTTGTTTATACCATCTGGACCCGGGGCAGCGAAGTTCTTGGTTCCAACAAGTGCTTGTTGAACCTCTTCCGTACTGATTGCCGGGCACACTTCGTCTGGCTCTTCTAAGACTCTACGACAGAGAGCCTCGAAGTGTGCTATAGCTGGAGTGTCATTATCGAATGGACTCGCGACTTCGTAGATTCCTTTCCAGAAGGCTTCGACATTATCAACAGTTGGCGGATTTTCGACAACACGCTGTGGCTCTTGGAACAGGCGAGACGGGTTTGTTTGAAACAATTTGTTTTGTTCCAAACTCCGCATTCGCCTGACCAAAGTTTTCTTAATAGCCATAAGCGCTCGAATCCTATCTAGACAGTGCTGCTTGATGGTCTGCAGCACTGTGCGATTTAGAGTGTGGTGTTGACGTCTCAGTCCGGCTGCCACTCGCCGGACCTTCGGTGTAAATGGTCTACCTGCGACTATATAATCCACCACACTCTGGATTCGAGAAGCGTGCTGCCTTGCTGATCGAATTTTAGCTTCGATCTTCTGTACGCGCCGCTTAGCTTTCCCGACCCTATCAACTGCGCTTGCCTTATTATTATTATTATTATTATTATTATTATTATTATTATTATTATTTTGAAGAAAAAAATAACTTTCCGACATTTTATACATATTTTAGATTAATCTGATAAAAATTGCATTCAAATCGGATAAGTTTTAAACGAGATATGGATGGGTATATAAGAATCTTACTGCCGTAGTAGAAGCGTGCAATAAAAATTTTTATTGCACAGTTTCTTACAAAAGGCTACTTTTTACACTGGAAATGATGTAAAACATAGTTACTTTTTACACGATCATAGATAAACTTATTTTTATTTTACTTTTTGAGACAGTTGCCTAAAAAATGTTGTGTGCACCTCGGCTAAATGATCTTTCTCGGCCTTATTCGAAGTTTGCTTGGCCTCGTGCGAACTTCCGATTCGGCCGACATAGATCAACTTGTGGCCTTGATACACAAACAACTATTTATTAATAAATCAGTTCTGAGAGAAGTTCTGAGTAGCGCTCGATGAGTTCTAAAGGCACACCAGGACTCTTCTGCCTTTATTGAAATATTCCCTCAAAATGTCTTTTTTTAAAAAGACGGCGCTGCGTGAAGTTAGCGACGTGAAATTGATTTTATCGTTTTCTGAGCTTAATTCATCGGAACTCTTTATGTTTTTCTACTAGAACTCTAGAACTATGCCTTTTCTACCAGGAACTCGTGAAGAAATTTAGATTTAAAAAAGGCGGTGCCAACTTCACTCGAATCATTTCTTCTATTATCAGTACCTACGACTTAGGTTTTCTTCTCAGAGGTGCAAAGGATTTTAACTTTATTACTCCTCTTTAATGCATTTATACGATTAAAATTGGAATATTCTGTGATTATATCCCGGATAATATGATGTTCATATTATATTGAAAATATTCAACGCAAATTATTTGGTCTATAAAATGATGGAGCATATCCTGAAATAGGAACTTCCATTGATAGTTTGCTTCAAAGATTAATGCTCTGAAATTATCTTTTCCTCAGTCTCAGATGAACTGCAAAAACTAGGTATGCCATTGAATTCCTTATAAAATTACCGTCCCAACGATGTTCCACTTGAAATTGTAGAAAGCTCATCTAGATTTCACAATTTTTATAGAAATATATTCCCATTGATATCTTTGTTATCATGTTTTAACGATTTCAAAATAAATATCAAAGACGACAGATACCTTAAGTAACTACATAGTTTAAAAAGTAAAATCTTTCTATATTTGATAAAATCACATAATCATTTTGGTATTTTTTCAAAATTTGATCTTAGTTTTAACACACATGCATGCACTGGGAGCTAGACAATATTAACATATGCTTTTAAGAATCAATTAAATGTTATTTGCTAAACATGCTAAACCAAAACAGTAATGAAATGCAACAAATATACTACTATGAATCATATTATCATTGTCATCAAAACCCCATGGCCATAAGGCAGTAAAATTTGCAATTATTTCAAAATTAGAAATCAATTCGCTGGAAACCGCCAAAATACTTTACAGGCTTAAAAGTTTCAGATGATAAATAAAACATTCTGAATTGCGGCATCCTTTTGAAACTCCGTGTCCGTAAAAATGCTTAAAACAACTCCCGCCATGTTACACTACTTTTGTCGTCGGAGAAAAGGTTGAGATTGTAAATTGTTAGGGAGAGGTCTGCCCGAGTAAACAGCCTTAGGATGCAATGCAGTTGAACCTTTTTTGTCCATCCAGCTTCCCTCTTAATGTTGATGTAAGCACTCTTGGGGCATGATGACTTAGGGCGCTGATCAAACATTAAACATTAGCGGCCACTTCGTTAGCACCGTTCGGTAAGTGAAAATTAGATTTGCCACTACGTGCCACGGACGGGGGTAGTGCTTAGTATACAGTTTATATAACGATAAATTTGATGGGGTTACAGGCAGTAGAATGTTATTGAAATAAATGTCATTAATTAAATTTCGTAGAAATAACTGGGGCGTTTATCGCCTTTTAGGTCTATTAATCTATTGGAAATAAGGTAAGAATGACCCAAACTATTGCTCTTAAGCGCCGCCGTGATATCACACTTGCGGCGTTGCTTCAATCAGCTTTGTCAGTCTTTTGCCTGTTATTCAGTAAGTATATACAGAAAACTTGATAGGTACTATATAATTAAGGGCAGTCGTTAATTTAAAAAGAAAAGAAGTGTATACTATTCCTAACTATTGAATTGAATTAACGAATATCGTACATATTTTTTACTAAATCAGTGCATGTTATATTTTTTCTATTCATTTACTCCATAATTATTTTAAGTATGCCGCAAGTTCTCTAATATCATGAATTTTACCAGAAGTTCTGTGAATAAAATGATGACTTTAATGAGCTCGAAACGTCTCCTGTATATCCCTCAGTGTTTGTATTATATGGCTTCTTGGTTGAACGACAAGCACGCTTGACTTCTCACCTCGAGTCGCAGATTCGATTCTAAATAGATAATCAATTTCACTTTATCTTTTTATCATTTTTAATATAAATTTTTCATAATTTTATTATAGCTATCATGGGTGCAAATTAACTTAAAAACACTTCAAATCATGGGGCCTATATATTAAACGCAGTCAAATAAATTAGCTCCGTTTTGGAGAAACAAAGCTAACTTTTAGACGTTTTAAACCCGCTTTTCAAACTGGATTTAATTGATATAATTAAGCCTTATATGAAACTTAAAGCCCGTAAAGCTCTTTTTGATGAATGATTAAATTGCCAATTTTGTTCACTAGGGTGCGAATCATTGCGAACTAATTCAAGATGGAAACGAATGAATAAATAAAGACCGTCTCAGTTGAAAATGCACCGGTTTAGTTGGTCCCCAGGCTATCTAGACATTAGGCAGGATGTAGGACCTATATTTCACGACCGGAGACGCAGACAGTTTCGGATCGATGCAGGTTGCGTTAAACTCAGGAAGACCAATGTCAACATTTGCTGCTTACTTTAAATACCTCGCCTAGAAACTAAATTAAAGGATTTAATAGAGACATGTTCAGTTTTTATTTTAAAAGAATTTTAAACACATCTTAGTGGTTTTTTTAACGAACATCGGCGTGTAGAAAGTTTTCGTCAAGGGATCTAATTATTTAAATAATTTCAAAACAGGAGGATTCTTCCAACATTCCGATACGCAGCGCTTTGTGTTTAACATTTACATAGACAGGGTGATCCATAACTCTCTTTTCATCGTAAATAATTCGGTTGCTGTTAATATATTTGATTGTTTTCAAATGTATATAAACGTAGAAAGTCCTGCAGAATCCGAATATGTATTCAGAAAAACAATTGAATGCCAATTTAAAATATTAATAATAAAAATACGATTTTCTTAAAAAATTTCACCCTGTATATTATTGCATAAAATGATCTGTTATAGACATATTATAGACATACACATGATATTCATTGATGTGTCCAACTTCCGGTTTGGCCGGAAGTGCTTAAAATTTATAGCAATTTTTTATTAACCCTGTATATTTTAATTATTTCAGATAATACTATCGATTACGAATCCAATTATATATAGAACATCATAGTTTCACCATTTTATAAGCTAAATAATTCACAAAATTCAAATTTTACGATACACAGATTTTAAATTATTCTAGTAGGCGGCATGCTTGAAAAAATTGCCTATCCGATTGTAGCTGTCATTACTATATTATTGATATTGTTTGTGCGTTTTCTGTAATCAAAATGAAATAAAAAAATAAATAAATAATAAATAAAAAATAACAGATGAAATTAACAATTTAAACAATAATCCAACAATTTTTAGAAACTTACGAAATAATTTAAAGAAACGATTAAACTGTTGTGTTGAACAGGAAGGGCATTTAATCGAACATTTATTGTAAGCGAAGTTTTATAATGTTTGTTTTTGTTACTTTAATTCATTTGTTTATAATTATTTTTGTTTATTAAATTAAGTTTATTAAGTAAAACTGTTTTTTGAAAATCTCGCTTATAAAATGGTGAAACTATGATGTTTTATATATCATTGGATTCGTAATCGATAGTATTATCTGAAATAATTAAAATATACGGGGTTAATTAAAAATTGCTATAAATTGTAAGCACTTCCGGCCAAACCGGAAGTTGGACACATCAATGAGTATCATGTGTATGTCTATAATATGTTACCAGATCATTTTATGCAATAATATACAGGGTGAAATTTTTTAAGAAAATCGTATTTTTATTATTATTATTTTAAATTGGTATTCAATTGTTTTTCTGAATACATATTCGGATTCTGCAGGGCTTTCTACATATATATATATTGATAAAGGGTATGTTGTGGCCTCCAAAGTAGATACCAAAGATACGTTGTCACCTCATATATAACGTTATGGCCTCCGATTTCGGAGGCGACAACGTTTCTCCTATTTTTCATCGGTTTTGGAAAGAAGGTGACATCTAGAGTTCAAAAACGAAAATTTGTTCGGAGGCGACAAAGTACCTTCCATACTCACAAATAAATATTTTGGTTCCTATATATAACGCTGGCGCTGATGTCGCATTCAGTATTCAATGAGAGCACGTTGTCACCTCCTGATATATAAAGCTGAATTTTTTGTCACAAGCGTAGCGTTCCCGCCTCCTTAAAAAGGCAACGTCGCAGGACATTTCAGCATATTATGGGCGAGTTGCTTTATTCACGGGTTGATCCACCAGATGTGTTTTATCTCGTTCTAACCTCGGACATAGAACGAGATAAAACACATCTGATGGATCCACCGGTGAATAAAGCAACTCGCCCTATGAGATTGGATAGTGATAATTTAAATATGTCATCAATTATGTCATTTGAACATCCTAAATTATAGTTATTGTTTTATTTACGTGGCATACTGAAAATTTTTGCAGAAAACCGGAATGATACAATATATCAGCTTTGAAATTTTTCATAATTCAAGAAGCTATATTTCAAGATATGATTGGAATAGATATTAAGTATAATATATTATATATTTTTGGAGAAATAAAACAATATAACTTACTTTTAGCTTAAGACGTATAATTTCATGCACATCTGGAGATTCTTTGTAAAATGTAATGTAAGACTAAAAAGTGGGTGAGAACGAGTCAGACTGTACAGGCCAGTACAGGGATATTATCGAAAGATTAACCCCTTATGACATTTTTATTCTTCTAAGAAAATAATGGTAAATACAAAAGTTGTGCGAAATTTTCCCGCGATCTCACCGTACTTATCGAAATTACAATTATACAGGGCGTTCTGGAGATACAAACCTAACTTGTTTTTCTAAATGGAATACCCTGTATGTTTTTATATTTTTGAAATCTACGCATTATCCCGATTCCGACGATATACCAGGTGACCACGAAATGACGCTCGTCTCTATATCTTCTTGGTTTTACAAGATATGAATTTCAAAGTTGGGCACGTCAAATAACAGTTAAATATGCATTATTTTGACCGCTTTTTTACTTTCAGTCGCTTTGAGTTTCACCGGAAATGACACTAACTTTGATTTTTTAAATGGAACACCCTATAGATTTTTACATTTTTGGATTCAGGAGGTCATTTTGGATATATGTAGTTATGGCATATTGAGATAAAAATATTAATACTGACATTTTTATGAGCAAATTAAATTTTTTACTAGGCGTCCGGAAAGTACAACAGTACAGTATTCATATGAGGCCGGAAAATGAGACATTACGGTATCAGAGCCGGCAAAGTACCGGAAACCACCGGAAACTTATTACGAACCAATCACAAACTGTTATTATACCTTTTGACAGTTGTTTGACATATAAAAATCAACCGTAAATTAAAAAATAGTGTCAAATGTCAAATGACATAAGAAAATAACCAAGTGTCAAATTATACAAAAATGCTAATATACAAGAAATGACGGGATGAAATAAAATATCATTCGACACACGTCCGTAAGGTGTTATTCCAGCCTCGTTTAGATATTCTAGACTCGGCTCCTGCCGTCGCCTCGTCCATAATATCTACTCGACTGTAACAAGTCACCTTCCGGACTTGTGACGAAAATTACTATTGTTATGCTTCAGTAATTAATAAAAAATACAATTATGACGTTATGCCATATGGCATTTGTGTTAAAAAATCTTAAACATTTCGGAAATCATTTCTCCAAATTAACTATCCTTTTTTAATGGCACCATGGTGGTACACTACGTTATTTCAATAAAGCATTTTATTACCGATTACTTGGTACCAAGGACTTCACTATATCTTTATATTGTAATACATTAATATACATAAGAATAACATTCAACTAGAAATGAAAAAAAGTCAATATTTAACAGTGGATCTTTATCAAGTAGATGCCTTTGATCTCCTGAATCTAAAGATGTAAAAATATATGCATGGTGTTCCATTTAAAATTCCAAAGTTCGCATTATTTCCGGTGAAACCAGAAGCGACAAAAAATGTTAAATCTGTTGAATTAATGCATATTTAGCCGTTATCTGAGGTGCCCACATTAGAAATTTATATCTTGTAAAACCAAGAAGAGATAGAGGCAAGTGACATCTTGTGGTCATATTCTTGGTTTTAAAAGATATGAATTTCAAATTTGGACACGTCAAATAACGGCTGAATAATATTTATTAATTCGACCAATTTATCATTTTCCGTTGCTTCCTGTTTCACCGGAAATTATGCTAACATTGGATTTTTAAATGGAACGCCCTGTATATTTTCACATTTTTTATTCAGCAGGTCAGATGCTAGAGATCCACAAATATGAGTTTTTTTTTTTCATTTATATCTTTTTGAATGTTATATTATTCTTATGTATTTTTATGTATTATAATATGAACAAATCCATCATTAAAAAAAAATAGTTATCCTGAAAAAATTATTTTCAAAATATTTCAGATCTTATAACACAAATTTCATATGATATAATACCATAATTGCATTTTTTGATTAATTATTAAAGCAAAATAAAACATATTTTTGAGATCACGGCCGCCTGGATGAAAAATTTAGTTTGCTCATAAAAATGTCTGCCAGTAATATTTTTCTCAATATGCCATAACTGTATCCAAAATGACCTCCTGAATATAAAAATGTAAAAATATATAGGGTGTTCCATTTAAAAAACCAAAGTTAGTCACATTTCCGGTAAAACCGGAAGTGACAGAAAATGAAAAATCAGTCGACATAATGCATATTTAACCGTTATTTGACGTGCCCTAATTTGAAATTCATATCTTGTCAAAACAAGAAGATATAGGGACGAGCGTCATTTCGTGGTCACCCGGTACATGTATTGTATGTTTGCTCAACTTTTTGCTCAACTTCTTCTAATATAAATTTTTGCAAAATATGTAGAAAAACAGGGTTGCCTTGAAAATTATATTGGTTAGAAATACCATTCTGCATTTTATTTTGTTATTTTATACTAGGTAAATCATGTTTTTACAAAAAAAACATATTTTATGAAAAGGTGTTCCACATGCCACATAACAATCAATAATGCCATTCTTTTATTCGATTGAACAAGAACCATTTTGACTTAAAAATGTAGCCACCAAAACTAGGGCTAGTAAGAGAAATATCAAACTAAAATAGTAATGCTTTTGTTTCTGACCAAACTGATTTGACGCCTCCTATATTTTCACATAATTAATTGGATCGCGGAGAAAACCGCATGTTTTTTATGTTGAACTGATCATCTGTGCAACGTAACATGTTTCAAAAATTCCTATTTAATTAATAAAATAAAGTAGAAAAATATAAAATTTTCGTGGCAAAATTGATTCTTTTTATTTTGCAGCCATTGATATTTGATGTCTATTGGGCAATTAGGCCAAGTGGCAAGTATTTTTTCGCCACAAATTGATAATAGCATCTTGTTTCACAGACATAAAAAATATGTCAAAAGTGTGATTACCTCCGAGGTCGGAGACTACCCTTAATTTTGCAATTTAGGTACAATAATCCGGTTTTCTAGCAATAACTGGTATCCTATTCATCCTACGTGAGAAATGGTGGTATACAAAATTGAAGATATTAAAATTCTTTATAAAAGATGCCCTACGCATATTTTTGCTCAGACCAACGGTTTTTTAATACTAACCGCACAAAATTGAAAAATTCGTGACGGTCACAGCGAGCGAAAACCTTTGGTCTGAGCAAAAATATGTAAAGTTTATAGAGAATTTTAATGTCTTCAATTTTGTATACCACTATTTCTCTCGTAGGGTGAATAGGAATACATAAATCGCACAATTAAGGGTAGTCGCCGACATCGGGGGTAATCACACTTTTGATATGTTTTTTATGTCTCTGAAACAAGATCATTAAGAAAAAAAAATGTATTATCAATTTGTATTTTTTTGTGGGTTTTTTCGACCTGCCGCCGTATGGACTAAAAAGGTTGGATCAAATATACAATACATATACAGGGTGAATCAGTTTTAATGGGATAAACGCAAACGAATAATAATAATAAAATTTTGTTATATAAACATATCCTCAAAATTGCTTAGTTTGTGAGATACCAAGTGTTTTTATTTTTTATCTTTGAAACGGGAAAAGATATTTCAGTCAAATTTGGTATATGATAGTTTTGGACAAAACCACATTCATTCTTGTGCTCCTTAACATTAACACAAGATCCAGTGGCATACAAATCGGGGCCATCTGATCCCCTTTTTTAAAAAAGTGGACGCGTCTGAGTTTTTTTGGTATCCTATTCATCCTACGTGAGAAATGGTGGTATACAAAATTGAAGATATTAAAATTCTTTATAAAAGATGCCCTACGCATATTTTTGCTCAGACCAACGGTTTTTTAATACTAACCGCACAAAATTGAAAAATTCGTGACGGTATTTTTATAATCGTTTTAATAATTTTTATAATCGTTTGTCAATTCTAAGTAAATTAGGTCTCTACAAGTGTTAACCATAATGTATTTGATTTTGAGTTATTTCCCTATTTGTTATTAGAAATGTATAAAAACTTGAAACCTGGCAAGATGTTGTTTAATGGAAAATTGAATTAAATTGACGACTTATTTTAATTATAAATATAAATGTCTGTTTAGTTTAATCTTTTGACAATAAACTCTTACACCTTAATTGAATTAAAGGTTTTTAATAGATTTACGTCAAAGTTGAATACATATTAAATATAATAATGCAATAAATTCCAATAATATAGCATTCTTACAGTTGCTTTAAATATTAATAAGTTGTATCAATTTCAAAAGTCTCGCCAGTTTTCCATTAATGACGTCAAAAACGGACGGTCTCGTTATTGGTTAAAGTCCAAATAAATTCGTTCGTGCACGTGACGTCACAATACTAACCTCAAAAATATGTAATTTTTACGATTTTCAAATATGCTGCTTTTATCAAAATTTCTGCTCCTGTACTATGAACTAAAATCTTGTTCAGTGCATTATTAATGAAGTTTTAATTGCCTTAATCTAATAAAATAAGATTGTTTTTGTTGGTTGGAAATCCAATCTATAATTAGCTGCCTATTTTTAATAATCTACAAAACTGCAGGGTGTCCCGAAATAACGTGAAAACCTCTTAAGGCTATTTCCTCATCAAGAAATAAATATAATCTCTTATGTACAGTAAAGTCGAGAACAGCCTCCTTGAGCCGCTAGATCTCCTCAAAAGGGGGCACCAAAAAGTGATTTGATTTTTTTTTTTTTTTCGAAAGTGACTATAGCTGGCGGAATGAAATTTGGGCACGACTTTGTACTTATGGAAGGTCTTCTTAATAGGTAAAAGTTAACAGGAGTTAAATTATTATGCATATACAGGGTGTCCCGAAATTAGTGGTCATCATTTTACCAGCTTGTTCAAAAATAAGGCAAGAAGTTCCTACAAATATAGCCACAGAAAGGCTTCCTAAGGGAGCTACAACCCTTTAAAAGTGCTTCCTTGATGATGGTTTTTAGTTAATATTTCCGAAACCGGTGAAATTAAAAACATGAAATTTTGGTCAATTACTAATCATTTTATGACCAATAAGGTAGTGTAAAAATGAATCAAAAATTTCATTCAGGGGTGGGTCAAACAGGGAGGGGGTGGAGTAAAATGCCCCACAACTTTTTCGCATGTAAGTTTTTCCAAATTTTGGTAGCAAATTATGGAATACCAGAGTTTTTTCTGCAATAAAGGTATTCTAGTTGTACTTTGATATGGCGCACCGTTTTCGAGTTATTTGAGTTTCTGGAAAACAATAATCACAAAAAAATCACAACGGAACGAGTAGGATGCACAGTTCTCTAGGTACTTAGTATCTAATTAATAATAGAATTATGCTGAAATGATCGCTTCCAGGGCGCTACTGCAAAAAATAATAATAGGACAATTTTATTAGTAATTACTAATTAAATGTAAAGTTTATGTTAATAGGCCTATGACTTTGCTAGAATTAAAACAAAAAATATGAGAAGAAATTAATAGAATTCCACCTGAGATGTGTTTAGCAGTTTTTAATCACATGGAGAAGGTATTGCAGGAGTGTTTTGACCGAAATGGAAGGCGCGTCGACAATATAATTTTTAAAACATAAAATCCGCCTATATTGTGTGTATTTTTGCAGTAATAAATTTATTTTAAAACTTCAAGCAAATTTATTATTAGCCTTTAAAAAGGGAATTCCATTCCTAGACACCATGTATAAACCACAATAGTTGAAATGTTTTATTGTGTATTTTAAGTCCCTAAAGGAGTAGTTTATTATTTTCCTTAAGTTTTATATCTTAATTCCTCTGGTTCTTATCACCCCCAATCATGATTAGGTACCACGTATCTTGGGCAATGGGAGTCAAAACAACTTCTTTTTAAGAAAATTAACCAGAATTAATCAGAACGGTATAAAACTAGTCAAAAAAATATATTTTTTAACCTTAGTTATTACATTTTCGAAAGCAAATACGTTTCTTAAGCTGTAAAACTTATTAGCAATTTAATAAAAAATAAAATGTAATATATTATATTTTATTAGTAATATATTAAAGTAATATATTAAAGTAATTTATTAAAGTGATATATTAAAATGTAATATATTACATTTTATTTTTTATTAAATTGTTAATAAGTTAGTTTTATAGCTTAAGAAACGTATTTGCTTTCGAAAATGTAATAACTAAGGTTAAAAAAATATATTTTTTTGACTAGTTTTGTACCGTTCTGATTATCTCTTCTTGGGTAATGCGAGTCAAAACAACTTACTTTTAAATTAAGAAAATTATATTTCTTTGTCATGTTTTTAATAAATTTTATAACTAAACAAACGTACTTATAAACAAATATATTTTGTTGACTCAGATTTTTACAGTTCTCCTTAACTGACCACAATTTCCTTGTCCTTCCCTACCTTACAAAAGTCATGTTCCTCATTTATCCCATTTTATTTAATATTTCGATAAGTAATATTTCATGAGTAAAACATTCTGAAACTGAATTTATATTCATATTAAAAACACGCCCTTATAATGCACGGATACAGAGGTGTCTTTGTGACCTCCGATAATGTGACAACACTGTCGGAGCCGACAACGTTATTAACGTGAGCGCTTATATATAGATTTCGGAGGTCACATAGTACTTTATGTGGTTTCCATATATGACCTCCTTAAAAGTCAAATTTCTCTTCCCCTCTTTTGAAATACAGATTCGTGACCCTCTCCTCACCCCATATATGAAATTTTTTTTTCTCTAGTTGAACGGGGAGACCCGGAGGCGAGGTCGCCTCTTCCATGTAGTGGAGGTGACAACATACCGCGTATAGATATATATATATATATATATATATATATATATATATATATCTATACGCGGTATGTTGTCACCTCCACTACATGGAAGAGGCGACCTCGCCTCCGGGTCTCCCCGTTCAACTAGAGAAAAAAAAATTTCATATATGGGGTGAGGAGAGGGTCACGAATCTGAATTTCAAAAGAGGGGAAGAGAAATTTGACTTTTAAGGAGGTCATATATGGAAACCACATAAAGTACTATGTGACCTCCGAAATCTATATATAAGCGCTCACGTTAATAACGTTGTCGGCTCCGACAGTGTTGTCACATTATCGGAGGTCACAAAGACACCTCTGTATCCGTGCATTATAAGGGCGTGTTTTTAATATGAATATAAATTCAGTTTCAGAATGTTTTACTCATGAAATATTACTTATCGAAATATTAAATAAAATGGGATAAATGAGGAACATGACTTTTGTAAGGTAGGGAAGGACAAGGAAATTGTGGTCAGTTAAGGAGAACTGTAAAAATCTGAGTCAACAAAATATATTTGTTTATAAGTACGTTTGTTTAGTTATAAAATTTATTAAAAACATGACAAAGAAATATAATTTTCTTAATTTAAAAGTAAGTTGTTTTGACTCGCATTACCCAAGAAGAGATAATCAGAACGGTACAAAACTAGTCAAAAAAATATATTTTTTTAACCTTAGTTATTACATTTTCGAAAGCAAATACGTTTCTTAAGCTATAAAACTAACTTATTAGCAATTTAATAAAAAATAAAATGTAATATATTACATTTTAATATATCACTTTAATAAATTACTTTAATATATTACTTTAATATATTACTAATAAAATATAATATATTACATTTTATTTTTTATTAAATTGCTAATAAGTTTTACAGCTTAAGAAACGTATTTGCTTTCGAAAATGTAATAACTAAGGTTAAAAAATATATTTTTTTGACTAGTTTTATACCGTTCTGATTAATTCTGGTTAATTTTCTTAAAAAGAAGTTGTTTTGACTCCCATTGCCCAAGATACATGGTACCTAATCATGATTGGGGGTGATAAGAACCAGAGGAATTAAGATATAAAACATAAGGAAAATAATAAACTACTCCTTTAGGGACTTAAAATACACAATAAAACATTTCAACTATTGTGGTTTATACATGGTGTCCAGGAATGGAATTCCCTTTTTAAAGGCTAATAATAAATTTGCTTGAAGTTTTAAAATAAATTTATTACTGCAAAAATACACACAATATAGGCGGATTTTATGTTTTAAAAATTATATTGTCGAAGCGCCTTCCATTTCGGTCAAAACACTCATGCAATACCTTCTCCATGTGATTAAAAACTGCTAAACACATCTCAGGTGGAATTCTATTAATTTCTTCTCATATTTTTTGTTTTAATTCTAGCAAAGTCATAGGCCTATTAACATATTACATTTAATTAGTAATTGTCCTATTATTATTTTTTGCAGTAGCGCCCTGGAAGCGATCATTTCAGCATAATTCTATTATTAATTAGATACTAAGTACCTAGAGAACTGTGCATCCTACTCGTTCCGTTGTGATTTTTTTGTGATTATTGTTTTCAAGAAACTCAAATAACTCGAAAACGGTGCGCCATATCAAAGTACAACTAGAATACCTTTATTGCAGTATTCCATAATTTGCTACCAAAATTTGGAAAAACTTACATGCGAAAAAGTTGTGGGGCATTTTACTCCACCCCCTCCCTGTTTGACCCACCCCTGAATGAAATTTTTGATTCATTTTTACACTACCTTATTGGTCATAAAATGATTAGTAATTGACCAAAATTTCATGCTTTTAATTTCACCGGTTTCGGAAATATTAACTAAAAACCATCATCAAGGAAGCACTTTTAAAAGGTTGTAGCTCCCTTAGGAAGCCTTTCTGTGGCTATATTTGTAGGAACTTCTTGCCTTATTTTTGAACAAGCTGGTAAAATGATGACCACTAATTTCGGGACACCCTGTATATGCATAATAATTTCACTCCTGTTAACTTTTACCTATTAAGAAGACCTTCGATAAGTACAAAGTCGTGCCCAAATTTCATTCACTTTCGAAAAAAAAAAAAATCAAATCACTTTTTGGTGCCCCCTTTAGAGGAGATCTAGCGGCTAGAGGAGGCCGTTCTCGACTTTACTGTACATAAGAGATTATATTTATTTCTTGATGAGGAAATACCCTTAAGAGGTTTTCACGTTATTTCGGGACACCCTGCAGTTTTCATTTTGTAGATTATTAAAAATAGGCAGCTAATTATAGATTGGATTTCCAACCAACAAAAACAATCTTATTTTATTAGATTAAGGCAATTAAAACTTCATTAATAATGCACTGAACAAGATTTTAGTTCATAGTACAGGAGCAGAAATTTTGATAAAAGCAGCATATTTGAAAATCGTAAAAATTACATATTCTTGAGGTTAGTATTGTGACGTCACGTGCACGAACGAATTTATTTGGACTTTAACCAATAACGAGACCGTCCGTTTTTGACGTCATTAATGGAAAACTGGCGAGACTTTTGAAATTGATACAACTTATTAATATTTAAAGCAACTGTAAGAATGCTATATTATTGGAATTTATTGCATTATTATATTTAATATGTATTCAACTTTGACGTAAATCTATTAAAAACCTTTAATTCAATTAAGGTGTAAGAGTTTATTGTCAAAAGATTAAACTAAACAGACATTTATATTTATAATTAAAATAAGTCGTCAATTTAATTCAATTTTCCATTAAACAACATCTTGCCAGGTTTCAAGTTTTTATACATTTCTAATAACAAATATGGAAATAACTCAAAATCAAATACATTATGGTTAACACTTGTAGAGACCTAATTTACTTAGAATTGACAAACGATTATAAAAATTATTATAAATCTTTAAAAAAACCCAGACGCGTCAGATCAGATCAGATGGCCCCGATTTGTATGCCACTGGATCTTGTGTTAATGTTAAGGAGCACAAGAATGAATGTGGTTTTGTCCAAAACTATCATATACCAAATTTGACTGAAATATCTTTTCCCGTTTCAAAGATAAAAAATAAAAACACTTGGTATCTCACAAACTAAGCAATTTTGAGGATATGTTTATATAACAAAATTTTATTATTATTATTCGTTTGCGTTTATCCCATTAAAACTGATTCACCCTGTATATGTATTGTATATTTGATCCAACCTTTTTAGTCCATACGGCGGCAGGTCGAAAAAACCCACAAAAAAATACAAATTGATAATACATTTTTTTTTCTTAATGATCTTGTTTCAGAGACATAAAAAACATATCAAAAGTGTGATTACCCCCGATGTCGGCGACTACCCTTAATTGTGCGATTTATGTGTTAAAATCTGGTTTTTTAACGATAAGGTGCTTCCTATTCACCCTACGAGAGAAATAGTGGTATACAAAATTGAAGACATTAAAATTCTCTATAAACTTTACATATTTTTGCTCAGACCAAAGGTTTTCGCTCGCTGTGACCGTCACGAATTTTTCAATTTTGTGCGGTTAGTATTAAAAAACCGTTGGTCTGAGCAAAAATATGCGTAGGGCATCTTTTATAGAGAATTTTAATATCTTCAATTTTGTATACCACCATTTCTCACGTAGGATGAATAGGATACCAGTTATTGCTAGAAAACCGGATTATTGTACCTAAATTGCAAAATTAAGGGTAGTCTCCGACCTCGGAGGTAATCACACTTTTGACATATTTTTTATGTCTGTGAAGCAAGATGCTATTATCAATTTGTGGCGAAAAAATACTTGCCGCTTGGCCTAATTGCCCAATAGACATCAAATATCAATGTCTGCAAAATAAAAAGAATCAATTTTGCCACGAAAATTTTATATTTTTCTACTTTATTTTATTAATTAAATAGGAATTTTTGAAACATGTTACGTTGCACAGATGATCAGTTCAACATCAAAAACATGCGGTTTTCTCCGCGATCCAATTAATTATGTGAAAATATAGGAGGCGTCAAATCAGTTTGGTCAGAAACAAAAGCATTACTATTTTAGTTTGATATTTCTCTTACTAGCCCTAGTTTTGGTGGCTACATTTTTAAGTCAAAATGGTTCTTGTTCAATCGAATAAAAAAATGGCATTATTGATTGTTATGTGGCATGTGGAACACCTTTTCATAAAATATGTTTTTTTTGTAAAAACATGATTTACCTAGTATAAAATAACAAAATAAAATGCAGAATGGTATTTCTAACCAATATGATTTTCAAGGCAACCCTGTTTTTCTTCATATTTTGCAAAAATTTATATTAGAAGAAGTTGAGCAAAAAGTTGAGCAAACATACAACACATGTACCGGGTGACCACGAAATGACGCTCGTCCCTATATCTTCTTGTTTTGACAAGATATGAATTTCAAATTACGGCACGTCAAATAACGGTTAAATATGCATTATGTCGACTGATTTTTCATTTTCTGTCACTTCCGATTTCACCGGAAATGTGACTAACTTTGGTTTTTTAAATGGAACACCCTATATATTTTTACATTTTTATATTCAGGAGGTCATTTTGGAAACAGTTATGGCATATTGAGATAAAAATATTACTGGCTGACATTTTTATGAGCAAACTTAATTTTTCATCCAGGCGGCCGTGATCTCAAAAATATGTTTTATTTTGCTTCAATAATTAATCAAAAAATGCAATTATGGTATTATATCATATGAAATTTGTGTTATAAGATCTGAAATATTTTGGAAATAATTTTTTCAGGATAACTATTTTTTTTAATGGCACCATGATGGATTTGTTCATATTATAATACATAAAAATACATAAGAATAATATAACTTTAAAAAGATATAAATGAAAAAAAAAACTCATATTTGTGGATCTCTAGCATCTGACCTGCTGAATAAAAAATGTGAAAATATACAGGGCGTTCCATTTAAAAATCCAATGTTAGCATAATTTCCGGTGAAACAGGAAGCAACGGAAAATGATAAATTGGTCGAATTAATAAATATTATTCAGCAGTTATTTGACGTGTCCAAATTTGAAATTCATATCTTTTAAAACCAAGAATATGACCACGCCTCTATCTCTTCTTGGTTTTACAAGATATAAATTTCTAATATGGGCACCTCAAATAACGGCTAAATATGCATTAATTCAACAGATTTAACATTTTTTGTCGCTTCTGGTTTCACCGGAAATGATGCTAACTTTGGAATTTTAAATGGAACACCCTGTATATATTTTTACATCTTTAGATTCAGGAGATCAAAGGCATCTACTTGATAAAGATCCACTGTTAAATATTGACTTTTTTTCATTTCTAGTTGAATGTTATTCTTATGTATATTAATGTATTACAATATAAAGATATAGTGAAGTCCTTGGTACCAAGTAATCGGTAATAAAATGCTTTATTGAAATAACGTAGTGTACCACCATGGTGCCATTAAAAAAGGATAGTTAATTTGGAGAAATGATTTCCGAAATGTTTAAGATTTTTTAACACAAATGCCATATGGCATAACGTCATAATTGTATTTTTTATTAATTACTGAAGCATAACAATAGTAATTTTCGTCACAAGTCCGGAAGGTGACTTGTTACAGTCGAGTAGATATTATGGACGAGGCGACGTTAGGAGCCGAGTCTAGAATATCTAAACGAGGCTGGAATAACACCTTACGGACGTGTGTCGAATGATATTTTATTTCATCCTGTCATTTCTTGTATATTAGCATTTTTGTATAATTTGACATATTTTCTTATGTCATTTGACATTTGACACTATTTTTTAATTTACGGTTGATTTTTATGTCAAACAACTGTCAAAAGGTATAATAACAGTTTGTGATTGGTTCGTAATAAGTTTCCGGTGGTTTCCGGTACTTTGCCGGCTCTGATACCGTAATGTCTCATTTTCCGGCCTCATATGAATACTGTACTGTTGTACTTTCCGGACGGGATGAAATAAAATATTTTTTTGGGATTACGGCCGCCTAGTAAAAAATTTAATTTGCTCATAAAAATGTCAGTATTAATATTTTTATCTCAATATGCCATAACTACATATATCCAAAATGACCTCCTGAATCCAAAAATGTAAAAATCTATAGGGTGTTCCATTTAAAAAATCAAAGTTAGTGTCATTTCCGGTGAAACTCAAAGCGACTGAAAGTAAAAAAGCGGTCAAAATAATGCATATTTAACTGTTATTTGACGTGCCCAACTTTGAAATTCATATCTTGTAAAACCAAGAAGATATAGAGACGAGCGTCATTTCGTGGTCATCTGGTATATCGTCGGAATCGGGATAATGCGTAGATTTCAAAAATATAAAAACATACAGGGTATTCCATTTAGAAAAACAAGTTAGGTTTGTATCTCCAGAACGCCCTGTATAATTGTAATTTCGATAAGTACGGTGAGATCGCGGGAAAATTTCGCACAACTTTTGTATTTACCATTATTTTCTTAGAAGAATAAAAATGTCATAAGGGGTTAATCTTTCGATAATATCCCTGTACTGGCCTGTACAGTCTGACTCGTTCTCACCCACTTTTTAGTCTTACATTACATTTTACAAAGAATCTCCAGATGTGCATGAAATTATACGTCTTAAGCTAAAAGTAAGTTTTATTGTTTTATTTCTCCAAAAATATATAATATATTATACTTAATATCTATTCCAATCATATCTTGAAATATAGCTTCTTGAATTATGAAAAATTTCAAAGCTGATATATTGTATCATTCCGGTTTTCTGCAAAAATTTTCAGTATGCCACGTAAATAAAACAATAACTATAATTTAGGATGTTCAAATGATATAATTGATGACATATTTAAATTATCACTATCCAATCTCATAGGGCGAGTTGCTTTATTCACCGGTGGATCCATCAGATGTGTTTTATCTCGTTCTATGTCCGAGGTTAGAACGAGATAAAACACATCTGGTGGATCAGCCCGTGAATAAAGCAACTCGCCCATAATATGCTGAAATGTCCTGCGACGTTGCCTTTTTAAGGAGGCGGGAACGCTACGCTTGTGACAAAAAATTCAGCTTTATATATCAGGAGGTGACAACGTGCTCTCATTGAATACTGAATGCGACATCAGCGCCAGCGTTATATATAGGAACTAAAATATTTATTTGTGAGTATGGAAGGTACTTTGTCGCCTCCGAACAAATTTTCGTTTTTGAACTCTAGATGTCACCTTCTTTCCAAAACCGATGAAAAATAGGAGAAACGTTGTCGCCTCCGAAATCGGAGGCCATAACGTTATATATGAGGTGACAACGTATCTTTGGTATCTACTTTGGAGGCCACAACATACCCTTTATCAATATATATATATATATATATATATATATATATATATATATATATATATATATATATATATCTATACGCGGTATGTTGTCACCTCCACTACATGGAAGAGGCGACCTCGCCTCCGGGTCTCCCCGTTCAACTAGAGAAAAAAAAATTTCATATATGGGGTGAGGAGAGGGTCATGAATCTGTATTTCAAAAGAGGGGAAGAGAAATTTGACTTTTAAGGAGGTCATATATGGAAACCACATAAAGTACTATGTGACCTCCGAAATCTATATACAAGCGCTCACGTTAATAACGTTGTCGGCTCCGACAGTGTTGTCACATTATCGGAGGTCACAAAGACACCTCTGTATCCGTGCATTATAAGGGCGTGTTTTTAATATGAATATAAATTCAGTTTCAGAATGTTTTACTCATGAAATATTACTTATCGAAATATTAAATAAAATGGGATAAATGAGGAACATGACTTTTGTAAGGTAGGGAAGGACAAGGAAATTGTGGTCAGTTAAGGAGAACTGTAAAAATCTGAGTCAACAAAATATATTTGTTTATAAGTACGTTTGTTTAGTTATAAAATTTATTAAAAACATGACAAAGAAATATAATTTTCTTAATTTAAAAGTAAGTTGTTTTGACTCGCATTACCCAAGAAGAGATAATCAGAACGGTACAAAACTAGTCAAAAAAATATATTTTTTTAACCTTAGTTATTACATTTTCGAAAGCAAATACGTTTCTTAAGCTATTAAACTAACTTATTAGCAATTTAATAAAAAATAAAATGTAATATATTACATTTTAATATATCACTTTAATAAATTACTTTAATATATTACTTTAATATATTACTAATAAAATATAATATATTACATTTTATTTTTTATTAAATTGCTAATAAGTTTTACAGCTTAAGAAACGTATTTGCTTTCGAAAATGTAATAACTAAGGTTAAAAAATATATTTTTTTGACTAGTTTTATACCGTTCTGATTAATTCTGGTTAATTTTCTTAAAAAGAAGTTGTTTTGACTCCCATTGCCCAAGATACGTGGTACCTAATCATGATTGGGGGTGATAAGAACCAGAGGAATTAAGATATAAAACATAAGGAAAATAACAAACTACTCCTTTAGGGACTTAAAATACACAATAAAACATTTCAACTATTGTGGTTTATACATGGTGTCCAGGAATGGAATTCCCTTTTTAAAGGCTAATAATAAATTTGCTTGAAGTTTTAAAATAAATTTATTACTGCAAAAATACACACAATATAGGCGGATTTTATGTTTTAAAAATTATATTGTCGAAGCTCCTTCCATTTCGGTCAAAACACTCCTGCAGTACCTTCTCCATGTGATTAAAAACTGCTAAACACATCTCAGGTGGAATTCTATTAATTTCTTCTCATATTTTTTGTTTTAATTCTAGCAAAGTCATAGGCCTATTAACATAAACTTTACATTTAATTAGTAATTACTAATAAAATTGTCCTATTATTATTTTTTGCAGTAGCGCCCTGGAAGCGATCATTTCAGCATAATTCTATTATTAATTAGATACTAAGTACCTAGAGAACTGTGCATCCTACTCGTTCCGTTGTGATTTTTTTGTGATTATTGTTTTCCAGAAACTCAAATAACTCGAAAACGGTGCGCCATATCAAAGTACAACTAGAATACCTTTATTGCAGAAAGAACTCTGGTATTCCATAATTTGCTACCAAAATTTGGAAAAACTTACATGCGAAAAAGTTGTGGGGCATTTTACTCCACCCCCTCCCTGTTTGACCCACCCCTGAATGAAATTTTTGATTCATTTTTACACTACCTTATTGGTCATAAAATGATTAGTAATTGACCAAAATTTCATGTTTTTAATTTCACCGGTTTCGGAAATATTAACTAAAAACCATCATCAAGGAAGCACTTTTAAAGGGTTGTAGCTCCCTTAGGAAGCCTTTCTGTGGCTATATTTGTAGGAACTTCTTGCCTTATTTTTGAACAAGCTGGTAAAATGATGACTACTAATTTCGGGACACCCTGTATATGCATAATAATTTAACTCCTGTTAACTTTTACCTATTAAGAAGACCTTCCATAAGTACAAAGTCGTGCCCAAATTTCATTCCGCCAGCTATAGTCACTTTCGAAAAAAAAAAAAAATCAAATCACTTTTTGGTGCCCCCTTTTGAGGAGATCTAGCGGCTCAAGGAGGCCGTTCTCGACTTTACTGTACATAAGAGATTATATTTATTTCTTGATGAGGAAATTCCCGTAAGAGGTTTTCACGTTATTTCGGGACACCCTGCAGTTTTAATTTTGTAGATTATTAAAAATAGGCAGCTAATTATAGATTGGATTTCCAACCAACAAAAACAATCTTATTTTATTAGATTAAGGCAATTAAAACTTCATTAATAATGCACTGAACAAGATTTTAGTTCATAGTACAGGAGCAGAAATTTTGATAAAAGCAGCATATTTGAAAATCGTAAAAATTACATATTTTTGAGGTTAGTATTGTGACGTCACGTGCACGAACGAATTTATTTGGACTTTAACCAATAACGAGACCGTCCGTTTTTGACGTCATTAATGGAAAACTGGCGAGACTTTTGAAATTGATACAACTTATTAATATTTAAAGCAACTGTAAGAATGCTATATTATTGGAATTTATTGCATTATTATATTTAATATGTATTCAACTTTGACGTAAATCTATTAAAAACCTTTAATTCAATTAAGGTGTAAGAGTTTATTGTCAAAAGATTAAACTAAACAGACATTTATATTTATAATTAAAATAAGTCGTCAATTTAATTCAATTTTCCATTAAACAACATCTTGCCAGGTTTCAAGTTTTTATACATTTCTAATAACAAATAGGGAAATAACTCAAAATCAAATACATTATGGTTAACACTTGTAGAGACCTAATTTACTTAGAATTGACAAACGATTATAAAAATTATTATAAATCTTTAAAAAAACCCAGACGCGTCCACTTTTTTAAAAAAGGGGATCAGATGGCCCCGATTTGTATGCCACTGGATCTTGTGTTAATGTTAAGGAGCACAAGAATGAATGTGGTTTTGTCCAAAACTATCATATACCAAATTTGACTGAAATATCTTTTCCCGTTTCAAAGATAAAAAATAAAAACACTTGGTATCTCACAAACTAAGCAATTTTGAGGATATGTTTATATAACAAAATTTTATTATTATTATTCGTTTGCGTTTATCCCATTAAAACTGATTCACCCTGTATATGTATTGTATATTTGATCCAACCTTTTTAGTCCATACGGCGGCAGGACGAAAAAACCCACAAAAAAATACAAATTGATAAAACATTTTTTTTTCTTAATGATCTTGTTTCAGAGACATAAAAAACATATCAAAAGTGTGATTACCCCCGATGTCGGCGACTACCCTTAATTGTGCGATTTATGTATTAAAATCTGGTTTTTTAACGATAAGGTGCTTCCTATTCACCCTACGAGAGAAATAGTGGTATACAAAATTGAAGACATTAAAATTCTCTATAAACTTTACATATTTTTGCTCAGACCAAAGGTTTTCGCTCGCTGTGACCGTCACGAATTTTTCAATTTTGTGCGGTTAGTATTAAAAAACCGTTGGTCTGAGCAAAAATATGCGTAGGGCATCTTTTATAGAGAATTTTAATATCTTCAATTTTGTATACCACCATTTCTCACGTAGGATGAATAGGATACCAGTTATTGCTAGAAAACCGGATTATTGTACCTAAATTGCAAAATTAAGGGTAGTCTCCGACCTCGGAGGTAATCACACTTTTGACATATTTTTTAAGTCTGTGAAACAAGATGCTATTATCAATTTGTGGCGAAAAAATACTTGCCGCTTGGCCTAATTGCCCAATAGACATCAAATATCAATGTCTGCAAAATAAAAAGAATCAATTTTGCCACGAAAATTTTATATTTTTCTACTTTATTTTATTAATTAAATAGGAATTTTTGAAACATGTTACGTTGCACAGATGATCAGTTCAACATCAAAAACATGCGGTTTTCTCCGCGATCCAATTAATTATGTGAAAATATAGGAGGCGTCAAATCAGTTTGGTCAGAAACAAAAGCATTACTATTTTAGTTTGATGTTTCTCTTACTAGCCCTAGTTTTGGTGGCTACATTTTTAAGTCAAAATGGTTCTTGTTCAATCGAATAAAAAAATGGCATTATTGATTGTTATGTGGCATGTGGAACACCTTTTCATAAAATATGTTTTTTTTGTAAAAACATGATTTACCTAGTATAAAATAACAAAATAAAATGCAGAATGGTATTTCTAACCAATATAATTTTCAAGGCAACCCTGTTTTTCTACATATTTTGCAAAAATTTATATTAGAAGAAGTTGAGCAAAAACTTGAGCAAACATACAATACATGTACCGGGTGACCACGAAATGACGCTCGTCTCTATATCTTCTTGTTTTGACAAGATATGAATTTCAAATTAGGGCACGTCAAATAACGGTTAAATATGCATTATGTCGACTGATTTTTCATTTTCTGTCACTTCCGGTTTTACCGGAAATGTGACTAACTTTGGTTTTTTAAATGGAACACCCTATATATTTTTACATTTTTATATTCAGGAGGTCATTTTGGATACAGTTATGGCATATTGAGATAAAAATATTACTGGCAGACATTTTTATGAGCAAACTTAATTTTTCATCCAGGCGGCCGTGATCTCAAAAATATGTTTTATTTTGCTTCAATAATTAATCAAAAAATGCAATTATGGTATTATATCATATGAAATTTGTGTTATAAGATCTGAAATATTTTGAAAATAATTTTTTCAGGATAACTATTTTTTTTTAATGGCACCATGATGGATTTGTTCATATTATAATACATAAAAATACATAAGAATAATATAACATTCAAAAAGATATAAATGAAAAAAAAAACTCATATTTGTGGATCTCTAGCATCTGACCTGCTGAATAAAAAATGTGAAATATACAGGGCGTTCCATTTAAAAATCCAATGTTAGCATAATTTCCGGTGAAACAGGAAGCAACGGAAAATGATAAATTGGTCGAATTAATAAATATTATTCAGCCGTTATTTGACGTGTCCAAATTTGAAATTCATATCTTTTAAAACCAAGAATATGACCACAAGATGTCACTTGCCTCTATTTCTTCTTGGTTTTACAAGATATAAATTTCTAATGTGGGCACCTCAAATAACGGCTAAATATGCATTAATTCAACAGATTTAACATTTTTTGTCGCTTCTGGTTTCACCGGAAATAATGCTAACTTTGGAATTTTAAATGGAACACCCTGCATATATTTTTACATCTTTAGATTCAGGAGATCAAAGGCATCTACTTGATAAAGATCCACTGTTAAATATTGACTTTTTTTCATTTCTAGTTGAATGTTATTCTTATGTATATTAATGTATTACAATATAAAGATATAGTGAAGTCCTTGGTACCAAGTAATCGGTAATAAAATGCTTTATTGAAATAACGTAGTGTACCACCATGGTGCCATTAAAAAAGGATAGTTAATTTGGAGAAATGATTTCCGAAATGTTTAAGATTTTTTAACACAAATGCCATATGGCATAACGTTGTATAATTTGACACTTGGTTATTTTCTTATGTCATTTGACATTTGACACTATTTTTTAATTTACGGTTGATTTTTATATGTCAAACAACTGTCAAAAGGTATAATAACAGTTTGTGATTGGTTCGTAATAAGTTTCCGGTGGTTTCCGGTACTTTGCCGGCTCTGATACCGTAATGTCTCATTTTCCGGCCTCATATGAATACTGTACTGTTGTACTTTCCGGACGGGATGAAATAAAATATTTTTTTGGGATTACGGCCGCCTAGTAAAAAATTTAATTTGCTCATAAAAATGTCAGTATTAATATTTTTATCTCAATATGCCATAACTACATATATCCAAAATGACCTCCTGAATCCGAAAATGTAAAAATCTATAGGGTGTTCCATTTAAAAAATCAAAGTTAGTGTCATTTCCGGTGAAACTCAAAGCGACTGAAAGTAAAAAAGCGGTCAAAATAATGCATATTTAACTGTTATTTGACGTGCCCAACTTTGAAATTCATATCTTGTAAAACCAAGAAGATATAGAGACGAGCGTCATTTCGTGGTCACCTGGTATATCGTCGGAATCGGGATAATGCGTAGATTTCAAAAATATAAAAACATACAGGGTATTCCATTTAGAAAAACAAGTTAGGTTTGTATCTAAAGAACGCCCTGTATAATTGTAATTTCGATAAGTACGGTGAGATCGCGGGAAAATTTCGCACAACTTTTGTATTTACCATTATTTTCTTAGAAGAATAAAAATGTCATAAGGGGTTAATCTTTCGATAATATCCCTGTACTGGCCTGTACAGTCTGACTCGTTCTCACCCACTTTTTAGTCTTACATTACATTTTACAAAGAATCTCCAGATGTGCATGAAATTATACGTCTTAAGCTAAAAGTAAGTTATATTGTTTTATTTCTCCAAAAATATATAATATATTATACTTAATATCTATTCCAATCATATCTTGAAATATAGCTTCTTGAATTATGAAAAATTTCAAAGCTGATATATTGTATCATTCCGGTTTTCTGCAAAAATTTTCAGTATGCCACGTAAATAAAACAATAACTATAATTTAGGATGTTCAAATGACATAATTGATGACATATTTAAATTATCACTATCCAATCTCATAGGGCGAGTTGCTTTATTCACCGGTGGATCCATCAGATGTGTTTTATCTCGTTCTATGTCCGAGGTTAGAACGAGATAAAACACATCTGGTGGATCAACCCGTGAATAAAGCAACTCGCCCATAATATGCTGAAATGTCCTGCGACGTTGCCTTTTTAAGGAGGCGGGAACGCTACGCTTGTGACAAAAAATTCAGCTTTATATATCAGGAGGTGACAACGTGCTCTCATTGAATACTGAATGCGACATCAGCGCCAGCGTTATATATAGGAACTAAAATATTTATTTGTGAGTATGGAAGGTACTTTGTCGCCTCCGAACAAATTTTCGTTTTTGAACTCTAGATGTCACCTTCTTTCCAAAACCGATGAAAAATAGGAGAAACGTTGTCGCCTCCGAAATCGGAGGCCATAACGTTATATATGAGGTGACAACGTATCTTTGGTATCTACTTTGGAGGCCACAACATACCCTTTATCAATATATATATATATATATATATATATATATATATATATATATATATATATATATATATATATATATATATATATATATATATATATATATTTATCCTGCTATCAATGCTGCGTCCGTACATTGACACGATACCATTCACTAGTGCGTCCTGTACAATAGTGCATCCGTATACCGGACGCAGTATTGTTTTTCCATATTATCTTCGCCATATTTCGCGAGTGATCCTTTTACAACTTCTCAGATTATTCTGTGTCACCTGAGCTACCGATAAACATAGAAATCATTTCTGTATCATTTCAATTAACTGAGATATTGACTGGGCAATTTTTCGATTTTGGACGCGGTATTATATGTCAAGTGTAAGCAAGAGTATATTTTTAGTTCCAACGAACTTAGTTTGGGGTCGCGTCGATCTTTGTACAGAAATATACATCTAATATACTCTTTCAGTTATAGCATGATGCTGCATCCGAGATTTGGCAACAACGTATCGCATAAATATATATAATCATTCCTTTTTAGTGGGACGTTTACTCGCGCGTACTAGTGCATTCTGTGAGTCGGACGCTGTGAGTCGGACGGAGTCAACCAAACTACCGTCTCCCCCCGTTTTCGAGCATGCTGAACACGATGGTGATGATTTTTCTGCTCCCTGAGTTGACCCTACCCCCCAAACGGCCAAAAAACCGACCCCAAAAGGGGAGAATTGCGTATTCGACGTCTTCCACCGGCAGAACACCGGCATTTTCGAGGATGCTGAACACGATGGTGATGTTGATTCTGCTCCCCGAATTGACCCTACCCCCCTAATGGCCAAAAACCATCCACAAAGAGGGGGAATCGCGTATTCTACGTCTTCCACCGGTAAAACTTATGTCATCCCCCCGTTATTGAGGATGCTGAACACGATGGTAATGTTAGTTCTGCTCCCTGGGGCAAACCAACCATCCGAGCGGGCAAAAACTACCCTCCAAGGGGGTGAAAAATGTGTTGTGCTACAAACGAGAAAACCCACGTTATGTCTTGTTTTTGAGTATGCTGGGCAAGAGAAAAATATTATCAAGTCATCTCGACAAATGTTGAAAATGATTTATATTTACCTATAGTAAATAAGTAATTTTATGCGTCAACAAAAATGTTTATGATCTAACTTACTTCACTTACTTTATAAAACCGCGCGTCAAAGGGGTAGTTTGTGTCCTTTCGAGGGGCTTGCGGGGATCGAGGTGACTTGGTAATATTTTTCTCTTGCCCGGCACACTCAAAAACGAGAGATAACGAGGGTTTTCTCGTTTGTAGCACGAAACACATTTTTCACCCCCTTGGAGAGTGGTTATTTGGCCGTTAGGGGGGTAGGGACAACTCGAGGAGCAGAGCCAACATCACCATCGTATTCAGCATCCTCGAAAACGTGGGAGGGAAGTAGTTTGACTACCCAAATACTTGTTTTTGGAGGTTTTTTCCGACTCACAGCATGCACTATGAGATTCGTGTTAGTGTATAATAAAATCGAAAATAACAGACCATTATATATTATATTTATATGACTAATGGTCGAGATGGTAGCGTACCTGCCTCTCACCCAAAAGCCCCGGGTTCGATTCTCGTTCGTGGCAATAAAAAATACTGTGAGAGGGATTTTTCCATTATACACGAATATTGGATGTGTCCCTTGTCTTTAAATGAGCAGCTCCCTCCCGCACAACGCTCTTAGAGCCTTCTGGGATAAAGGGGGTCGTAATTACATATTGTGATGTTATTTACTATTTATTATACAGGGTGTCCCGATTTTAAACCGACAAACTTCGGGTACAGAAAGTTCACATGAACTTATGACATACCCCTTCTAACATTTCTTCTCTATCGAGCCTCCTAACGGAGATACAGGGTGTTGAAAATTCAATTTATTTTTTGTTTTTCTTTAATAACTTCCACAAAATTAATGATAGGGTAACTAAACTTGGTACCTACACATATTTAGGTTGTGAGAGTCCATCTTTGCTATGGTTCAGAGTTAAACAGAGGCGCGCCAGTGGCGTACGGTGTGGTCACGTCGACATAATTTTAAGGAAAAAAGTATGTGCACTAATTTTTTTCACAATTCTGATCAGATTTGCATAATTTATGGTTGATTTTCTAAAAAAACTTGTACATGTAAAATTTTGCATGAGGCAGTAGTTTTCGAGATATTTGCGTCTGAACAAAACGATGCACCAAAAACACAATTATCATGTCGGGAATAGTTCTGATGAAATCACGATATATTCCTTCTAAAATTTCTCTATAGCCATTCCTAACGGAAATACGGGGTGTTGATTTTTTTCATATTTGGATGTTGATAATTTGTTTATGCAATTTCGTAACAAACAAATTTTTCTTTTGGCAGAAATAATATTGACTGCAAAAGACCTTAAAAACGCCTCATTGCAAAAGAAGAAAAACATTAAAAACATTAAATTGACAGTTCAGTTCAGTATATCCCTTCGAAAATCAGATTGGAAATAATTTTTAAAGGGCTATCTTAATTAATTAATTGTGTTTTTGGTGCATCGTTTTGTTCAGACGCAAATATCTCGAAAACTACTGCCTCATGCAAAATTTTACATGTACAGGGTAAGTATTATAAATGATAACCCCCTTTTATTTTCGTTATTTCTGGGCGAATTGATTCGTTCAAAAACTTATTTCGAATAATTTTTAACGAAGTTTCCGAATCTGCTAACGTTTTTCAAAAATTTGTATTTTTTTACATATTATAATTTGTAGATTTTTTCTGATTACAAAAATATATAGTTATAGCATATTTGGATAAGTAGTTTTTAAGTTATGATGAAACATGTAAAACGACAAATCTGTTTATGTATTACTCAATAATATACGAAGTAGCCTTTGGAAACAAAATTTTAATTTTGTATACAAATGTCAAACAATTAGTTTATCCTAAAAATATGATTTGTCAATAATCAGGTAATTATTATACAAAACTAGCTAAGATATCTATTCAATGATTGTCACAAAAAAATATATACCTAACGAAACCATACACAAGGAAACAAATAAAATAAAAGTATCAAACTCACAAAAATTAGAAAATAATATAAAGATTTACATTGTATCTTATACATAACTTCCGTTGTTTTGTAAGCATTTGAAACATCGCCGTAAAAAATTTGATCGCACATCTTCAAATACCGCTGCATTTTTGTTAAAGGAATCTATTTCTGGTCGTATAAACTGTTTTAATTGCACAGTGTCCCCCGACAGTTCTTCACTATAAATATTGTTCTTGAGGGCACCCCAAAGGAAAAAATCTAGCGGATTTAAATCGGGGTTTTTAGCCGGCCAATGGATGGGACCATTTTTTCCAATCCAGAGGTCATATTTTTGGTTCAAGTAGTTCGTCACAGGTCTAACGTTGTTTGGGGGAGCTGCTCCGTCTTGCTGCCAGATTGCTCTTAAATTTAGAATAACTGGCAAGTCATCCAAATATTCCTCAACTTGTTCTTGTAGCAAATGGAGATAAACTACACCTGTGAGATTTGTATGTAAAAAAAACCTTTTTGACGTTTATACAAAGTTAAAATTTTGTTTCCAAAGGCTACTTCGTATATTATTGAGTAATACGTAAACAGATTTGTCGTTTTACATATTTCATCATAACTTAAAAACTACTTATCCAAATATGCTATAACTATATATTTTTGTAATCAGAAAAATCTACAAATTATAATATGTAAAAAAATACAGGGTGTTCCATTTAAAAAAATCATATTTTTTGTTCCACCTCGTTCATTTTTAAAATTTTTTTAAAAACGTTAGCAGATTCGGAAACTTCGTTAAAAATTATTCGAAATAAGTTTTTGAACGAACCAATTCGCCCAGAAATAACGAAAATAAAAGGGGGTTATCATTTATAATACTTACCCTGTACAAGTTTTTTTAGAAAATCAACCATAAATTATGCAAATCTGATCAGAATTGTGAAAAAAATTAGTGCACATACTTTTTTCCTTAAAATTATGTCGACGTGACCACACCGCACGCCACTGGCGCGCCTCTGTTTAACTCTGAACCATAGCAAAGATGGACCCTCACAACCTAACTATGTGTAGGTACCAAGTTTACTTACCCTATCTTTAATTTTGTGGAAGTTATTAAAGAAAAACAAAAAATAAATTGAATTTTCAACATTTCACAAATCGAAGACTAATACGAAAATACGCGAAATACCTCATTTCTCATTACTTTCCCACCTTTCAAGTAGCATTCTGTCGGACTCTACATCTTTCCTGAGACTCTTCCACCGAATCCAACTAAATTACCCGAATTCCTTAACTAATCGAAGACTAACACGAAAATACGCGAAATACCTCATTTCCCATTACTTTCCCACCTTTCAAGTAGCATTCTGTCAGACTCTACATTTTTCCCGAGACTCTTCCACCGAATCCAACTAAATTACCCGAATTCCTTAACTAATCGAAGACTAATACGCGAAATACCTCATTTCTCATTACTTTCCCACCTTTCAAGTAGCATTCTGTCAGACTCTACATTTTTCCCGAGACTCTTCCACCGAATCCAACTAAATTCCTTTACTAATCGAAGACTAATACGAAAATACGCGAAATACCTTATTTCTCATTACTTTCCCACCTTTCAAGTAGCATTCTGTCAGACTACATTTTTCCCGAGACCCTTCCACCGAATCCAACTAAATTACCCGAATCCCTTAACTAATCCAAGATGCCTACGAAAATAAAAATAAATAATGACCTTATCACTTTTCAAGTGGCATCTCTGTAGGACTCTACATCTTTCCCGAGACTCTTCCACCGAATCCAACTAACTTACCCAAATCACTTGACCGCAGCTTAATAAATACACTTAACCACACCTTAAAAACTACAGCCCCGCAGGGGCTGTCTCAAACATACTATAAAAAAATTCCTGGGCCCGTTAGGGCCTAAAGAAACCCCCGCGGGGCTCTGACCTTTTTTTTCCTCAATTTCAATTTTCAATTTTTCCGAAATTTAAAAAACCGTCTTTCAACTAAAAACCCCGAGATAAAACTATTGATATTCCGCGCCAGCGGCGCGGCGCGTAGTCCTAGGTCGCGGCGGGCCCCCGGCTCGACCTAGTAATGAATTAAACAGGGAGTACAAAATAGTTATTTACGTATCAAGGCATTAAAGTTCAACAATTTATCATGAATGTGGAGTTTAAACCGCATGAGTGATAAAAAGCAACTTTAATGCCGAGGTGCATATTGCATTTTTTTTAAATCCAGAAACTGTGAAATTAAGATTAATTAACTCTATTTTTTAAATAATTTTCAGTGACATTAAGAAATGTCATAATTATTTTTAAATGTCAAAATCGGGATAATTTTTTGTAAGAAAACCATTATTTTTAGCATTATAATAGTGATAATTCTGAACTTAAAAAACTGTATTTATTTACCTTTTATTACAACACAATTATTGTTACAAGCATGTTTACATTTATCTGGTCACCTCTGCTAACTACAAAAATCGTACAATAATGGATTACTTTATAATAATAAATAAATAAATACACCACATGTAATTACGACCCCCTTTATTCCAGAAAGCTCTACAAGAGCCTTGTGCGGGAGGGGGCTACACATTTAAAGACAACGGACACACATCCAATATCCGTGTATAATGGGAAAAACCCCCTCCCAGTATTTTCCATTACCACGACCGGGAATCGAACCCGGGACTTTTGGGTGAGAGGCAGGTACGCTACCATCTCGACCATCACTTTAATGACGATTTTGAGGTACTTTAATGCCAATTTAAAAAAATATATTTTAATGAATTAAATAATTTAATTAAAATAGAAAAAATGAATTATTATACGCTTAAAGTGGAGGAAATAGATCCTCCCCAAAATATTTGTGGGAAGTCACAAATGAATTCTGTGGAATACAAAGAAATAAATCTAAAATATCCAAGTAGGTACTATTAGAAATAACAGAGGTGAAAAAGTAACAAGTAATGACAAAAAGCAAATATTATTTACTGCTTCTTTAGTTGTATCGGCAAATCACTTGCAAATAAAATCAATCCCTACATCCAATTTAAAAATTTGGGGGTTGCAACTGTCACTCAAAGGAGGTTGAATTTAGGGATGAAGTTTTGACGTTGCAGGATGTCATTCCAGAATCTAAAATTGACGTGTTTCGGCATTTCCTTGATATGTGTCAAAATATGAAGATATTGAATTTATTTATATGGAATTCTAGGTTGGAGAGGACATACATTTACAACAGTTAGATACTTTGCAAAACAGGTTATTTAAAATCATATTCAATAAAGAACTAACTTATTCTACAAATTCCCTTTTTAAAGAAACTAAAATAATGGATATCAGGTTGTTATTCATTTTCCAGAGTATTATATATCAATGGAAAACTAAAGTCGAAATACGAAAGATGCATAACACCAGAGGCAATAAAAATAATAACTTAAAAATTCCAAAAACAAATACATTCTGTGGTCAAAGATACGCTACCATCTCGACCATCACTTTAATGACGAATTTGAGGTACTTTAATGCCAATTTAAAAAAAAATATTGTAATGAATTAAATAATTTAATTAAAAAAGAAAAAATTAATTATTATACGCATAAAGTGGAGGAAATAGATCCTCCCCAAAATATTTGTGGGAAGTCACAAATGAATTCTGCGGAATACAAAGAAATAAATCTAAATTATCCAAGTAGGCACTATTAGAAATAACAGAGGTGAAAAAGTAACAAGCGATGACAAAAAGGCAAATATTATTTACTGCTTCTTTAGTTGTATCATTGTATATGGAATTCTAAGTTGTAGTTATATACTTTGCAAAACAGGTTATTTAAAATCATATTCAATAAAGAACTAACTTATTCTACAAATTCCCTTTAAGAAACTAAAATAATGGATATCAGGTTGTTATTGGAAAAAAATGGAAAACTAAAGTCGAAATACGTAAGATGCGTAACACCAGAGGCAATAAAAATAATAACTTAAAAATTGCATTTAACGGTCCACAAATTTTTAAGGTAGCAAAATGGTACTAAGGTTTATGCAGCTAAAATTATTTATTTTTACTTAAGGAACCTACTCCTACTGTTTGTCCCATTCTTTAATAAACACCCATGACCAAATTATTACCAACTTTTATTTGACGTCCAACGTTCTGAGTAGATTTAAAATAAAAACTAAGAGCGATAAATGTGGCAACAGTGCCGGACGCCGTATTGTACCAAGTTTGTCAAAAAATATACACTAAGGACGTGGTATCATGTGGGATATACACATGATTATACTCCGGACGCTATATCGTACTATTAGTGAAAGGACGCAGTATTGTCAGTATATCTTAACTTCTTTATTTATTAAGATATCAGTAATCTAAAACCAGCTCTGGGCTGGATTTGATGAGTAGATCCAATATACTCCATCACATTTGAACTAACTAGTGTATTTCTGGGAGACGCCGTATGGTTGGCTTTTGTAAGGACGCAGCATTGTTAGCAGGATGTATATATATATATATATATATATATATATATATATATATATATATATATATATATATATATACATCCTGCTAACAATGCTGCGTCCTTACAAAAGCCAACCATACGGCGTCTCCCAGAAATACACTAGTTAGTTCAAATGTGATGGAGTATATTGGATCTACTCATCAAATCCAGCCCAGAGCTGGTTTTAGATTACTGATATCTTAATAAATAAAGAAGTTAAGATATACTGACAATACTGCGTCCTTTCACTAATAGTACGATATAGCGTCCGGAGTATAATCATGTGTATATCCCACATGATACCACGTCCTTAGTGTATATTTTTTGACAAACTTGGTACAATACGGCGTCCGGCACTGTTGCCACATTTATCGCTCTTAGTTTTTATTTTAAATCTACTCAGAACGTTGGACGTCAAATAAAAGTTGGTAATAATTTGGTCATGGGTGTTTATTAAAGAATGGGACAAACAGTAGGAGTAGGTTCCTTAAGTAAAAATAAATAATTTTAGCTGCATAAACCTTAGTACCATTTTGCTACCTTAAAAATTTGTGGACCGTTAAATGCAATTTTTAAGTTATTATTTTTATTGCCTCTGGTGTTACGCATCTTACGTTTTCGACTTTAGTTTTCCATTTTTTTCCAATAACAACCTGATATCCATTATTTTAGTTTCTTAAAGGGAATTTGTAGAATAAGTTAGTTCTTTATTGAATATGATTTTAAATAACCTGTTTTGCAAAGTATATAACTACAACTTAGAATTCCATATACAATGATACAACTAAAGAAGCAGTAAATAATATTTGCCTTTTTGTCATCGCTTGTTACTTTTTCACCTCTGTTATTTCTAATAGTGCCTACTTGGATAATTTAGATTTATTTCTTTGTATTCCGCAGAATTCATTTGTGACTTCCCACAAATATTTTGGGGAGGATCTATTTCCTCCACTTTATGCGTATAATAATTCATTTTTTCTTTTTTAATTAAATTATTTAATTCATTACAATATTTTTTTTTTAAATTGGCATTAAAGTACCTCAAATTCGTCATTAAAGTGATGGTCGAGATGGTAGCGTATCTTTGACCACAGAATGTATTTGTTTTTGGAATTTTTAAGTTATTATTTTTATTGCCTCTGGTGTTATGCATCTTTCGTATTTCGACTTTAGTTTTCCATTGATATATAATACTCTGGAAAATGAATAACAACCTGATATCCATTATTTTAGTTTCTTTAAAAAGGGAATTTGTAGAATAAGTTAGTTCTTTATTGAATATGATTTTAAATAACCTGTTTTGCAAAGTATCTAACTGTTGTAAATGTATGTCCTCTCCAACCTAGAATACCATATAAATAAATTCAATATCTTCATATTTTGACATATATCAAGGAAATGCCGAAACACGTCAATTTTAGATTCTGGAATGACATCCTGCAACGTCAAAACTTCATCCCTAAATTCAACCTCCTTTGAGTGACAGTTGCAACCCCCAAATTTTTAAATTGGATGTAGGGATTGATTTTATTTGCAAGTGATTTGCCGATACAACTAAAGAAGCAGTAAATAATATTTGCTTTTTGTCATTACTTGTTACTTTTTCACCTCTGTTATTTCTAATAGTACCTACTTGGATATTTTAGATTTATTTCTTTGTATTCCACAGAATTCATTTGTGACTTCCCACAAATATTTTGGGGAGGATCTATTTCCTCCACTTTAAGCGTATAATAATTCATTTTTTCTATTTTAATTAAATTATTTAATTCATTAAAATATATTTTTTTAAATTGGCATTAAAGTACCTCAAAATCGTCATTAAAGTGATGGTCGAGATGGTAGCGTACCTGCCTCTCACGCAAAAGTCCCGGGTTCGATTCCCGGTCGTGGTAATGGAAAATACTGTGAGGGGGATTTTTCCATTATACACGGATATTGGATGTGTGTCCGTTGTCTTTAAATGTGTAGCCCCCTCCCGCACAAGGCTCTTGTAGAGCTTTCTGGGATAAAGGGGGTCGTAATTACATGTGGTGTATTTATTTATTTATTATTATAAAGTAATCCATTATTGTACGATTTTTGTAGTTGGCAGAGGTGACCAGATAAATGTAAACATGCTTGTAACAATAATTGTGTTGTAATAAAAGGTAAATAAATACAGATTTTGAAGTTCAGAATTATCACTATTATAATGCTAAAAATAATGGTTTTCTTACAAAAAATTATCCCGATTTTGACATTTAAAAATAATTATGACATTTCTTAATGTCACTGAAAATTATTTAAAAAATAGAGTTAATTAATCTTAATTTCACAGTTTCTGGATTTAAAAAAAATGCAATATGCACCTCGGCATTAAAGTTGCTTTTTATCACTCATGCGGTTTAAACTCCACATTCATGATAAATAGTTGAACTTTAATGCCTTGATACGTAAATAACTATTTTGTACTCCCTGTTTAATTCATTACTAGGTCGAGCCGGGGGCCCGCCGCGACCTAGGACTACGCGCCGCGCCGCTGGCGCGGAATATCAATAGTTTTATCTCGGAGTTTTTAGTTGAAAGACGGTTTTTTAAATTTCGGAAAAATTGAAAATTGAAATTGAGGAAAAAAAAGGTCAGAGCCCCGCGGGGGTTTCTTTAGGCCCTAACGGGCCCAGGAATTTTTTTATAGTATGTTTGATACAGCCCCTGCGGGGCTGTAGTTTTTAAGGTGTGGTTAAGTGTATTTATTAAGCTGCGGTCAAGTGATTTCTGTAAGTTAGTTGGATTCGGTGGAAGAGTCTCGGGAAAGATGTAGAGTCCTACAGAGATGCCACTTGAAAAGTGATAAGGTCATTAGAAGAGAGGCGTTTCGCGTATTTTCGTAGGCATCTTGGATTAGTTAAGAGATTCGGGTAATTTAGTTGGATTCGGTGGAAGGGTCTCGGGAAAAGTGTAGTCTGACAGAATGCTACTTGAAAGGTGGGAAAGTAATGAGAAATGAGGTATTTCGCGTATTTTCGTATTAGTCTTCGATTAGTAAAGGAATTTAGTTGGATTCGGTGGAAGAGTCTCGGGAAAAATGTAGAGTCTGACAGAATGCTACTTGAAAGGTGGGAAAGTAATGAGAAATGAGGTATTTCGCGTATTAGTCTTCGATTAGTTAAGGAATTTGGGAAATTTAGTTGGATTCGGTGGAAGAGTCTCGGGAAAAATGTAGAGTCTGACAGAATGCTACTTGAAAGGTGGGAAAGTAATGGGAAATGAGGTATTTCGCGTATTTACGTATTAGTCTTCGATCAGTTAAGGAATTCGGGTAATTTAGTTGGATTCGGTGGAAGAGTCTCAGGAAAGATGTAGAGTCCGACAGAATGCTACTTGAAAGGTGGGAAAGTAATGAGAAATGAGGTATTTCGCGTATTTTCGTATTAGTCTTCGATTTGTGAAATGTTGAAAATTCAATTTATTTTTTGTTTTTCTTTAATAACTTCCACAAAATTAAAGATAGAGTAAGGAAACTTGGTACCTACACATAGTTAGGTTGTGAGGGTCCATCTTTGCTATGGTTCAGAGTTAAACAGAGGCGCGCCAGTGGCGTGCGGTGTGGTCACGTCGACATAATTTTAAGGAAAAAAGTATGTGCACTAATTTTTTTCACAATTCTGATCAGATTTGCATAATTTATGGTTGATTTTCTAAAAAAACTTGTACATGTAAAATTTTGCATGAGGCAGTAGTTTTCGAGATATTTGCGTCTGAACAAAACGATGCACCAAAAACACAATTAATTAATTAAGATAGCCCTTTCAAAATTATTTTCAATCTGATTTTCGAAGGGATATACTGAACTGAACTGTCAATTTAATGTTTTTAATGTTTTTCTTCTTTTGCAATGAGGCGTTTTTAAGGTCTTTTGCAGTCAATATTATTTCTGCCAAAAGAAAAATTTGTTTGTTACGAAATTGCATAAACAAATTATCAACATCCAAATATCAAAAAAATCAACACCCCGTATTTCCGTTAGGAATGGCTATAGAGAAATTTTAGAAGGAATATATCGTGATTTCATCAGAACTATTCCCGACATGATAATTGTGTTTTTGGTGCATCGTTTTGTTCAGACGCAAATATCTCGAAAACTACTGCCTCATGCAAAATTTTACATGTACAAGTTTTTTTAGAAAATCAACCATAAATTATGCAAATCTGATCAGAATTGTGAAAAAAATTAGTGCACATACTTTTTTCCTTAAAATTATGTCGACGTGACCACACCGCACGCCACTGGCGCGCCTCTGTTTAACTCTGAACCATAGCAAAGATGGACCCTCACAACCTAAATAATTGTAGGTACCAAGTTTAGTTACCCTATCTTTAATTTTGTGGAAGTTATTAAAGAAAAACAAAAAATAAATTGAATTTTCAACACCCTGTATCTCCGTTAGGAGGCTCGATAGAGAAGAAATGTTAGAAGGGGTATGTCATAAGTTCATGTGAACTTTCTGTACCCGAAGTTTGTCGGTTTAAAATCGGGACACCCTGTATAATAAATAATAAATAACATCACAATATGTAATTAATATAATAATAATAATAATAATATATGTTTATTATGCAATAATGACAATAACAAGAACAATAATGCAACAACGGTGATAGTAGGTGTATAAAATTAGACACAAACATTATGCATTCATTAGTACAATACTATATATAACAATGTATAACAAATTTAATATCAATAAACATTAAAATACTTCTCACAGAAGCTTACGCCTGTGCGTGAGGAATACAAACAGTTTAAAATTAGATAATAGGTACTTATATGCTATTAGTTAAGACAGACAACATTAATAACGAAAACACATAGGTACAACACAATAAATAAGTATGCAATAGTTTAAAGAATATATCTTAGTCAAATTTTAAAGGTTTTAAAAGTTTTGCCCACTGACCAACTAAGGCCTTAGCCTATCAACTCATGGACGAATGTTCTTGGCATGTTCCTAATATACAAATTTAATTTTTTCTTAAAAGAATAAGTCGAGCTTTCTGTTTGTAAGCACTCCGGTAGTGAGTTAAAAAATTTCGGACTTAAGTATTTGTAAGACTTTTGGCCTATTGTTTTAGACATTAATGGACTAATAAATTTTTGTTGTTGTCTGGTGAAGTATTCGTGAATGAGTGTTAGTAGTTTATTTTTATTACAGTATTGCCTAATATTAACAGTTTTATAAAATAGTTGCCTGATATCAAGAATTTCAGCTTCGCTGTATAACAAATCGCTAGGATATCTCAATTCCTTATGAAGAATTAACCTTAGAAACTTTTTTTGAATGACTTCTAGTGGTCGTAGGTATGTCTTAGATACTCCACCCCAGCCTAATATACCATACGATAAGTGACTCTCGACTAGGCTGTAATAAAGAATTTTCCGTTGTTTTAAATCTGTACAATCTTTTAGTTGTCTAAATTTACAGAGTATAGCACGTAATTTTTTTAAAACGTATTTAATATGCAAGTCCCACCTTAAATGACTATCTAGTACAATTCCAAGATATTTGATTTCTTTTGCTGGTAATATATTAATATTATTTTGTATTTTAATATGTGAATAATTTGGCAATGTCGATTTATAACTTGAGAAAGGTAAGTAAAATGTTTTCCTAAAATTTATTGATAAGAGCTTATAATCAAACCAATCCTTAATAAGATCTAAATCTTTTTCTACATTGTTTTTAATCTCGTCCCAATTATTGCCCTTAAAAAATATGGCTGTATCATCCGCAAAGCTAATTATTTTGCCACTAGTTTGGATAGAGAATAAACCGTCAATGTATATAGTAAATAGAATAGGCCCCAACACCGTCCCTTGTGGCACACCACAGTCAATTGTTTGATGCTGGCTTAGAATATCCTTTATTTTTACTTGTTGTGTTCTATCACTCAAATAATTTTTAAACAGGTTTAGAGCGTTATTTCTAATTCCCATGTCTTTCATTGTATCTAGCAATATAGAATGACTAACGGTGTCGAAAGCCTTAGCGAGGTCTATGAATACACACAGTGACGGTTCACTCCTATCCATAGCTTCATATATAGCCGATGTTAAGCTAAGTATGGCATCTTGTGTGGATTTTCCTTCCTTAAAGCCAAACTGCATGTCTGAAAGTAGTTGGTATTTATTCAGATAACTAGTAAGTCTTATTTTGAGGATTTTTTCAAATATTTTGCTGAAGTTTGTTATTAGAGATATGGGCCTATAGTTGGTTACTTCAGTTCTATCGCCGTTTTTATATATCGGAATGACTATGGAAGTCTTAAAGCTAGAAGGATAGTGCCCAAGTTCAATTGACTTGTTAATAATATATGCCAGTGGAGTTGCTATATGCTCTGATATTATTTTTAGAGTTTCTGCCTTTAAGTTATCTATTCCAGGAGACTTGTTATTTTTTAATTGTTGGATAACGTTTTTAACCTCACTTGGGCTTGTAGGTTCTAAGAAAATAGAATTCTGCACTATTCTTTTGTTTCTGTTGGGGTTACTTTTTCGTTTTATTTTACTTGCTAACGTTTTACCCATATTTATATAAGTACTGTTAAATTTTTCGGCAATTTCGAGTGGATCATGAATTAATTGTCCATTTTCATTTTTTACGTAACTGATATCATTAGCTTTCGTATCACTGAACATATTATTTATAGTTTTCCACATGTGTTGGGAGTCGTTTTTGTTTCTATTAATGGAATCTTTGAAATAATTATCTTTGGTTTTTTTGATAAGCATATTTAAAGTGTTTTTGTAATTTTTATACTCGTTTTTAAGATCAATATTATTTGGATCTTTTTTAAGGTGCAAAAACATGCAATTTTTTTTATTCACTGATTTTATTAATGATTTAGTTATCCAGCTTTTCCTCTTTCTCTCGCTACCTTTTATTTTTATGACGGTAGTACATTTTTCCACAATACTTTGCACGTTGTTCACAAAATTCTTTGTTGCAGTTTCTGGGTCGTGTGTTAAGTATACATCTTCCCACGTAACCTTGGATATCGTTTCGATTAGTTTTTTTTTATTGATCTGCTTAATAGTTTGATGTTTCTGTTTATTATTGAGGTTTTCTTTCTCAATGACTACTTGCATCACGATAGTGTAGTGGTCTGTAATATCAGTTCGAATTACAAGAGGTAATAAGTAGTCTACATTTTCATTTTTACTCTTGACAAATATGTGGTCAATGCAACTTTCTGAATTGCCTTGTGATCTTGTAAAAGTATTAACGGCGGATATAAAACCGTGTTCACTCATGATGTCCAAATAGTCATTTGAAAAGTCAGTATCTCCTAAGATATCGATGTTCATATCGCCAACTATTATTTCGTAGTAATAATTACTATGCTCGTTTCTATTTGCTTCTAGGTAATTTTTTAAATTGATATTAAATAGATTTACACATGTGGAAGGAGATCTATATAATGAGTGAATGATAATAAAATTATTATTTATGACAACTTTAAGTTTAATTAAAGAGGAACCATTGAAATCTAATATACTGTGAGAATGGTATAGATCTAATCTAATATAAATTACAACACCGTCATTTTGGTTTAATTTGCCTTCATTATATAACATTTTATAGCCATTTATACTAAAAATATCCATATTAGGTATTGCCCACGTTTCCGTTAGAACAATGCAGTCAAACAACGTATGAAATTGCTCAATGAATACCTTAAACTCATCTATATTTTTTGCGATACTTCGAATGTTGTTATGAATTAATTTAAAATTTATAAAGTTATTATTAACATTTAAAACTTGGTTGGCTTCATTTGTATCATTTAACACGTAGGTATTTAATTGAGTTACCTTAAAATTTTGTATATACGGATTCATTCTAGAGCATTTATTTATTTTCAAATTCTAAAATTGCAATAAGTTTAAGTAGGTACATACAATATCAAGACATAAATTTGTTTTAAAATAATAACAGGAATACAGGAAATTTAAAATAATAAATGGTAAGTACTACTGGGCACTTATTTTTTTTATTTTTTTAGTTGGAGGCTCGGTTGGAGGGGAGGCTGGAGTCTTCTCAATATTCGAGTTTTTTACGCTGCCAGATCTAGTGTTTGGAGTGGTACGTTGATTTGTTTTAGCACTGATGATCCCGTTGTTTTGATTTTTTTTTCCTTGATGCTTTACCTCTTCTTTGTTAAAGATAGTCTCGGTATAATTCGTAGTTGGTGTGGCTGGGGCACTGTTATTTTTTTCTAAAAATGCATTAATTATTACTTCTCCTGTTGGTTCTTGTTGGTCACAGATTTCCTGACTTCTCAGCTGTTCAACAGTAAACAATTCCCCATTCACAAGTAACTTATTAGAAATTATTTTGGAGTTGTAGTTTTTTCCTCTTGCTTCTTTAAGATGCTTGCGTAAAGTTTTGTTATCTCTCTGCTCTTCCTGTGTTAGGTCATTTGTGATAGCTACTCCAGATCCTTTTAGTTTAAATGTGTTCTTGATAATTTCCTGTTTTATGATATTTCTCACCAATTCTACAATGATAGCTCGTGTTTTATCTTGTTGGGTGATACCAATTCGATACACATTATCTATGTCTTGATCTTGTAATATTATATTTAATTTTTCGGACAACAGTGATTTTACTTGTTCTTTGATATCTTGGTTTTCCGTTTCCGGTATCCCAAATACAATTATACTATTTTTCTTAGTTTTCCTTTCCAGGTTGTGTAATTTGGTTTTTAATCCAATATTTTCGTTTTCAAGTATAGCAACTTTTTTACTTAGTTCTTGGACGATGTCGGTTTGTAGAGTTAATTTTTCCTTTATTTGATTTATATCTGTTTTAATTTCAGCGTTTTGAGTAGAGACTTGTTTTAGTAATTCAAAGATATCACTATTTGTTACATTTCCATCCTTATCCATAATAAACAAGTTTGGCTATTTTTGTTGACGTATTTAATATGTTTCTTCAAGTCCTCTGCCTACTATAGCCCTGCTTCGGCGAGACAATACTGACGGTTAAGGTTGAGATTTTTATTATTGAGAATATCACTGCTTGTCATAAACACACACGCCCCCACTTAGTTCTATTGAATTGTCAATAAGGCAAAATTTCGTCTGTACTTACAGTTTTTATAGCACTATCGATACACTTGACATACTTGCAATTTTACTATTTATAGTTCAGAATTAGATAATTTTATATTTACTGATGGAGGTTGCACCTCTAGGATATTATACACTATTTGTCTTTATTTTGTTAAATTATTTCCACTAATTATCACTCTATTTGCTATTTAAAAACGGAATACACTTTAACACATGCTCCACCGAATTGAACAACTTGCAAAAAAAAATGATTACGACCCCCTTTATCCCAGAAGGCTCTAAGAGCGTTGTGCGGGAGGGAGCGGCACATTTAAAGACAAGGGACACATCCAATATTCGTGTATAATGGAAAAATCCCTCTCACAGTATTTTTTATTGCCACGAACGAGAATCGAACCCGGGGCTTTTGGGTGAGAGGCAGGTACGCTACCATCTCGACCATTAGTCATATAAATATAATATATAATGGTCTGTTATTTTCGATTTTATTATACACTAACACGAATCTCATAGTGCATGCTGTGAGTCGGAAAAAACCTCGAAAAACAAGTATTTGGGTAGTCAAACTACTTCCCTCCCACGTTTTCGAGGATGCTGAACACGATGGTGATGTTGGCTCTGCTCCTCGAGTTGTCCCTACCCCCCTAACGGCCAAATAACCACTCTCCAAGGGGGTGAAAAATGTGTTTCGTGCTACAAACGAGAAAACCCTCGTTATCTCTCGTTTTTGAGTGTGCCGGGCAAGAGAAAAATATTACCAAGTCACCTCGATCCCCGCGAGCCACTCGAAAGGACACAAACTACCCCTTTGACGCGCGGTTTTATAAAGTAAGTGAAGTAAGTTAGATCATAAACATTTTTGTTGACGCATAAAATTACTTATTTACTATAGGTAAATATAAATCATTTTCAACATTTGTCGAGATGACTTGATAATATTTTTCTCTTGCCCAGCATACTCAAAAACAAGACATAACGTGGGTTTTCTCGTTTGTAGCACAACACATTTTTCACCCCCTTGGAGGGTAGTTTTTGCCCGCTCGGATGGTTGGTTTGCCCCAGGGAGCAGAACTAACATTACCATCGTGTTCAGCATCCTCAATAACGGGGGGATGACATAAGTTTTACCGGTGGAAGACGTAGAATATGCGATTCCCCCTCTTTGGGGATGGTTTTTGGCCATTAGGGGGTAGGGTCAATTCGGGGAGCAGAATCAACATCACCGTTCACCATCCTCGAAAATGGGGGGTGACATAAGTTCTGCCGGTGGAAGACGTCGAATACGCAATTCTCCCCTTTTGGGGTCGGTTTTTTGGCCGTTTGGGGGGTAGGGTCAACTCAGGGAGCAGAAAAATCATCACCATCGTGTTCAGCATGCTCGAAAACGGGGGGAGACGGTAGTTTGGTTGACTCCGTCCGACGCACAGCGTCCGACTCACAGAATGCACTAGTACGCGCGAGTAAACGTCCCACTAAAAAGGAATGATTATATATATTTATGCGATACGTTGTTGCCAAATCTCGGATGCAGCATCATGCTATAACTGAAAGAGTATATTAGATGTATATTTCTGTACAAAGATCGACGCGACCCCAAACTAAGTTCGTTGGAACTAAAAATATACTCTTGCTTACACTTGACATATAATACCGCGTCCAAAATCGAAAAATTGCCCAGTCAATATCTCAGTTAATTGAAATGATACAGAAATGATTTCTATGTTTATCGGTAGCTCAGGTGACACAGAATAATCTGAGAAGTTGTAAAAGGATCACTTGCGAAATATGGCGAAGATAATATGGAAAAACAATACTGCGTCCGGTATACGGATGCACTATTGTACAGGACGCACTAGTGAATGGTATCGTGTCAATGTACGGACGCAGCATTGATAGCAGGATAAATATATATATATATATATATATATATATATATATATATTGATAAAGGGTATGTTGTGGCCTCCAAAGTAGATACCAAAGATACGTTGTCACCTCATATATAACGTTATGGCCTCCGATTTCGGAGGCGACAACGTTTCTCCTATTTTTCATCGGTTTTGGAAAGAAGGTGACATCTAGAGTTCAAAAACGAAAATTTGTTCGGAGGCGACAAAGTACCTTCCATACTCACAAATAAATATTTTAGTTCCTATATATAACGCTGGCGCTGATGTCGCATTCAGTATTCAATGAGAGCACGTTGTCACCTCCTGATATATAAAGCTGAATTTTTTGTCACAAGCGTAGCGTTCCCGCCTCCTTAAAAAGGCAACGTCGCAGGACATTTCAGCATATTATGGGCGAGTTGCTTTATTCACGGGTTGATCCACCAGATGTGTTTTATCTCGTTCTAACCTCGGACATAGAACGAGATAAAACACATCTGATGGATCCACCGGTGAATAAAGCAACTCGCCCTATGAGATTGGATAGTGATAATTTAAATATGTCATCAATTATGTCATTTGAACATCCTAAATTATAGTTATTGTTTTATTTACGTGGCATACTGAAAATTTTTGCAGAAAACCGGAATGATATAATATATCAGCTTTGAAATTTTTTGATAATAAAACAATATAACTTACTTTTAGCTTAAGACGTATAATTTCATGCACATCTGGAGATTCTTTGTAAAATGTAATGTAAGACTAAAAAGTGGGTGAGAACGAGTCAGACTGTACAGGCCAGTACAGGGATATTATCGAAAGATTAACCCCTTATGACATTTTTATTCTTCTAAGAAAATAATGGTAAATACAAAAGTTGTGCGAAATTTTCCCGCGATCTCACCGTACTTATCGAAATTACAATTATACAGGGCGTTCTGGAGATACAAACCTAACTTGTTTTTCTAAATGGAATACCCTGTATGTTTTTATATTTTTGAAATCTACGCATTATCCCGATTCCGACGATATACCAGGTGACCACGAAATGACGCTCGTCTCTATATCTTCTTGGTTTTACAAGATATGAATTTCAAAGTCGGGCACGTCAAATAACAGGTAAATATGCATTATTTTGACCGCTTTTTTACTTTCAGTCGCTTTGAGTTTCACCGGAAATGACACTAACTTTGATTTTTTAAATGGAACACCCTATAGATTTTTACATTTTTGGATTCAGGAGATCATTTTGGATATATGTAGATATGGCATATTGAGATAAAAATATTAATACCGACATTTTTATGAGCAAATTAAATTTTTTACTAGGCGGCCGTAATCCCAAAAAAATATTTTATTTCATCCCGTCCGGAAAGTACAACAGTACAGTATTCATATGAGGCCGGAAAATGAGACATTACGGTATCAGAGCCGGCAAAGTACCGGAAACCACCGGAAACTTATTACGAACCAATCACAAACTGTTATTATACCTTTTGACAGTTGTTTGACATATAAAAATCAACCGTAAATTAAAAAATAGTGTCAAATGTCAAATGACATAAGAAAATAACCAAGTGTCAAATTTTACAAAAATGCTAATATACAAGAAATGACGGGATGAAATAAAATGTCATTCGACACACGTCCGTAAGGTGTTATTCCAGCCTCGTTTAGATATTCTAGACTCGGCTCCTGCCGTCGCCTCGTCCATAATATCTACTCGACTGTAACAAGTCACCTTCCGGACTTGTGACGAAAATTACTATTGTTATGCTTCAGTAATTAATAAAAAATACAATTATGACGTTATGCCATATGGCATTTGTGTTAAAAAATCTTAAACATTTCGGAAATCATTTCTCCAAATTAACTATCCTTTTTTAATGGCACCATGGTGGTACACTACGTTATTTCAATAAAGCATTTTATTACCGATTACTTGGTACCAAGGACTTCACTATATCTTTATATTGTAATACATTAATATACATAAGAATAACATTCAACTAGAAATGAAAAAAAGTCAATATTTAACAGTGGATCTTTATCAAGTAGATGCCTTTGATCTCCTGAATCTAAAGATGTAAAAATATATGCAGGGTGTTCCATTTAAAATTCCAAAGTTAGCATTATTTCCGGTGAAACCAGAAGCGACAAAAAATGTTAAATCTGTTGAATTAATGCATATTTAGCCGTTATTGGAGGTGCCCACATTAGAAATTTATATCTTGTAAAACCAAGAAGAGATAGAGGCAAGTGACATCTTGTGGTCATATTCTTGGTTTTAAAAGATATGAATTTCAAATTTGGACACGTCAAATAACGGCTGAATAATATTTATTAATTCGACCAATTTATCATTTTCCGTTGCTTCCTGTTTCACCGGAAATTATGCTAACATTGGATTTTTAAATGGAACGCCCTGTTTATTTTCACATTTTTTATTCAGCAGGTCAGATGCTAGAGATCCGCAAATATGAGTTTTTTTTTTTCATTTATATCTTTTTGAATGTTATATTATTCTTATGTATTTTTATGTATTATAATATGAACAAATCCATCATATGGTGCCATTAAAAAAAAATAGTTATCCTGAAAAAATTATTTTCAAAATATTTCAGATCTTATAACACAAATTTCATATGATATAATACCATAATTGCATTTTTTGATTAATTATTGAAGCAAAATAAAACATATTTTTGAGATCACGGCCGCCTGGATGAAAAATTAAGTTTGCTCATAAAAATGTCTGCCATTAATATTTTTATCTCAATATGCCATAACTGTATCCAAAATGACCTCCTGAATATAAAAATGTAAAAATATATAGGGTGTTCCATTTAAAAAACCAAAGTTAGTCACATTTCCGGTAAAACCGGAAGTGACAGAAAATGAAAAATCAGTCGACATAATGCATATTTAACCGTTATTTGACGTGCCCTAATTTGAAATTCATATTTAAACGTTGAGATTTCTGAAGTAAAAAATATTACCGATATGTCACAAGAAAAGGTATTCGAGGTATGTGGAGTTGAATTTGATATAAAAAATTGTACCAAAAATCTATATTTATTTTGTTTGTATAGATCTCCGTCATCAGACGTGAACTCATTTCTCGCACAATTAGAATTAATGTTAAAAAAATATTGTAAATGTAAAAATCAAATTGTCCTATGTGGTGATTTTAACATTAACTTTTTATCTACTTCAGAAGACCGCAATAAACTGTTAGATATTTTAAGTGCATACAAAGTCAAGCCTATCATTAATGAGCCAACTAGGTATGATGTAAATTCAGCTAGTGCAATAGATTATATCTGTTTAGATTTGGATATTGAAAATTTTGTAATAGCTCATACAGTTAATTTTAATGGTATATCAGATCATTCCTCGCAAATGTTGGACGTTAAATATGAAGTAAAAAATAAAAATGAAAATACAAATAAAAATTATGTTTATAAAAGAATTTTCAGTGATACTAACTACAATACATTTATAAATTATGATGTAGTGATAACCGAGCCTATTATAATTGCAAATCATTTTAATGAATTTTTCGTAAATACGCCTGTACAACTACATGAAAAATTAAATAATTGCAATATCGACAACACTTTTAAATGTAATAAAAATTATCCAACTATGTTCTTAGAACCAGTTACAGAAAATACAGTTTTTAATGCAATTATGGAAATGAAAAGTTCTAATGCAACTGACCTTGATGGTATATCAGCAAATATTTTAAAGAAATCTGTCAATTTCATAGTATATCCGCTTACATTTTTAATAAATTTGTCTCTGGAATCTGGAGTCTTTCCTGACATATTTAAAACAGCAAAGGTGATACCTCTTTATAAAAAAGGAGAGAAAATTAATATAGAAAATTATCGTCCAATTTCACTGCTTTATACTGTGTCCAAGATATTAGAGAAAATTGTATTTAACCAACTTAAAATTTTTATTTCTAAACATCAAATATTAAATCCAGCTCAACATGGTTTTATCAAGGGAAAAAATACTCAGTCAGCTACATTAGAGTTTCTCAGCTATCTATATAAAGGCCTCGACATGAATCGTACGTCTATGGGTCTTTTTATTGACCTGAGCAAAGCATTCGACTTAGTCGGACACGATCTGCTCAGGGAAAAGCTTATGATGTATGGTTTTAGAGGAAAAATAAATGAGTGGTTGACTTCTTACTTATCTGATCGTAATCAAGTAGTCGATGTAAATGGAGCCAGGTCTGATAAACTAAGTATTAAAATAGGTGTGCCACAAGGGTCTATCTTAGGGCCACTATTGTTTTTAATTTTTGTGAACGATTTACCAGGGCTGGTTCAACATGACAACTTGACAATGTTTGCTGACGATAATACGCTTCTCTGTACTGGCTGTTCAAATATTGAGGTCATACAAAAAATACAGAACATTATTAATACATTCTTGACTTGGTTTAAAGCAAACAAGCTGTTTTTAAATGCTTCTAAAACTGTGTTTATTAACTTCACACCCAGGAGTTCCACAATTAAAGAAAGCCATCTTTTAAAAGTAGAACATAAGTCAATAGAACAGGTAAATGCAACAAAATTTCTAGGGATGCATATAGATAATAAACTGAATTGGGATATTCATATTGAAAACCTGTCAAAAAAACTATGTTCAATTTGTTTTGCATTTTATAAATTAAGTAGTATTACCAATTTGAAAGTAATGTTATCATTTTATCATGCGGAATTTGTGTCAAGAATTAAATATGGAATTATTTTTTGGGGTTCTTCAAGGCATTTCAATAGAATTTTTATATTACAAAAGAGGGTTATAAGAAATATCGTGGGTGCCTCAAATTATCAGTCATGTCGTCCTATATTTGAAAAACTGCAACTATTGCCACTTATTTGTATATATATCAAGGAATTAATACTATACGTAAAATCCAATGAAAACCAATTTACAAGAAATCTTGATAATCATAATTATGAGACTAGACATAATAATGAAATAACAATACCCATGCATAATAGCACTCTTTTTGAAAAAAGTCCTAACTATTTAGGAATTAAATGCTACAATAAATTGCCTTCCACAATTAAAAATGTTAAAAACATAAAGAGATTTAAGTATGAAGTAAACAAATTTATGTTAGAGAAAAACTGTTACACCATATCAGAATATTTTCAATCTTAAGTTTTACGTTTTTATACTTTTAGTAATTAAAACCTATTTTTGTTACTTGTGATTGTCTGTGTCTTTTAATTTTACGATTTTATTTTATAACTGTCTACATAATGTTAAAATCTTTTTAAATAATATTAAGTTCCATATTTTTACTACCAGGACATTTGTTTGTAATTTGTAAAACTTGACTTGTCCTATACCATTTCATTGTATTTGTACTTTGTAGTGTGGTCTACTGGATAATAAAGGTTATTATTATTATTATTATTATTATATCTTGTCAAAACAAGAAGATATACGGACGAGCGTCATTTCGTGGTCACCCGGTACATGTATTGTATGTTTGCTCAACTTTTTGCTTAACTTCTTCTAATATAAATTTTTGCAAAATATGTAGAAAAACAGGGTTGCCTTGAAAATTATATTGGTTAGAAATACCATTCTGCATTTTATTTTGTTCTTTTATACTAGGTAAATCATGTTTTTACAAAAAAAACATATTTTATGAAAAGGTGTTCCACATGCCACATAACAATCAATAATGCCATTTTTTTATTCGATTGAACAAGAACCATTTTGACTTAAAAAATGTAGCCACCAAAACTAGGGCTAGTAAGAGAAATATCAAACTAAAATAGTAATGCTTTTGTTTCTGACCAAACTGATTTGACGCCTCCTATATTTTCACATAATTAATTGGATCGCGGAGAAAACCGCATGTTTTTGATGTTGAACTGATCATCTGTGCAACGTAACATGTTTCAAAAATTCCTATTTAATTAATAAAATAAAGTAGAAAAATATAAAATTTTCGTGGCAAAATTGATTCTTTTTATTTTGCAGACATTGATATTTGATGTCTATTGGGCAATTAGGCCAAACGGCAAGTATTTTTTCGCCACAAATTGATAATAGCATCTTGTTTCACAGACATAAAAAATATGTCAAAAGTGTGATTACCTCCGAGGTCGGAGACTACCCTTAATTTTGCAATTTAGGTACAATAATCCGGTTTTCTAGCAATAACTGGTATCCTATTCATCCTACGTGAGAAATGGTGGTATACAAAATTGAAGATATTAAAATTCTCTATAAAAGATGCCCTACGCATATTTTTGCTCAGACCAACGGTTTTTAATACTAACCGCACAAAATTGAAAAATTCGTGACGGTCACAGCGAGCGAAAACCTTTGGTCTGAGCAAAAATATGTAAAGTTTATAGAGAATTTTAATGTCTTCAATTTTGTATACCACTATTTCTCTCGTAGGGTGAATAGGAAGCACCTTATCGTTAAAAAACCAGATTTTAATACATAAATCGCACAATTAAGGGTAGTCGCCGACATCGGGGGTAATCACACTTTTGATATGTTTTTTATGTCTCTGAAACAAGATCATTAAGAAAAAAAAATGTATTATCAATTTGTATTTTTTTTTGTGGGTTTTTTCGACCTGCCGCCGTATGGACTAAAAAGGTTGGATCAAATATACAATACTTATACAGGGTGAATCAGTTTTAATGGGATAAATGCAAACGAATAATAATAATAAAATTTTGTTATATAAACATATCCTCAAAATTGCTTAGTTTGTGAGATACCAAGTGTTTTTATTTTTTATCTTTGAAACGGGAAAAGATATTTCAGTCAAATTTGGTTTTGGACAAAACCACATTCATTCTTGTGCTCCTTAACATTAACACAAGATCCAGTGGCATACAAATCGGGGCCATCTGATCCCCTTTTTTAAAAAAGTGGACGCGTCTGGGTTTTTTTAAAGATTTATAATAATTTTTATAATCGTTTGTCAATTCTAAGTAAATTAGGTCTCTACAAGTGTTAACCATAATGTATTTGATTTTGAGTTATTTCCCTATTTGTTATTAGAAATGTATAAAAACTTGAAACCTGGCAAGATGTTGTTTAATGGAAAATTGAATTAAATTGACGACTTATTTTAATTATAAATATAAATGTCTGTTTAGTTTAATCTTTTGACAATAAACTCTTACACCTTAATTGAATTAAAGGTTTTTAATAGATTTACGTCAAAGTTGAATACATATTAAATATAATAATGCAATAAATTCCAATAATATAGCATTCTTACAGTTGCTTTAAATATTAATAAGTTGTATCAATTTCAAAAGTCTCGCCAGTTTTCCATTAATGACGTCAAAAACGGACGGTCTCGTTATTGGTTAAAGTCCAAATAAATTCGTTCATGCACGTGACGTCACAATACTAACCTCAAAAATATGTAATTTTTACGATTTTCAAATATGCTGCTTTTATCAAAATTTCTGCTCCTGTACTATGAACTAAAATCTTGTTCAGTGCATTATTAATGAAGTTTTAATTGCCTTAATCTAATAAAATAAGATTGTTTTTGTTGGTTGGAAATCCAATCTATAATTAGCTGCCTATTTTTAATAATCTACAAAATTAAAACTGCAGGGTGTCCCGAAATAACGTGAAAACCTCTTAAGGGTATTTCCTCATCAAGAAATAAATATAATCTCTTATGTACAGTAAAGTCGAGAACGGCCTCCTTGAGCCGCTAGATCTCCTCAAAAGGGGGCACCAAAAAGTGATTTGATTTTTTTTTTTTTTCGAAAGTGACTATAGCTGGCGGAATGAAATTTGGGCACGACTTTGTACTTATGGAAGGTCTTCTTAATAGGTAAAAGTTAACAGGAGTTAAATTATTATGCATATACAGGGTGTCCCGAAATTAGTGGTCATCATTTTACCAGCTTGTTCAAAAATAAGGCAAGAAGTTCCTACAAATATAGCCACAGAAAGGCTTCCTAAGGGAGCTACAACCCTTTAAAAGTGCTTCCTTGATGATGGTTTTTAGTTAATATTTCCGAAACCGGTGAAATTAAAAACATGAAATTTTGGTCAATTACTAATCATTTTATGACCAATAAGGTAGTGTAAAAATGAATCAAAACAGGGAGGGGGTGGAGTAAAATGCCCCACAACTTTTTCGCATGTAAGTTTTTCCAAATTTTGGTAGCAAATTATGGAATACCAGAGTTTTTTCTGCAATAAAGGTATTCTAGTTGTACTTTGATATGGCGCACCGTTTTCGAGTTATTTGAGTTTCTGGAAAACAATAATCACAAAAAAATCACAACGGAACGAGTAGGATGCACAGTTCTCTAGGTACTTAGTATCTAATTAATAATAGAATTATGCTGAAATGATCGCTTCCAGGGCGCTACTGCAAAAAATAATAATAGGACAATTTTATTAGTAATTACTAATTAAATGTAAAGTTTATGTTAATAGGCCTATGACTTTGCTAGAATTAAAACAAAAAATATGAGAAGAAATTAATAGAATTCCACCTGAGATGTGTTTAGCAGTTTTTAATCACATGGAGAAGGTATTGCAGGAGTGTTTTGACCGAAATGGAAGGCGCTTCGACAATATAATTTTTAAAACATAAAATCCGCCTATATTGTGTGTATTTTTGCAGTAATAAATTTATTTTAAAACTTCAAGCAAATTTATTATTAGCCTTTAAAAAGGGAATTCCATTCCTGGACACCATGTATAAACCACAATAGTTGAAATGTTTTATTGTGTATTTTAAGTCCCTAAAGGAGTAGTTTGTTATTTTCCTTATGTTTTATATCTTAATTCCTCTGGTTCTTATCACCCCCAATCATGATTAGGTACCACGTATCTTGGGCAATGGGAGTCAAAACAACTTCTTTTTAAGAAAATTAACCAGAATTAATCAGAACGGTATAAAACTAGTCAAAAAAATATATTTTTTAACCTTAGTTATTACATTTTCGAAAGCAAATACGTTTCTTAAGCTGTAAAACTTATTAGCAATTTAATAAAAAATAAAATGTAATATATTATATTTTATTAGTAATATATTAAAGTAATATATTAAAGTAATTTATTAAAGTGATATATTAAAATGTAATATATTACATTTTATTTTTTATTAAATTGCTAATAAGTTAGTTTTATAGCTTAAGAAACGTATTGGCTTTCGAAAATGTAATAACTAAGGTTAAAAAAATATATTTTTTTGACTAGTTTTGTACCGTTCTGATTATCTCTTCTTGGGTAATGCGAGTCAAAACAACTTACTTTTAAATTAAGAAAATTATATTTCTTTGTCATGTTTTTAATAAATTTTATAACTAAACAAACGTACTTATAAACAAATATATTTTGTTGACTCAGATTTTTACAGTTCTCCTTAACTGACCACAATTTCCTTGTCCTTCCCTACCTTACAAAAGTCATGTTCCTCATTTATCCCATTTTATTTAATATTTCGATAAGTAATATTTCATGAGTAAAACATTCTGAAACTGAATTTATATTCATATTAAAAACACGCCCTTATAATGCACGGATACAGAGGTGTCTTTGTGACCTCCGATAATGTGACAACACTGTCGGAGCCGACAACGTTATTAACGTGAGCGCTTATATATAGATTTCGGAGGTCACATAGTACTTTATGTGGTTTCCATATATGACCTCCTTAAAAGTCAAATTTCTCTTCCCCTCTTTTGAAATACAGATTCGTGACCCTCTCCTCACCCCATATATGAAATTTTTTTTTCTCTAGTTGAACGAGGAGACCCGGAGGCGAGGTCGCCTCTTCCATGTAGTGGAGGTGACAACATACCGCGTATAGATATATATATATATATATATATATATATATATATATATATATATATATATTGATAAAGGGTATGTTGTGGCCTCCAAAGTAGATACCAAAGATACGTTGTCACCTCATATATAACGTTATGGCCTCCGATTTCGGAGGCGACAACGTTTCTCCTATTTTTCATCGGTTTTGGAAAGAAGGTGACATCTAGAGTTCAAAAACAAAAATTTGTTCGGAGGCGACAAAGTACCTTCCATACTCACAAATAAATATTTTAGTTCCTATATATAACGCTGGCGCTGATGTCGCATTCAGTATTCAATGAGAGCACGTTGTCACCTCCTGATATATAAAGCTGAATTTTTTGTCACAAGCGTAGCGTTCCCGCCTCCTTAAAAAGGCAACGTCGCAGGACATTTCAGCATATTATGGGCGAGTTGCTTTATTCACGGGTTGATCCACCAGATGTGTTTTATCTCGTTCTAACCTCGGACATAGAACGAGATAAAACACATCTGATGGATCCACCGGTGAATAAAGCAACTCGCCCTATGAGATTGGATAGTGATAATTTAAATATGTCATCAATTATGTCATTTGAACATCCTAAATTATAGTTATTGTTTTATTTACGTGGCATACTGAAAATTTTTGCAGAAAAGCGGAATGATACAATATACACTCCCCGGCACAAAATTCCGCCACCCTAAAATTTTGGTCAATTTTGATGTTTTATAACTTTTTTATTTTTCATTTGATTTTCATGAATTTTTCACCAGTTTGTAGATCCATTTATTGTTTGACTTTTTAATTATTTTAATAAGTTACATTTTTCGTTTAGGCTATGTTATACAGGGGTAAATCAAAATGTTGTTTTTTGTCGTAAACTCAAAACACCCTGTGGGAAAATTCAGGCGAATAATTTTGTTTACAAACTGCTTGATGTAATCTTAGACGTATTTCGAACATTTTGTTTTTTGATTCATCCCATTATCTCATTTCATCTGCGAGCAGCAACAATTTAAATGAAACGCTGATTTGAAGCTTATTTTTATTAACAAAAACAAACCCTAGGTATGTCATAAAACTAATCAACAAAAACAAACATTTTAGTAACGTATATTTCCTCCTCTCGCAACAATGACAGCTTGCATTCTTCGTGGCATCGAATGAATAAGATTACTTATTCTTTCTTGAGGAATAGCCTGATATTCTTCTGTCAGCGCCAATCGTAAGTCTTGCAAGGCTAGTGGTTGCACAGGACGATGACGAACTGCTCTTTTAAGAAGATCCCAAAGATATTCGATTGGGTTGAGATTCGGGCTACATGCGGGCCATTTCAATCTTGGAATTTCAATCTCATCCAGATATTCGCTCACTACCCGGTGCAACGTGAGGTCTGGCATTATCATGCATTAATGTAAATTGGTTTCTAATGAAAGGAGCAAAAGGAACGACAGCTTCTTGGAGGATTTCCTCTATGTAACGGTTAGTGCTCCATTTTCAACAAAAACAAGATCGGTACGTGCATCGGTAGAAATACCCGCCCAAACCATGACTGAACCGCCGTAATATTGCATTCGCTCTGATATGGTACAGTCTGCATATCTTTCATTTCTACGTCTGTATACCCGTTCACGACCATCCGGCGACCTTAAACAAATCCTGGATTCATCTGTCCTGTCAAACATTTTGTTACAATCACCGCGTACTTAGCCAACGTCGATAATTTTTAACTAAAAATACAGTAAAATTAACAGTGTTTCATTTAAAATTTTGCTGCTCGCAGATTAAATGAGATAATGGAATGAATCAAAAAACAAAATGTTCGGAATACGTCTAAGATTACATCAAACAGTTTGTAAACAAAATTATTCGCCTCAATTTTTCCACAGGGTGTTTTAAGTTTACGACAAAAAACAACATTTTGATTTACCCCTGTATAATATTGCCTAAACGAAAAATGTTACTTATTAAAATAATTGAAAAGACAAACAATAAATGAATCTAAAAACTGGTGAAAAATGCATGAAAATCAAATGAAAAATAAAAAAGTTATAAAACATCAAAATTGACCAAAATTTTAGGGTGGCGGAATTTTGTGCCGGGGAGTGTATCAGCTTTGAAATTTTTCATAATTCAAGAAGCTATATTTCAAGATATGATTGGAATAGATATTAAGTATAATATATTATATATTTTTGGAGAAATAAAACAATATAACTTACTTTTAGCTTAAGACGTATAATTTCATGCACATCTGGAGATTCTTTGTAAAATGTAATGTAAGACTAAGAAGTGGGTGAGAACGAGTCAGACTGTACAGGCCAGTACAGGGATATTATCGAAAGATTAACCCCTTATGACATTTTTATTCTTCTAAGAAAATAATGGTAAATACAAAAGTTGTGCGAAATTTTCCCGCGATCTCACCGTACTTATCGAAATTACAATTATACAGGGCGTTCTTTAGATACAAACCTAACTTGTTTTTCTAAATGGAATACCCTGTATGTTTTTATATTTTTGAAATCTACGCATTATCCCGATTCCGACGATATACCAGGTGACCACGAAATGACGCTCGTCTCTATATCTTCTTGGTTTTACAAGATATGAATTTCAAAGTTGGGCACGTCAAATAACAGTTAAATATGCATTATTTTGACCGCTTTTTTACTTTCAGTCGCTTTGAGTTTCACCGGAAATGACACTAACTTTGATTTTTTAAATGGAACACCCTATAGATTTTTACATTTTTGGATTCAGGAGGTCATTTTGGATATATGTAGTTATGGCATATTGAGATAAAAATATTAATACTGACATTTTTATGAGCAAATTAAATTTTTTACTAGGCGGCCGTAATCCCAAAAAAATATTTTATTTCATCCCGTCCGGAAAGTACAACAGTACAGTATTCATATGAGGCCGGAAAATGAGACATTACGGTATCAGAGCCGGCAAAGTACCGGAAACCACCGGAAACTTATTACGAACCAATCACAAACTGTTATTATACCTTTTGACAGTTGTTTGACATATAAAAATCAACCGTAAATTAAAAAATAGTGTCAAATGTCAAATGACATAAGAAAATAACCAAGTGTCAAATTATACAACGTTATGCCATATGGCATTTGTGTTAAAAAATCTTAAACATTTCGGAAATCATTTCTCCAAATTAACTATCCTTTTTTAATGGCACCATGGTGGTACACTACGTTATTTCAATAAAGCATTTTATTACCGATTACTTGGTACCAAGGACTTCACTATATCTTTATATTGTAATACATTAATATACATAAGAATAACATTCAACTAGAAATGAAAAAAAGTCAATATTTAACAGTGGATCTTTATCAAGTAGATGCCTTTGATCTCCTGAATCTAAAGATGTAAAAATATATGCAGGGTGTTCCATTTAAAATTCCAAAGTTAGCATTATTTCCGGTGAAACCAGAAGCGACAAAAAATGTTAAATCTGTTGAATTAATGCATATTTAGCCGTTATTTGAGGTGCCCACATTAGAAATTTATATCTTGTAAAACCAAGAAGAAATAGAGGCAAGTGACATCTTGTGGTCATATTCTTGGTTTTAAAAGATATGAATTTCAAATTTGGACACGTCAAATAACGGCTGAATAATATTTATTAATTCGACCAATTTATCATTTTCCGTTGCTTCCTGTTTCACCGGAAATTATGCTAACATTGGATTTTTAAATGGAACGCCCTGTATATTTCACATTTTTTATTCAGCAGGTCAGATGCTAGAGATCCACAAATATGAGTTTTTTTTTTTCATTTATATCTTTTTGAATGTTATATTATTCTTATGTATTTTTATGTATTATAATATGAACAAATCCATCATGGTGCCGCCATTAAAAAAAAATAGTTATCCTGAAAAAATTATTTTCAAAATATTTCAGATCTTATAACACAAATTTCATGATATAATACCATAATTGCATTTTTTGATTAATTATTGAAGCAAAATAAAACATATTTTTGAGATCACGGCCGCCTGGATGAAAAATTAAGTTTGCTCATAAAAATGTCTGCCAGTAATATTTTTATCTCAATATGCCATAACTGTATCCAAAATGACCTCCTGAATATAAAAATGTAAAAATATATAGGGTGTTCCATTTAAAAAACCAAAGTTAGTCACATTTCCGGTAAAACCGGAAGTGACAGAAAATGAAAAATCAGTCGACATAATGCATATTTAACCGTTATTTGACGTGCCCTAATTTGAAATTCATATCTTGTCAAAACAAGAAGATATAGAGACGAGCGTCATTTCGTGGTCACCCGGTACATGTATTGTATGTTTGCTCAAGTTTTTGCTCAACTTCTTCTAATATAAATTTTTGCAAAATATGTAGAAAAACAGGGTTGCCTTGAAAATTATATTGGTTAGAAATACCATTCTGCATTTTATTTTGTTATGTTATACTAGGTAAATCATGTTTTTACAAAAAAAACATATTTTATGAAAAGGTGTTCCACATGCCACATAACAATCAATAATGCCATTTTTTTATTCGATTGAACAAGAACCATTTTGACTTAAAAATGTAGCCACCAAAACTAGGGCTAGTAAGAGAAACATCAAACTAAAATAGTAATGCTTTTGTTTCTGACCAAACTGATTTGACGCCTCCTATATTTTCACATAATTAATTGGATCGCGGAGAAAACCGCATGTTTTTGATGTTGAACTGATCATCTGTGCAACGTAACATGTTTCAAAAATTCCTATTTAATTAATAAAATAAAGTAGAAAAATATAAAATTTTCGTGGCAAAATTGATTCTTTTTATTTTGCAGACATTGATATTTGATGTCTATTGGGCAATTAGGCCAAGCGGCAAGTATTTTTTCGCCACAAATTGATAATAGCATCTTGTTTCACAGACTTAAAAAATATGTCAAAAGTGTGATTACCTCCGAGGTCGGAGACTACCCTTAATTTTGCAATTTAGGTACAATAATCCGGTTATCTAGCAATAACTGGTATCCTATTCATCCTACGTGAGAAATGGTGGTATACAAAATTGAAGATATTAAAATTCTCTATAAAAGATGCCCTACGCATATTTTTGCTCAGACCAACGGTTTTTTAATACTAACCGCACAAAATTGAAAAATTCGTGACGGTCACAGCGAGCGAAAACCTTTGGTCTGAGCAAAAATATGTAAAGTTTATAGAGAATTTTAATGTCTTCAATTTTGTATACCACTATTTCTCTCGTAGGGTGAATAGGAAGCACCTTATCGTTAAAAAACCAGATTTTAATACATAAATCGCACAATTAAGGGTAGTCGCCGACATCGGGGGTAATCACACTTTTGATATGTTTTTTATGTCTCTGAAACAAGATCATTAAGAAAAAAAAATGTTTTATCAATTTGTATTTTTTTGTGGGTTTTTTCGTCCTGCCGCCGTATGGACTAAAAAGGTTGGATCAAATATACAATACATATACAGGGTGAATCAGTTTTAATGGGATAAACGCAAACGAATAATAATAATAAAATTTTGTTATATAAACATATCCTCAAAATTGCTTAGTTTGTGAGATACCAAGTGTTTTTATTTTTTATCTTTGAAACGGGAAAAGATATTTCAGTCAAATTTGGTATATGATAGTTTTGGACAAGACCACATTCATTCTTGTGCTCCTTAACATTAACACAAGATCCAGTGGCATACAAATCGGGGCCATCTGATCCCCTTTTTTAAAAAAGTGGACGCGTCTGGGTTTTTTTAAAGATTTATAATAATTTTTATAATCGTTTGTCAATTCTAAGTAAATTAGGTCTCTACAAGTGTTAACCATAATGTATTTGATTTTGAGTTATTTCCCTATTTGTTATTAGAAATGTATAAAAACTTGAAACCTGGCAAGATGTTGTTTAATGGAAAATTGAATTAAATTGACGACTTATTTTAATTATAAATATAAATGTCTGTTTAATTTAATCTTTTGACAATAAACTCTTACACCTTAATTGAATTAAAGGTTTTTAATAGATTTACGTCAAGTTGAATACATATTAAATATAATAATGCAATAAATTCCAATAATATAGCATTCTTACAGTTGCTTTAAATATTAATAAGTTGTATCAATTTCAAAAGTCTCGCCAGTTTTCCATTAATGACGTCAAAAACGGACGGTCTCGTTATTGGTTAAAGTCCAAATAAATTCGTTCGTGCACGTGACGTCACAATACTAACCTCAAAAATATGTAATTTTTACGATTTTCAAATATGCTGCTTTTATCAAAATTTCTGCTTCTGTACTATGAACTAAAATCTTGTTCAGTGCATTATTAATGAAGTTTTAATTGCAAATATAGCCACAGAAAGGCTTCCTAAGGGAGCTACAACCCTTGATGATGGTTTTTAGTTAATATTTCCGAAACCGGTGAAATTAAAAACATGAAATTTTGGTCAATTACTAATCATTTTATGCCCAATAAGGTAGTGTAAAAATGAATCAAAAATTTCATTCAGGGGTGGGTCAAACAGGGAGGGGGTGGAGTAAAATGCCCCACAACTTTTTCGCATGTAAGTTTTTCCAAATTTTGGTAGCAAATTATGGAATACCAGAGTTTTTTCTGCAATAAAGGTATTCTAGTTGTACTTTGATATGGCGCACCGTTTTCGAGTTATTTGAGTTTCTGGAAAACAATAATCACAAAAAAATCACAACGGAACGAGTAGGATGCACAGTTCTCTAGGTACTTAGTATCTAATTAATAATAGAATTATGCTGAAATGATCGCTTCCAGGGCGCTACTGCAAAAAATAATAATAGGACAATTTTATTAGTAATTACTAATTAAATGTAAAGTTTATGTTAATAGGCCTATGACTTTGCTAGAATTAAAACAAAAAATATGAGAAGAAATTAATAGAATTCCACCTGAGATGTGTTTAGCAGTTTTTAATCACATGGAGAAGGTATTGCAGGAGTGTTTTGACCGAAATGGAAGGCGCTTCGACAATATAATTTTTAAAACATAAAATCCGCCTATATTGTGTGTATTTTTGCAGTAATAAATTTATTTTAAAACTTCAAGCAAATTTATTATTAGCCTTTAAAAAGGGAATTCCATTCCTGGACACCATGTATAAACCACAATAGTTGAAATGTTTTATTGTGTATTTTAAGTCCCTAAAGGAGTAGTTTATTATTTTCCTTATGTTTTATATCTTAATTCCTCTGGTTCTTATCACCCCCAATCATGATTAGGTACCACGTATCTTGGGCAATGGGAGTCAAAACAACTTCTTTTTAAGAAAATTAACCAGAATTAATCAGAACGGTATAAAACTAGTCAAAAAAATATATTTTTTAACCTTAGTTATTACATTTTCGAAAGCAAATACGTTTCTTAAGCTGTAAAACTTATTAGCAATTTAATAAAAAATAAAATGTAATATATTATATTTTATTAGTAATATATTAAAGTAATATATTAAAGTAATTTATTAAAGTGATATATTAAAATGTAATATATTACATTTTATTTTTTATTAAATTGTTAATAAGTTAGTTTTATAGCTTAAGAAACGTATTTGCTTTCGAAAATGTAATAACTAAGGTTAAAAAAATATATTTTTTTGACTAGTTTTGCACCGTTCTGATTATCTCTTCTTGGGTAATGCGAGTCAAAACAACTTACTTTTAAATTAAGAAAATTATATTTCTTTGTCATGTTTTTAATAAATTTTATAACTAAACAAACGTACTTATAAACAAATATATTTTGTTGACTCAGATTTTTACAGTTCTCCTTAACTGACCACAATTTCCTTGTCCTTCCATACCTTACAAAAGTCATGTTCCTCATTTATCCCATTTTATTTAATATTTCGATAAGTAATATTTCATGAGTAAAACATTCTGAAACTGAATTTATATTCATATTAAAAACACGCCCTTATAATGCACGGATACAGAGGTGTCTTTGTGACCTCCGATAATGTGACAACACTGTCGGAGCCGACAACGTTATTAACGTGAGCGCTTATATATAGATTTCGGAGGTCACATAGTACTTTATGTGGTTTCCATATATGACCTCCTTAAAAGTCAAATTTCTCTTCCCCTCTTTTGAAATACAGATTCGTGACCCTCTCCTCACCCCATATATGAAATTTTTTTTTCTCTAGTTGAACGGGGATACCCGGAGGCGAGGTCGCCTCTTCCATGTAGTGGAGGTGACAACATACCGCGTATAGATATATATATATATATATATATATATATATATATATATATATATATATATATATATATATATATATATATATATATATATATATATATATATATATATACATTTGAAAACAATCAAATATATTAACAGCAACCGAATTATTTACGATAAAAAGAGAGTTATGGATCACCCTATACATACTTAGGAAATTGGGAATGTCATATATACGGAGTTACAAATTTTGTGAATGCAAAGGAACATATTTTTAGGAAATGCCTGTCTTCTGTCTGCATGCATGAAATAAGGTTCAAAAGAAAATAAATAGGTACCCTCGTAAATACCTAAAACGAGAGTTAGAATTATTAATACAGTTGGTAGCTGAACTATAGAATATGCTCGAGAATATGTAAATAATTATTAGATTTTCAATCATTTTATTATTTCCTAAAAATTTTCAAATGCCACCCACTTATAATAGATACTTATATATTTTTTTTACATTTTTAACGGTACGCATGCGAAAGTTTTTTAGATTTATTTCATTCCATGGCCTTAACAAAATTGACTAAAACCCTTTATCTTAGAAATTCCTAAAGTTAATTCTTGGGATACTTTTACCTGTCACGGTTTTAATTAATATTCAACGGAATATATAACACAGATTTAAATTTAATTAGATATTCAGCTAGATGTAAACATTCATTTACAGTTTGTGTTTACATTGGGAAGTTCCTTTTACTATTTATTCATTTGCGAATTCAAGATCCGCTAGAGATTTAAGATTAAATGCAAAATTATTTTTAGTGCTAGATTACTTGAATTAAAGATTTAACCCCCACAGATACGGTATGTTCATTATTTTCCAAGAGATGGAGATTTTAAATAATGTTTAACTCTCGGTTTAACTGCTCATCCTTGAATTCTATAAATAGGTACTTGCATGTAATTACTTAATGTATTAGGCATTTTTTTACAGAAGAACTAGCGCAATTAATGAGCATGCTTTGAAACCCCGATGCCCAAAATTTCACAACATTTTGATAAAGGGTTTCCGAATAAGGAGCCTAGTAAAAATACACTTCTTTAGTCGTAAATAAATAATTGATAACTTGAAAACGGTTTGTGTTTCGATAAAACGTCATTCCTCATTCTAAATTACCTATTCCTATATTTTCAATTTAAATTGATTTACTCTATCACTCCATGCCTTCAAAAGATTCGAATGCTGCAAGTAAAGATATTAGACGATATAAAAAATATTTTTTTTTCCGCGGATTTATTGACCTTGACAAATCTCCATCAGCCAGTTAAAAAATATTTTAATCGGTTCTGTATTATTTCAGCATTAATTGACAAAAAAATGATTATAATATTATATTATAACAAATACATATTATAAATCAATTTTATACCAAAATAAAAAAAAGGTTACTCTGGTATTATTAAACTATTTTTCGAAAAATAAACCGTTTCTAAGTTCTCTTCTCTTTTTTTTAATAATAATGCACGTCACTGACAAAAATAAATTTTGTTTAATTCAAAAATTGACACCAACAGTCGCTGATACAGGTCCAAATTCGGTTGAAATCGGATAACTAAGTAATAACTAAATAATTGATTGACTGATTGACTGATGGTCGAGATGATAGAGTACCTGCCTCTCACCCAAAAGTTCCGAGTTCGAATCCCGGTCGTGGCAATGGAAAATACTGTGAGAGGGATTTTTCCATTATACACGGATATTGGATGTGTGTCCCTTGTCTTTAAATGTGTAGCCCCCTCCCGCACAAGGCTCAACCTTCTGGGATAAAGGGGGTCGTAATTACATGTGATGTATTTATTTATTTATTTATTTATTTATTGTGAAGGGAGGGGCCATTAAAAGTGGGATACGCTGTATATATAATAAAAATCACAAAGAATAAAACTAAACTGTTAATTTTTTTTAAAATTTTTATACATTTATTTTATTTTTTTTTTTAATAATTTTGTGAAAAACCTACACTGATATTTTTCCCGAAAAAATTGTGCTATAATTTCTAGTCTCGTACAAGAATGTTTCCGTTCATATGGAAATCTCTACAGGCCCGTAGCCAGGATTTTTTTAGGGGATGTTCTAAGTGGCACGTACAAGAAAAATGCGTCGCAAGAGAAAATTTTTGATTCTCCAAGGTCAAACATTTTAAAATTGAAAGTTAGAATTTTGAGCTAAAAATGGAGAACTGTAAAAAATGGGTTTTCTAATTCTCTATTAGTTTTCGTTTTTGCATATCTGAGCGCAAATAAATTATCAAATATCCGCTCCTTTATTTTAAGACGGGTAAACAATTTAAACAATTTTGATGATCCTAAAAGTCTGTTGATTTGGTTCTTGTAGTACCTACTTCTTATTTAATGAAATCTCGATACCAGCGTTAGGTTACATGTACCATGGATATAATGTTTGAACACCCATATCACCCCCCTGCCTACGGCCCTGCAATCTCATTAATAAAAATTACGTTTGTATTGATGTCATCTTTTATAAACATTTTTGAAACATTTATTCATTTATTTCATATTCAGGGTGTTCTGAAATACACTGGCATAAATTCAGGGGCTGATAGAATTTCAAAAAATATTACAATTTGTTCCTATGAACCATGGGCGTATCTCTTTCCGTTTTCAAGATACAGGGCGTTAAAAATAATTTTTTAAAATTTAGTTTTGGTCCTATCTTCCACAAAATTCGACCAAATGAGCAGAAATTTTGCTATGTGGGGTTTCTGGGGATGCTAAATGCTCTGGTGTTATTAATTTTTGGCTATATCATACAGGGCGTTGAGAACAGTACTCCGTGGGAACATTTTAGGTCCTAACTTTTTTGAGATTAATCTTTTTGCCCCTTTTGTCACTTGCTGTTATGGCAAATTTTATTCTAAACAAAAAAGGTGCTCTTGTAAGAAGTGCTAAAATTTGCCCGTTTTCGAGAAAAACCAGGTTATAGTGCACCAAAGTCGAGCAGCTGGTATCCCAAATTGTTGGTTTTTATTTCAAGTAGGCTAAATAAATTGTCCCCCAAATATTAAGCTAAAGTTATTGTCGATAATTTTTGCGTCAGTTTCGATTATGTTTATTTAGATTGGAAATAGTACTCGTGCACTATTTAAGCAAAATGATCATTCTAGACTGCCGCAAACATAAATAGTTCTTGTGGTTATTATGTTGTTCTATTTTTAGTTTCTTATTCCGATTAATTTAAAAATATTATAGATAAATTCGGTATATTTATAAAAACGTCAGATACAGTTTAAATTTATTTATCTGTTTTCTTTAATAAATGTTTGACACTGTTATTTGTTAGTTCTAAATAGAAAATAAATTTACCACCCTTTATTCCATTATATGTATATATTGCCTCTTATAATATAAATACCTAACTTAATTGCACAGGATAATTACATAGTCTTGACATATTCATTACTTGTATGTTATCCACTTTGTGTTCAGTCAGTGATTTAAATAATTAACTCCATATTACAGAATTGAAGCTGTTTTATTAATTGCATTTATATCCTCCTTAAGGTAGCTCCGTCTTCTTCCTCTTATATATTATTTTATTGCATTAAAGTTTTTTATACCTTAATTTGGTAAACCTTAAGCAAAATTTTGGAGTAGACAAATGTGCAAATAGCTGCTGATAGAGAATTTTTAAAATTAAAACGTCTGTTTTTCTCGGTTTTTCTAACGAGTAGGTACGTTTTGTTAGGGTCATTTTTCTTGATATCTGACAGATGAAACGTACTTTTAGAATTACTGGAATTACTTTTTATATAAACTTAGGTATCTTTAACGTCAACGAGTTTACTTGGCGACTTTGAAGGCAGCTGGCAAACAAACTAATATAATTAACAAACACTACGTTATAGGAAAGTTTCCTCTTGAGAAACTAAAATCCCAACAGTGTTTTGGTTTTGTACTAAATTAATACATGAAATGCATTTCATAAGTTGGGGTATGCAGTAGTTATTTACTCACAACTCATGCAGACTAATACTGCTGAATGTTCCACAAATCAAAATGAAGTATGATATACTTACTTATATATCTATTATCTATGTATATAACACTTGTTACTCTTACGCATTTTAAATAGAGAGCTTCTATTTATTTTTTGTACCTTCCAACCCTATTGTAGATCAATACCAAAAGAATGGCCAGTTTTTGTCGCATATTTTGTTACTAGACATGTTCTAATTTCAGTAATTTCATAGAATACAAAACTATATATTAATCAAGTAAGCCAGTCCTCATTCTGAATTTTACTTATTTATTTATTCATTGATTTTGCTCTTAATTCAATGATCATATTTGTAGATAAAACAGACTGATGAGGTTTAAAATTGTTTTGTTTTGGCATTTGTTCTCGACATTTGTTGCTAACAACTGTTATAATGTCTTGAGGTGTCGTAAATATTACAAACCTAGTTATTAAATATTTTGTGTGCATTTTAACTTTGTATGTAGTTTCGATATTCAAATCACAGGTTAATTATATTCATGGCATTATTTGTGTGGAAGCTTCAGCAACGCCATCTGCATTAGAATGATTGTTCGGCGTCAATTAGACGATGTATCCAGTAATTAGCTACTTGACCATCAGAATATGTAATAAGGGTTTCAGGGCCAGCAAAAATTCGCAATTCCCCCTTGACAGTCAACATCAACGTACCTTTTTCTGTTTATTTTTATTAAAATGAATGCCTCCTGCTCGGGTTTCCACTTTTAATTAGGTGAGTACATATATGGAGATTTTGATTTTAATTAGTAAAAGAAAATGTGGAAACTGCGTATTTTGTTAGCAAATAGAAATTTTATATTTAATGTGTTTTGCATTCACTATAAAAACGAATTGTACTCGTTCGTACGTATAAATTTACGTACACAAATTATTTTGCACAGAATTTTTCCGTTTTGATGATATTTTTCGTAAAGTTAGAGGTGTAGGTGTATTATTTCAATAATTTATGTAGGTATATTAAGCTGACGATAAAAAACTAGTTTTTTCTTGGATATCTCGAAAATTTAAACTAACAAACTGTGTCTTGTAATGGTGCCTATTTATAACGGTCCTTTTTGTCAATATACTTACGTAATCTCTTTATACGGAAATCTCGGGCGCCAGTCCTCTAATTTTTAATTGCAAAGAACTATACTGTTTGGCTCTCCTAATTGGGAGAGCAACCCTGAATAGCGAAACAGCGGATATACGGAATAGCCAGATGTCGGAGCTGGAGCTCTATCTAAAGATGAATTTCGATCATGCTGCTCAAACGGGTTAATCAGAAATAAATGACAGAAATAATAACTCGTGAATTTTACCTCTTTAAAATAACGTGTTTATTCAGTAGTAATAATGAACAAATTAATTTACTCTAAAACCTCCACGACTGTACAGTCGAGTGTGTATAAAGCTATTTCAAAATGATTAAAAACAAATCAAGCTGGCAATCAAGAATCTTTACGCGATTTTACGGCGGAATTTTCGGATACGTTGGATTAATGAATTACTATGTACGACAAGCAAACGGACCTTTCCCATAGGATGTATTATAAACGGCGGGCAATCCGTTAGCTATAGATATTTGAGGCTATACGGAATATTTAAACACACGACAAACTACTGCCACAAACGTAGAGCTATTTGTTAATGATTATGTTGATGGATCGTAAGTTTTCCGAGTCAACTCTATGCAGATCACCTTTATGGATGGCCCCAGCGAACAAATCCAACCAGTTGATGCATATAATGACTATTTGGTTTAACGTAGGTTTTCCGGTAACCTATTATACAGGGAGGCTTTTGAGATGGCCCTAGCGAACAAATCTCAGCAGCCGATGCATATATTAGCAAACAAAAGACCAACGGAGGTATTACTAATTAGGTCTGGTTTGATTGGGTAGTGTAATACAACGATACTTACGGACAAAAAGACCTCTGAATATCCATTCTTAACTGAAGGCAGTACCTGCAAATTTAAGTGGGCTACGGCGTATTCTTACCAAAATTATTCTCAACTAATTTTCTATCAAACTAAATTTACTATTTAACTCGGAACGGCGGTACGGAAAAATTGACGGCTTCGGATTGATCTTCAGTTGCTGGCGGTAAATTGGATCTGATCATGCGGAATATCTCGGAATGAACCTGAACTGCTGCCGTCTTGAAACGAAGAATTCGGATGCACAACCCGGCGTAACTTGCGGAGGTCCAGCGGATTATGCAATTAGGCGCATCAACTCAGAACGTATATAACCGGAAATGAGTTAGTTTCAATTTCTATACTATATTGCAAAAACGGATTAAAACGGGCAAGGATTAACATTTTTAGTAACGAATGATTTTTATTTCCGACTCGGCCATTATTTATAATAATTCTCGGATTTTACTTATACGAAGGATTGTCGAAAATTAATCAATTAATTACTTGACTGCTTGTTTACCAGCGGACTTTTTAACAACTCATTAATAACTTAACTAGAACAGGACTTACTTACTAAAAACAGCGGCAGGGTGTACCCAAGTGACGGTAATATTTAAAGCAAAAATGAACATTCCTTGATTGGAAAAAATCACTTCGTTACAGTCTTCTAAATTTTATAATTTTTTTTTATGTTTCTATTGGAAGATATCCTTCCTTTATTTTGCATGTGGATTTTCCTTAAGTTTTATAATTTTTTAAGTTCATAAATCTAGCTGTTTTTGAGAGAATACACATTACATATGGAGAAGTACAAAATCCTTATAGAGATGTAAATATTAAATATTTAGTAATACATATTAGTTAAATGTAGTCCTTTCCTGAATTTCTCTACTCTAGAGTATAATTATAATCACAAACGTAGTAACGCAGTACTAAAACTAGCAGTGAGGGATCTATTTTTAATTATAAGGAACTACCCATATGTATGTATCGAGCAGAATACAAATACCATGCACGTGCCTGCTTTTGAAAAGCAACGTGCTGGAGGAAAGGACTAATTTGACTGAATTTTCACCACCTATATTTTTTAAATGATGTTTTCCTACAAAATCTCCGAATAATATTTTTATCCGCAATAAAATTTGTACTAAAACGTCGTACATTTAGATACTTTTACATGAATCTGGAAACAATCTAAAACTTTCGATCACTTCTTTGTTCCACGTAATTTGTATCTGCAAATGATAATAATACTCAAGTTCCACCTATAAGTAATCTGGGAAATTTCATTATTAGTTACTAATCAGTTTCAGCTACCAACTACACGAACACCTAACCGCGCTTTAAATATCTGCACGCCCGAATCCCTTGAAACTCTTGCACGTGCATGGGTAACTATTTAACTGCAGTTACTGACAACTTATGACTGTAAACTGTTACTGTAATGAAAACCTTACCAGACAATCTATGCTAGATCGAGGGTTGGCTAAAGCCAATAGTGAAACCCAGTCAGTGAAGGTTCGTGGATTTATTGATTGAACATATCTAAGGAGAAATAACTGTAATGCGAGCTGTAATGTCATTGAAATAAATGGCAAATAGATTTAAGGACGTGATTTAGGGATCCCCTCACAATTCCAATACTTTTGTAATTGAAAAGAAAAATCGAAATTTTCATTAATTAATGAAAGGTTAATAATACCCGAGGGGTAAACCGCTGAGGAATTTTTGTGTACAGAGCTCGGGAATTGCCGAGGAATTGCGGGAATTGTCGAGGAATTGCGGGAATTGCCGAGGAATTGGGGGAATTGCCGAGGAATTGCGGGAATTGCCGAGGAATTGCGGGAATTGCGAGGAATTTTTGTTTTGTTAAAACTGATTATTATTTTTTAAGTTAGAACTGATTTTTTGTTACCATTTTTTATTTCTTTTTCTAAAATCGAATTTTATTTTACTATTCATACATATTATACAGGATGTTCATCAAAAAATGGGCAAAACTGCAACAGTAAGTAAAAATGTTAAGTAAAAATTCACCGATTTAGCCGATAATACCGTATGAACAAACGAGTCGAATAATTTTTTATTTGGTTTAAAAAGATATATGACTAACGAGTCTGTTAGATTCCAAATTATGTATACAGGTATGTTTCAAACGTTATGTTATATATTTTAATACATCGTCGCCAGGTTAATGAAAAATATGATATATTTAATTTTTAACACCATTGGAACCAAAAGGATATCATTTTACTTCAAAGAGCTGTAGTTCTGTTAAGAATACAAAAAACTTAGAAATCAAAGGTAATTAACCTAAATTAAAAGTGCATCCGATAGTTAGTCGTTCATATTTTCTTTTCTTTTTTAAAAAGAAACATTTCCGTTCTACTTCGGATATAAACATAAAACAACTGTTTCAAGGATGCAATGTTAAGGAATGTGTGCGACGACGGCGCTGCTGCTATTTAATAGTAGACCGCAAATTGGAATTGCCGCGTGCTGGTTCATATACTGCACACTATGCTTATGCTTTCACGCTTACTTAAAAAAAATCGCATGTTAATTAAGTTAGAGCTACGTCCAATATGAAAGTTTCTGGTGAAGTTTTTATCCTCGTTTTAACGGAGATTTTATTAATTTACGGTTTAACGGGGAATCGGGTGTATTGTATTTAGGGAATACTAATTAAGTTTTGTTGAGCGAAAAGCATGATTACAGTTTCTAAAATTCAATTTATGCATGAACTATAGACAAGAAAAATGTATCAACGCAATATAATGTGAATTTTGTTGAAATAGAATAATCCTGATACAACTCTGTTATTTTTTCTTATAGGCTAAGCAACGGAGACAGCCTGGGATTCATTTATTTCTAACTTATTTTCCTCGAATCCTTCTTCGTCTCTTAAGCAATGAGTGATAGAATAATAATAAAATTTGCCCTGGCCCAAGCTTCCTGTGAAATTTTATCAAATTCCAAGTATTATTTTTCTAATAAAAGAACTATACACGCGATAGGGAGGGAATCTATATTAATAACCGCGCACTCAGTTCCTCCTTCACATTAACAATTTATTCTCTTCAATAATCAATCTATTTGTACACAATTTCTTTGATGAGCTCATTGTTTCAGACACCAATAAATACTACTAACTTTTATTATCTGATAAAAATTGGTCAGACCCTTAGGGCACGTCTAGGAGCTCTCCGATTGGGCCGCATACATATTACCAGTTTAACGGATTCGGCTGCAAGCAAATTTTTTCAAATGTAAATGTGTAGAGCTAACTGCTACTTCACCGTACAGCCAACTAAGATTAATATCGAAAGTGTAAATTTGTCAGTGGTTTGGAATACTGTCCCCTTATATGGAATATCACTTACCTACATCATTAAAACATCGTCATAACATTGACAGTCTAAAGTCTATTCTGCCGTTATAACATAGCAGCTCATTCCTTTGCTCTGAAGCAATCTTTTCTACCGCAAACAATGATATATTCATGGTCCAGTCACGTTTTTCCTACTATGCTTTAAGATCAAAGTCAACGGTATCTTCTCCAATATTTATTACACTCACGACACTCATATGATGTAACAGGTCCATCCTTCATAAATTGTCATTCAATAATCGAAACAAAGTTACGAAATATGGGTATGTCCAAACTGTTGGAAGTTCAGAATCAACTTAATGTGACAAAATTGCCAATCCAAAAACTGCTAAACGTCTAGAGTTTGTCTTCCTGATTGACAGGTTAAGCCCTAACCGTTCAAAGTGCAACTTTCGCCTTAATCTTGGAAACAGGTGCTTACAATAATTAATTGCTTTTTATCTCTTCTTGGATAAATAGTAAAATGAGTATCTTCCTCTTATTTAATATCATTTATAGCAAGTAATTATTTATAGTTGTGTAATAACAAATAATACATTTTATGAATTACTCACTGTAAAACACCACGCCAAAAGTTCCTCCTTATATTTATAATTTATAAGAATCAAATTCAAAATATTGGAAACGTATTTATTATACAACTGCTCCAATAATTTTTTGAATATTGCCTATTTAAAAATAAATACTTAGATGTTTTCTCGAAATGTTTTCTAAACCGCCTATTAAGTCACCCAGGAGTATCCTAGAATTTGCTAAAGAGAGACGAGACCGAACCACATCTAGACAGACAGTTCCTTTCCATATAAGTCTCAAATCAGAAATAAATTTTTAATGTTAATTAGGATGGATTCAAACAATCGATCTTCACAACTAAGTAAGTATATTTCAACGCATTTACCTACTCGGCTACGATACCCTTACAGATGCATTACAAATAAACTTTGGTTAACTCGATTCGCAGAATTGAATTTTGCGAATACACTTTATTATCCGTAACCAAATATTTCCGAAATAGATAGTTATTTCGGGCATGGTTCTTTCAATATATCAATACTCGAATTAATTAGTCTCTAGACAGAACCACTATCCACAAATACAGTACGAGCCCTCATTAACTATAACTATGTCTTACTCCTTTACTTTACTCATTATAGATCAGCCACCTGTATTGGACACTGATATCACTCACAAAATGTGTCGTGTGTTAATAAGCACTTAAACCTGTTTATTCCATATTTTCTGAGCAATGAAATTGCCAACTATATTGTCAATAAAACAAAATAATCTCAAAACACTTAATGCTATTTATTTACAAGTGGAAACGAAAAAAGGTGAAAAACAAAACAATAAATGGAAAATACGGGGAATAAGTCCCAGTACAAAATGAACTATTAAAACAAAACAATATGCAAATTCGCTCTAACTTAAAATGCTAGTTGACAGTGGCAAAAGTGGATATCTAGCTTAACGCATGGACAACATTTACATGGGTTCAAAAATATCTCGCAAACCACGGTTAAGCTATTATCACTAGGATTTCCAGAAAATAGACAAACGTTCTGGAATCCTCCAATAGTGGAAAATAGACAAACGTCCACTAATTCAATCAACAACACAAAACAAAAATGAATGACTGACTCTACATATATTAACAAACAAAATCAGAAAAAACAGAACAATCACTACGCTATCTTTATTTCTTACTTTCTTACCCGCGAAACTAGAGACGATGTTGTCAGTCGAAAAACTAGACGAAAAGTGCCTTGGAAACGATCTAAGATTTAGCACCTCAAGATCGGTCGGGTGCCTGGAGGGCAGCTACTCGAGGGGGTAGGTAAGTCGTTAGGCGATTTACCCAATTGCACTTCGACTCGTCCCCGACGGTACTTAAGTTCGACCCGACCTGTAGCGCTAACTGCCAGTTACGATGGAAAATTATTCTTATGGCACCTGCCTTGGCTATGTTAATAATTTTCCATGGTATTATAATCTTACTTAATTATCCTAATTATGATACAAATACAATTCATATTAAACTATTTCTATATAGCACCTGCATTCGCAACTACGAGCGTAGGGAAACCCATTCTCAATATTCATTCCTGTAATTCCATTTCGGGACAAAACCTAGCTCAGGTGTATATAGATTCCTACCTATCTTAATATTACGCACATAACATATAATGGAATATCTCCTGAATTAACTACCTTACTTATGTTATTCAAAATAGTCTGTAGATAAGAGATAGCCACCGAGGTACGATTCCTGTTGACGGTTTATGACCTTTACTCGCGTATTCGATTGATTCACTACTCCCGGTTGATGGATTACGCGTCTTCCATGAAATACCCTAATAAACCCATTACCGAATCTCCTGTACTATAGTTCCTCTGTGACTCTCAACATATTTCAAACATGTGGTACCGATTTGGCTGTACCCTTAGATTTTTCCAAAGAAATGCTTTGAACTTTATCCCTGGACCTCTGCAAATAGTTCCATAAACCTTATTGATGTATCTTAACTACGGGTGGTAAACGTTATAATTTGGGTCTGACACTAAATTTTACAAGTCTGTTTTAAAAGAAATGCCCCATTTTCAATTCCCCGATCCGTCACATATTCTATTTACGACACTTTAACTTTAACTAAAAGAAACCATACCGGGTGTTCCATACGATGTACATTTGTTACATTTTTTTATGGTGATATCTGAGGTATATGTAACAACCTGTCAACATTGAAGACCAGCAGCAAAGTATCAGGCACGAATGAGGAAAATTTACAGAAATAATTCTAAATGTAATGTTCTTGCACTTTCATGAACAGTTACGGTACACGATGCGATTGTGAACAAAAATATTATGCTATGACTTGTCCTAAATTCTAATATAATTATATATGTCATGTAAGGATACCTATGTCTTAATTTAAGTTGCCCAGAAAACTCCTTATAGGTTTTTTTCTTTTTTGTAGAAGAATTATTTTGAATTAATTTCACACTTTTTTCGTAGTCCTACCCAAACGAAGATATTCGCAAATATTGATTTTGAACACCAGTTTCCAAAATAGTGGTGTAGGCTTTAGCCTACATTCGGATTCGTCAGACCTTTTAATAATATGTAAGTCAAACTATACCTAGTAGATGAAAGTATGCTATTTTTCAGATTTATCAGAATTTTGTCAGATTTAAATCCCCTGTAGACTGTATTGTGTATTATTAGTATGAATAATTTATTTACAAGCACCCATTTTACATACTGTTATGAATGTAAATATTCTAGAGGAAATAAACCGTCGACACGTATTTAAAAGAGTACGGTACAATCACGATTAACACGTTAATTACATTGACTTCCTTTTGTTTGCGTTGTACAGATTCACCAAACGGCACTATAAGTACTATTTTATTTTTTTAGTAAGATCGGGTTAATAAAAAACAACTGAACTTGAAATAACTCGAGATCGTGATGTACTTTTAAGAACTGCAAAAACTATTTTTCTCATTTTGATTACGTTAATTACTTTATTTGTAATGTTGGTAATAGCCGACAATCCAAATAAGGCCAACAATTAACCTTGTTGCTAACGTTTTTAGAACACAGTATTCTTTTATTTCAATATAAAAAATTACATTGGGACATCATAATATGTATAGGTACTTGAGGAATGTGACATCTCCTCGGACATCTCTTTTAACATATTACATTATGACGGCATTATTAATAATGTGTAATTAACATGTGGCAGTGGCGGTCAGTGTTATTACAATCCTCGGTACTTGTACGAGGCAGACCAAATACCAGTATTTCTTACATTCCCAAAGATGTGTTAATTGCCGAAAACCACACTAATTTCCAACCAAATTACCAAGTATTTTGCAATATTCTTGATATCTGCCTCTCTTTTTCTCTCCCTTTTCTATTTCGGGAGTCAAAATTATGGTATGGATGCACGTGACGTTACAACTAACCTCAAAAATGCATTTTCTAAGATTTTCTAATATGCCGCTATTATCAAAATTTCTGCTTGGTTCCTGTACTGTCAACTAAAATATTGTTCAGTTTATTATTAATGAAGTTTTAATTACCTTGATCTAATAATATAACATGCTTTTTGTTGGTTGGAAAGCCAGCCGATAATTATTAGCAGTTTACTATTTTTAGTCATTTACAATATTGAAACTTTATAAATCCACTGTCTGACAGAATTTTTAAATGTTATAATGGATCTAAGCTAAAACTACAAAAATTAAAATTGAAATTGAAAATAAATTGACAAAAATTAAAATTTGAGGTTATGATCCATGCGATGTAACGAGCAGCAATAATATATTGTTAAATTAGGATTAAAAGTGTCACATTGCGAGACAAAAAAGATACTTTGATATAAGTTTAGATAATAATAAAATAAGTAAGTAGTCATTGAAAGTGTCTGTACACTTTCACATATAAAATGACTACCTATACTCTGTAGTATAGGTAGTCATTTTATCTTGATAACATTTTGATCTGATATAACTTTTTTATTTTTAAGGTTATTACTATGAACCAAAAACCAAATTGCAGGGTCGCTTACCTAGTTTTTTTGTCATCAGAAAAAACAAAAGACTGTCAATTGTCGATATACACATATATAACCTGGGTTTTTTAATGGGACGCCCTATATATTTTCAACTAGTTGGATAGCATATTTTGTTCTGATTTCAATGGTTTAGCACATTTTATATTTTGACCCTGTAGTTTCCAATTTACCTGCTAAATTGTAAAATATTTATTGCATGATAGTGTGCCATCCAACTGGTTAAAAATATTGCAACGTGTCGTTAACTTCTAACTTAATACTTTGGTGTTATAAGAATATCTTAAAGTTTTTAAAGAAGTTAAACACGCCACTGCCGGTAGCTCATTGACTCGGTAGATTTTTGGGCAGGGTAAGATCTTGGAATATTTGTAGAGGGTTAAATGAAGTGGTTGATTTACTAAACTAATAGGGCGCCAAACATTTTATTAATAAGTTTACGGTGAGATTCTAAATGTTAAATTATCTCAACTAAGTTCTTGATATGTTTAATAAAAAATAAGAAACAATCAGCAGTAAGCAGAGTAGCGCCTAAGGGCCATTAAAAGTCAAGAAATAAAATATAAAATTGGTTTTATTAGAAGCCAATCAAACTGAGTATGGTTTTATTATAAACCACGAAACTGAGGTTACTATATACAAATGTACAAAATCCAAAGACTATACAGTTTTCTTACGAATATGCAATTGATAACAACTATTTGAATATTATTAAAATTTATGATAAGAAATTAATTTACCTAAATGTTAAGAAAGTTTGAGAATTATACGTTAATACATTATCTAAAATATTAAAAGCGCTTAAAACATAATAAAATTTCACCTTTATACGTAGATTTTATAGCTATAAGACCATTCGCATATTACAAGCGGTTTTACCAAAAAGTAATAACATATTATCAACACCAATGGTTAAAGGTTTTTTTTATATAAAATATAGTTAGTTAAAACGTTAAAACACAATAGATAATAACATACCAACGTATTATCGTGATATAAAATGTTATAAGTGACGCAATTTCATTAAATAGTAAAAAAATGGAAAATTTTAATTCTTAATATTAGACACTTAGCTGTCGGCTTCAGTATAACTGAACATCTCCGGATAAGACTATTCTGGTAGACTCAAACTGGTATTTCATAGTGTCCTTGCATCATAATTCCAGAAGAAAACTTTGACATCCTTGCAACTTCATAAATGGAAAGGTAACTCCATGCTCATATCATAAAATCTATAATGTAGACACGCAAAATCCATATAGAAACATCCAAACCCATAGTATATGTGATAATCAAGATGATAAGAAAGATGATCATAAAGGCAATAAGAAAGATGATACGAAAAACAACCAAAATATTTTCCCAACGAAGTCCTGTAGGTATTCAATAATGTTACTGGAACTTTCCCAAAGAATTGCGAGTTATATGAGGCGCCTACCGTATCATATTTGACTCTCAAAGACTATAAAAAATAGAATTTTAAATTACTAACTGTAAAAAAAGAATTTTTAATCTCGAAATAACTCACCAAAATCCCATTCACTCAACACAATAAACTTCCATAATTTCATTAAATTGAAATTACCTATCGCACCTTCATACAAATCTGGTAGATATAACTAAATATGCGACCGATCAACTTGGCAGTAAAGCAGCGACAACCTTTCTTCAAATACCCCGTGATAAATTTCATAACGAACACGCATGACCACAACTAAGCTTTTGTAACGGACATATGATAAGTAATGTGAATTGCATACTCTTAAGTGTACTAATTGAACTTAATCTAAATTACAAATTTAACTGTGGCGGCCAAATGCACGCTACAATATATAGGGTGTTCTACTTAAAATAACACAAGTTATGTGTATATCTTTGACAATTGACAGTCTTTCTTTTTCTGATGACAAAAAAAACTTCTTAACATAATCCGCACAGTTCCAAGTTTAAACTTACTAGTTACTTATTTACATGACAATTACATATACTGAGCTATTGCTCACGAATTGGTTCTTGTGTAAGCATCGGTACCTCTGAATTGAAAATTTTGTTGGACTCTAATTATTCCGTAAGTTATTAATTTTTAATTACACGCTTCACAGGCATACACGTTTTTGTATTTCTTTTAAAAAACTGTAGTCCAAGCAGGTCGTACATTCCTTATACCTACCATTAATTAGAATCGTCCAGAATTTGATACCATGTCGGCTCCATATGAATGAAAGATCGTCTAAAATATAATACCAACTATAAACAAACACATATTTAAATTTTTTCGTTTTTATAATTATAATTTTATATATCCAATAATTTAAACATAAGAATAGTGTGCGAGATTAGTAGCTGCGAGCAAGGATCTTGCCATAATTTCCCTTAATCATCACATATCCTTTTGTTTGTCTGTCATGTCGTGTGTCGTGATTTTCAGAGAATCTTATTCTAAACTTGCTCTTATAACTTTATAGCGCCCCACGTTGGTCCGCCAAATTTTTATTATATTATTTATGTTTTATTTATTCTTAATTGATTGTTGTTTTCATTTATTTTTATCGAGCATGGATTTTATTTAATTTGTTGTATTTGAATTTATTGCATGAACTCTTTTTTTTATTTAGAAAATATTTTAATTTAATTTACATTATATTTGCATGCCTTTTGACTACAGTCAAAATTGTGTGTGCAGCCGATTAATGTTTTATATTTTATTTTAGAGGATTATACCTAAATAAACACTTCCTTAAATTTCCATATCCCCAGAAAGTTGTCATAAACCGAATTCTACTTAATGATATGTAAATAAAGCTTTTAAATTCTGAATTTTAGATGTAGCTGATCTTAAACACAATCTCATCTCAAGCCAGAAACTTATCTCTTAACACTTAGCACACATTAGCAAGTATTTATATTCTTGAAACCTGTATCTATGTATTTAAATACAGGTCTTTGTTTGCAACTACTCAATTAGAACACGGATATGAGACACGGAATAAAGACCAAATTCATTCTAATTGTCACCGAACGGCAATGTTTCAAAAAAGTTTTATATATAATGGTTGTAAATTTTATAATTCACTAACCAATGAAATTAGATCATCTCCAAACATACAAATTTTTAAATCAAAACTCAAAAACTTCCTTGTACATAAAGTGTGTTATACTTTAGATGAGTTCTTTATTTAATTATGATGGTGTGTATTTTTTTTTAAATATTATTATATATATTTTATGTATAATGTATTCTATTTTTCTATTTATCTACTAGTTTGTTATTTCTGTGTTCTATACTAAATTATTGTTAAGTTTTTAACGAGGTTTTTAATATTCTTTGCCTATTACTTGTAATGTATAGAATAGTATTAAGGATATGACGCATTCTACATTTTGTGTGTCTTTGTATACATTTAAATGTTGAAATAAAGTACTACTACTACTACTACTACTACTTATATCGTTCTTTTCACATTAACAATGAAATCTAAAGAAATTTTAATAATGGTAATAATAATAAATAATATGTAATTGTTGAGTAAAACAGGATAATTGTCTCTTTTTCCAACAAAGTCTAGTTTTCTATTGTAAAAACAAAAAAACGCAATTGGTTTTGTCTTTTGGATAAATTAAATACTTTACTCTTCTGGCTTTCCACAATGCTTTTTTAGTTTGTTATTGTCGTAAGGTGCAAAACGCATATTCACAAAAAATAATCCAAAAGTACAAACGAATGATAAGCAATAAGGAAACAACAACATAAGTAGACTGGGTTATTATTTAATATTTGATTACATAAGAGTTACACACAGAAATGCTTTCCTTTCAGTTAAATATTTTAGAGGGAAGGTGTTAGCTTTTAAGGATAAAACTAAAAAGTTGTCGAGCGTTGGTTTTAATGTTTAATAGCAGTGAAAGAACAAGTTTTTTACCGCGAAATATAGTCTGTAGAGAGAATTTATATTAATACTTTTTTATACGTATATATGCGATAATATTTGTGTTATTGATGTTAGATTAAGCACTTTAATTTGTTTTCCCCCAAAGGTAGAGAAATCACACCTTATCGGAGTATTTTCTTTACACAAAGTCGACGTTCCACAAGTTTCATAGTTTCTGTTCTTTAAAATTCAAATCCTTATCACATTTTAAACAATAAAACAATGTCCGTTTGAACTCACTTTAACCTTTGATCCCTGATGATTGTAGAATAAATTCCGTTACTGACCTATCCATAATACGAAAATATAGAATAAAAACTGATTTGCAGACTCTGAAATCTCGTTTTTTTTTATTGGTACAATTTAGATTATTTTTAATTTTTTTTATTTTTGATTTAAAAATGTTTAAGATATCAAGTCTGGTAAAATCGATAAAATTTAGAAAAATAAAACGTAAAAAAATCCCATTGTAAAAATATATAGTTTTTAAGTAAATAATAATTAATATTAATTATCGGCAACTTAGAAATTAGGATTACCCCACGTGGAGGTTGAAATCAACTTTCAAATTGGATAAGAATAAACATATTCATACTCTCTTCCTTTCTTCAGAACATTTATAATCCAGTCTCCTGACTTTATTTCATTCCATAGAATAAAATGCAACATGGAACTGTTGTGCATTTGCATTTAATTGTGCTTTAAACAAAATTACATTTCTCTTCTTTGGACTAAATGCAATCTGTTGTCTCGAGTATTCAGAACTTTAATATTGTTTTAACATTTACATTACGGAATGAAAACACGGTGTTTTGTCATTTAATATGGTCTTATTGACATTTTTATAAATAAATTAGTTCAAAACTGACGAAGGAATAACTTGCCCGAAGTATCAGACTGGAAGAGAATAGTGAATTGTATTTCATTTTAAACGCTAAGAGTTACAAAATTTTATTCACAATTTACTGTTACTATCCTTCATACTGACACCATGTTAATAATTTGGTCAAAACATCAACAATTCAAAATATCAACTCAGAAAAAAGAAGTACAAATTATCGCTCTACAGAGGCCTTAAAAACAATAGTTATTTGTAATTTTACTAACTGCTATTTAACAACAATTGTGGCGTTTTACTCATGTTTTTACTTCCCTTAATGTAACATGTAATTGTGAGAAAAACGTGGGCAAAACACTGATAGGCCAATAATCAGAAAAAGAAAACGACGGCAAAATCTTACGCCTACCTTAATAAAATATTTGTGAAAACAAATTTCAACGAAGATTCAAATTAATAAAAACGAAATACCCCAGAACGGTATTGCCTAACGGCAATGTCTTATTTTTAAGCTTAGAAAGTAAATAAGTGATTGAAAAAATTATTTATTGAATCTTTTATAATAATAAAGACCTACATAACTATGGGAAATGAGTGGATAATAATTATCTATCTAACCTATATTTGAAATAGCTTTTTCATGTCTCTTTCAACTTGGAACAGAATAGAAAATGATCGAATGGAAATTTGAAACCAGCTCAAACCGTCACAGCCATTAAGGTCCTTAATCTTCCATTATTGTTCTCTCATTACGTTTCCATTATCTAGCAGTTAAATAGAATGAAATGTTTCGGTTGCGGCAGTTCACGACGCCGCTATTTTTTATTAGTTCCTACCGAGGTTCCTATCATCTAACAAGGGAAAGTGGATCGTAAATTATTTTGTCATTTTTTATATACTTACATGAGCGCCTGAGATTTGTTTCTAATTTCATTGTATTTTTTGTTCTAGGTGGGTTTGGTTTGTATTGCACACAAAGGATCGTATATCGTAAGTAAAGCAAAACCGTTATTATATTCTTTTCCATTGTTTTTTATTGCTTCGGAAATAAGCTTTGTAGTTCGGAGCTTAAAAAAGTACCTCCTTTTATTTCAGTTGCGTACTTTTAATGTCTTATTTATGAGTTGTATCACGCTGTTTGTATAATTTTTAGCTTAGTATAAACTTGAAATTTATCGGTTAATAACGTGTAACGAAAATTTTGCTAAATTTTATTTTATCAAGGCCAGACGGAATGGAGTTGCTACATTTCAACCATTTCAGGGTTTCAGTTAATTCAGTGAAGCTGTGATTAAAGGTTAACGGGAAGGTATAATAAATAGATGGCTTTTTATTGCGCCAACAAAGAAGATATGACAGAAATACAAATACACCTACTTCTATTATACTGGATAGACAATATCATTGAGTAAAAAATATTAAAAAAGGTTTCGAGATTTTAATGTTATATATTTTTACTACTAGCTTCATGACTATTTTAAGGGCTATATAGCCACATTACAAATAACTCTTTGTTGCACTAAAAATTGATGACAATCATGAAGTTATTGGCAAAAAAATACAATACTAAAATCTCGAAACCTTGACAGTTGCACCTCTTTATTATTTTTCACTCAATGACAATATCTATCTCCTTCCATAGGTAATTTTTTTATTTTCAGAGCCACAGAATTGGTCCAATAGGCAAAGTGAGAACAATTCGAGGATCAGTTCATTACTATTTTGAAAATTGTGGTATGTCTGGTTTGCCGAATTATCCTGAAAAAAGCATTGAAATCAGAAAAAATAAGCTTTTTAATTACATTATAAAAGCAAGGGTTAACAGTTTCGAAGTTATTTGATATTTATAAAATCGACCATTTTCAGTTTCAGGACAAATCGGGAACCTAAAGATAATTCTCAAAATAGGAATGAATTCCTCTCAGAATTCTGCCCAATTTTGCTCATTTAACCTGAAAATAAAGAAGTTACCCATGCATGAAAATAGATAATGGCCACCTTGCATCAGTAATATTTCTGATTAAATAAAAGTAGAGCACGATAATGTTAAAAAAAAGCATGAAATAAAATAAAAAAAATTAAAGAAAAAAATGGAAAATATACAGACAGTATACCTACAGAGTGAATCTTTAAGTGAGGGTCATATTTATAAGGGTGACACCTTTCAACTATAGGAACACAAAACTACATTTTTTTTTAAATGTGCTAAAAAAAAATGAATAGTGGAATGCGCTATTAAGAGTAATGACTATTATTTGAGGCGACCGCGCGTGTTTTGTACGATTCCTGAATTATGTGTTGTTGCCAAACTTACGATTCAAATAAAATACGTGGAACTTAATAGTAAAGCAAATAGTCTCTGAGACGTTGAACTAATCTCGTAGACATTTTCTTATTTGGGATTGGTCTGTTGGTCTTCTTTGTGAAGCTTTTTTGTAGCCGTCCCCCTTTCCCCCGACTAGTAGTATGTTCTAAGCAAATCAACTTTATCGTGATTGGTGTACATCTTTTTTTTTTCTATCACACTATACCTCGCACTATACCTAGGACCTTACCTTGAATACCACTAAAATAGAACTTTACATACACACGAATAAACCTCACTCAACTCAATTTTTATTATTATTACACAAACACAATACTTACGTTTTAAATTTTGGTAAAAACTTAAACTATTAAGTAATATACCGGGTGACCACGGATCATGGTAAACCCCCGTCATTTCCACAATTTTTTAACTATCCAAATGAAATTTTGCAGCAGTAATGTACGTCCAAAAAGACTCATTTTGGCCCGTTCGATTTTTTTTTCGACGTCCGGTTTCGACGGATGTGACCTCAACTTTGGAATTCTAAATGGAACACCCTCTATATTATTGCATTTTTGAAACACTGAGAAATTTCTACGATAGAACTATTTTGGGGACTCTTTATGCCCACTTGATTTTTTTAGAGCCAATTTTATTTTTTAATCTAGAGTGACATGATTGCTCTAATTTGGTTCAAATGTGTACTGGTATAACTCCCAAAAAATTAGATCGACAAGAAAAATATAAAAATGGCGTCTTGGCGTGCATTCAAATTTGACCAAATCACTTTTTGTCCATTTTGACCTATTTCCCAAAAGATATCATAATGGTAAACCGATACCATAAAATAATACATTTTGTATGAAATCCATTGATGTGCCCATCCTTGATAAATCTGCAATGTGCAAGTAATAAAAAAAGGGAAAAATCATCGAACACAACACATCATTTTATACTATTTATCACACTAGCCATGAAAGAAACAATTAAAAGACGTAACTTTGACAGGTGAATGAGTTTTTTTGGACGTACATTACTGCTGCAAAATTTCATTTGGATAGCTTAAAATTTGTGGAAATGGCGGGGGTTTACCATGATCCGTGGTCACCCGGTATACAATCACTATAGACCTATCGCAAATCCACGCGCGGTTTTTGTCTTCCAGGACAATTTGTTTAGGTTCTTCGCGTTATTTTTTGGTAACGGACACCTGCTGCATTTGAAAAATATCAGTAGTCTAAGTCTAGTCATCTAGTCGCTCTGAAAAACAAAAAGCTGACAAGTGATGTAGGGAAAAGATCCTATAATGGAATTTTGTTTTTAAAATCTTTTCCATTTTTCGTTATAATAATTAGTAACTACAGGCGGATTTGTGCAGCCGACTTTTTCATTTTCTTTTGTATTTTAATTTTGATTATGAAAGTTAAAACTTGGCTATACAATATAGGTACCTGTTTATGCAATTACATCGTATTGGTTTTATATCATCTAAGCCCGAGTCTAAGCCTTAGTTAAAATGGCAACACTGTTGACCGGTGTCAGACGTAAACTAAGTGCACCGATAGTTTGCCCACCGGCGCCGGAATTACATTTGAACCGCGAATTTAAAAAAAAACTCATTACTCTGCCATTTTACAAAAATAAATCGGATTCATATTCCTGTCGACTAGTATATTATCCATAAAAATATGTCCCGCACTTAAAGATTCACCCTGTATAAAAAATATAAAGATGTAGGTATGACCTCGGGTATGACTAATTCTGAAGATGGATCAGCCACCCTATTTTTGCATACCATTTCTAATCGCTGATTGATATCGCATAAACCTTGTTCTAATAAAATTATAACTTATAAGCAAAATTTCGCTGTTTTGCAGAATACTTTTCCCGAGACTTTTCCTTGTCGTGTTTGTGTTTTTTTTGATAATTTAGGAGTTTAGAAGCTTTAATACAAAACTTCTTTATCCATAATTCTCTTGCTGGACGTAGTTCTTAAAATAACGAATTGGCACTAACCGTATATACAGGGTGTTCATTAAATATGTACAATAATTTTAACAGACGATTATTTGAGTGATTTTAAGACAGAAAGTTCATATAAACATGGGTCCGAAAATGCTTCGTTTTCAAGATAAGGGTGTTAAACTTTTTAAAAAAATGTAGTTTTTCGTAAATATCTTGAATATCCATTATCCAAATTTGTTGTAATTTGGCAATGTTATTTGTAGTGTTAAGGGGCTAATTACGCACTAACTTGATAAAATTTATTAAGTCCAGTGGCGTCCCGAGCGGCACCTTAACAAATATTTTTGACAAAAAAATGTACGCCACTGACTATTTTGTAATTTTTATATTTTTTTTGGGTTAAGCAACTAAAAATACAACGTTTATGTCTCTTGCATTTTTTTCGGATCTTGCTTAGTTTTCGAGACAAAAAATTAAATTCAATTAATTGCATATCCCTGGACCACACAAGAAGCATGGGGAAACGTATCTCTTGGACATTATCATTTTTTATAATTTTTTATTATAATATATAACAACAACAACAAATTAACACTAATTTAAATACATTCCTTAACATCTAAACTAACGAATTTTACTAAAGTAATGAATAAGTAATTAAGTACCTAATATTCGTTAAGGTGTCGCTCGGGACGCCACTGGACTTTATAAATTTTATCAAGTTAGTGCGTAATTAGCCCCTTAACACTACAAATAACGTTGCCAAATTATAACAAATTTGGGTAACGAATATTTAAGTTATTTACGAAAAACCAAATTTTTTAAAAAAGTTTAACACCCTGTATCTTGAGAACGGAGCATTTTCGGACACATGTTTATATGAACTTTCTGTCTTAAAATTACTCAAATAATCGTCTGTTAAATTTATTGTACATACTTAATGAACACCCTGTATATAAATTATATAACGAATTGATCGAAACTACCTAGTTAATAATAATAATAATAATAATAATAATAATAATGTTTATTAATATGTAAAATCATACATCATACAAGAAAGAATTCTAAAGAAAGTTCACTCAATTTAAAAATATACATATAAATAAACATAATACCCCACAAAATATCTAGACGATATTTGAACGTGGGGAACAATATATAAACAATAGATATTAACATAAATATAATTACTACTTATTACAAAATGGTGTCCCAATGTGATATTATATTTCATAGAGATTTGTAACTCTTGTCAAAATATAAATTAGAGTCGTCATCAATCACCGCATAACGTAACGGTGTTGTTCGTGTCTTGTGCATTGCTAAAAAAGATGATTAAAAGATGCTACGGATGTATCTCGAAAAGACAAATAGATCTAACCTTATTATCTTAATAATTTGTTTTAAATAATAAGTACAAGATAGCCGTATGATAAATTGTAGTACTTGACATGACTGACTTTTATGCAATGTATTAAATCTTTCCGGGATTGCGTACTCACAGCAAAGTCATACTATTTTATCTTCTTAATGTTCCCTCGGAACGGAAGGTCGTGACAAGAGACCGGAATACGTGCAGCTGCGGAAAACTGTTTTTTTGTCTTTTAGAGCATTATTTAATAATATGTCAAGCACTAGGATATAAACGTAAACACCAAAAGTGATATGAAACTTTCAAAAACGAGGTGTCTATTGTTATTATTGATTTTGCATTAGATTAGCGTTAATTAAGAAAAAATTAATCACTATGCGTTGACAACAACAGTGTTTCTAAAATTGTATTAATGTTCCTTTCGAAAAATGGTGATGCAAACAGCTCATTACCGCTATACCTTTTCGAATTGATTCCGCTCGGATTGGAACCTATACGCTTGAATCGAACGTACCATCATTGTCCGTTTACCCATTGGTAGTAGATCTATTTATTTCTCTTGTGTATTTTGATGTTAATCTTCCTTCCATTTCTTGTGTTGTTTACAGCTGTTTACTCTTACTGTTGATGGAAAATTACTTTTGAACTTTTCCAAAAGTCGTAGTATTCCCCAACTAAAATTACCTCAAATTGTTCGATATTCAGAGGGTGTCAATAAAACTAGATATGCTAATCCTTATACCCTGCTTCACGCACGTTGTGTTATAATCGGAACTAAATTCTTTAGTGCTAGCTTACTGCATTTAATAATTTTATTTTGCTTATTGAGTTTGTGTTGCAAATTGAAGAACACCAATGTGCACGTGCGTGTTTTTAAAAAGCAGCATTCTATGCTCACTAGTATGGGATAGAGATTTACTCATTACTAAATATTTATTAATGTATTTCTATATGAATCTGTATTTCAAAATTAATTGCGTGCCTGACAGCTAGTTAATATAACATCAGGCATCAGCATTAATCAACTATTTCGTTGATTACTTTCAATATAAAATAACGTTTTTGATGGGTCCTAATATATATAGTAATAAAGGAAAGCTATGGGGTTTTGCTTTGTATTTCGCTTGTTATTAACAGTCTTATTCGATATTGAAAGCGCCACACGGCTGTGACATTATTTCAATAGTTATCAGAATCAAAATTAATGTTTCATCATTATTTGTTATAATGAGTACAATATAACAAAAAGAATAATCTTAATGAATAAATGTAACATATGTTTTTCTCATACCTAATCGAATTAATCTAATTTTTGATAATCTCTAACACGAAGCCTCGGATAATTTTATGTCTGACTTCATTAATATAACTGACACCAACGTTAATCAACAGTTTCGTCGATTATATTTTTCGACACAAATAAAAGGGTTTCTATATGTATATCATTGAGTACTAATGAATTATTTACTTCTTTACGTACAGAGTCATCACGTGAAAATGTTAGATTCTACTGTGACTTTGTTGCCTTTTTATTTATCGGAAAAGTAAAAATTGCTTTACTGACTAATTTTGCCAGGAATTCAAATTTTTATATAAAAAACCCAGTAAAAACAATCGAGCATCGCATTACGGAGATATAATAGCTATCGACATTGTTTTTTCTTGTGTAATATACATTAATTACATTTTTTTAATTCTTCGTTTTTTCCTAATTTCATCTATATAAACATGTAAGCTATTATCTGTTATTTTTTTCCAAGATATAGATAATTACATAGTTTAAATTACAACAATTAGCATATAATTATGTTTTATAAATATTAATCAAACTGCCTTCCTTGCTTTTCTACACATAATCTATATCTATTCTCCAAATTATCTATATCTCGTTAAAAGTAAGAGATAATAGCTTACATGTTTATATCGATGAAATCAGGAAAAAACGAAGAGTCAAAAAATATAATAATAGACCTATACAGGGTCTTATATAAGAAAAAAACAAAGTTGATAGCTATATCTCTGTAATGCGATGCTCGATTGTTTCTTTCTATAAAAATTTGAATTTCTGGCAAAAAATTTGTCGGTAAAGCCGGTTTCACTTTTCTGATAAATTCAAAAGCAACAAAGTTACACTAGAATCTAATATTCTCACGTGATGACCCTGTACATACAGAGTTATTGTCTATGGATTGTACGAGTTTAAGAGGCAATATCTCGCAAATCATTACAGAGCGGAATTGTTCAAAAACATACTTTAGATATTTTTTGAAGATTCTACTACATACTTTGTTTGTTGCATGTTTCTATAGAAATGTATCATAATATATGTATAATTGAAAAATTAATAATAATATAGAATTTAGTAACGTCATTGTTTGTCAAAATAAATTAATTAAAAACATGCAACACATATATTTGTTCCCATACCAAAGAGTAGATAATAACGCATACCTAATTAAACTGATTTGATTTTCCCTAATCATTAAAACACGTTGTGTTACGTGCGACAATTCAGTTCACCCCCAAACGAGTATATCACGCTGTCCCATCCAACCAAGAACGTAATTAATCAAAATTTGTCCCCGCTCTACAACACATTATTGACGTGTATGATGTAAGCTAATTAAATTTTTTTCTGTAAACCCGAAACTTCACTTTACTCCGTTTGGTACGTAAATTGCTTATATGGATAGCCAGTCGCGCGATTTACATGACAAACGGCAACGTGTGTACGCGAATGAATCAAAAGTTTTTGGCATGTAGAGATTAGATACAGTAATTTAGGGGATCGGGTTTAGCAACATAAAAGTTTATTTAACGGAAATTTAGTGGGGCTATGTTTGGTTTATTTGTGTACGCAGAATTTTAGTCCAAAACGAGTGCTCATCATTTCTAAACTTCAGAGCTTTTATCTACCCTGGAAAATATATATTGTAAACATATATTATATATATATATACGAGTATATATATGTATATAAAAAAAAAAATTATTTTGCGCAATGGCAAAGTCTGGCAGATAGAGGCGTGGCCTCTTCAACTGTTTTAGGGGCATATTAGCCCAAGTTGTATATTAAATGTAAGGTCAATATATAATTTTAAAAATAGATTTATATTTGAATTAAATATTATATAGTTTTTAAGTATCTCGCAATAAAGTTTAACCATTATTGAATCGATATTGCGGAGTGTTCACCTTTTTTATTGGTTCAATATTGTCTATTTTGAGTTTGTCAATATTTAAATTTAATATGTTGCTAATATAATTTTACTACTTTAGACCAAAAAAATGCCAGCCAAAAAATTTTTAAATTTTTTATGTGGAAACTTGGTACTTTTCTTTTACCCCCTGGGACAGTAAGATGTTTGAAACCAAAAAGATCGGAATAAACAGGCTTGTCCAGAATTAAACTCTTAAATTCTGCAAACCGCGCATCGATATCTTTATGTGTTCGCAAAATATATGACTTCAAAGTTAACCTAAAAATTCGCTTGGTCCGCTTCAGTTGTCCAGCAGTTTATATGACCGAAAACCTAAGAAGTTCAAATTAGAAGAGATTTGAGGAAACCTTTCGAATTTTGTCGACCCTTAAATTGAAAACTTTTAAATTCATATCAATGTTAAACTCGATATGGAAGAGGTGCTTTTTAGAGACATAGGTAATCGGTAGGTATAACAGTTATTCACTCTTTAGTAAATAAATTACAACTTTTAGCCAATACAAAGAATAAAGTTGACGTAACTAGAAGATCGAGGATTCATAAAATTAATTATAAAGATTATAATTTAATAAGATGTTGGACCTGCAAGATGGCAGTTCATCATATTAGGTTTAAAGAGCATTTGATCTTGCATTGAGTCTTGTGCATGATTTTACCATAAATTATATATTAATGACTAAAGTTAAATTAAAAATATAACAATAGAACTTCTTTGTATTTTGTGCGTACAGGGTGTCCCAAATTGGTCTAGATTAGCTGTAATATTATCAAATTAGTGGGGTGATCTTATTGGGAAGACTTTGTATGTGTATGTACACATACAAAGTCTTCCCAATAAGATCACCCCACTAATTTGATAATATTACAGCTAATCTAGACCAGTTTTGAACAGATCGTAGGTTGGTTGGATGTCAATTATTTAGGGCGGTATTAACTTCCTGGCGAATTTCAACAGCCTATATCATTCGATAAGTATTCCCAAAATTGAAAAAATCGTATTACTTAGGCATTCTTTTATCGAAATATTATATAAGAAAGAGTTACTTAAAATCTCTAAATCTCAAGTTTTATCAAATTGGAAGAAAAATTATTTTTTCTTAAAAAAGTTCATAATAAATAGGATTATAGGAAACAACTACTGGACGGGCAAAGGCCCCTACTCCCATTGAATTATACCTATAAATCCAAATTGGTAGCCAAATTTGTTATTTGTCTTTTCTCCACCAGACACAGACCGGTTTCGAACTCTTTATGTTCTCATCAGTGTGCCACAGGTAGCTGAAAAGACAAATAACAAAGGCAAACCAAACTAGTCTATGGCAGACCCAGCACAAGTAAGTAGTGAGGGATAAGTGCATCCCTCTGGTGGTCAGTTGCTACTACCAGTCGAGACATCGACGATGTCTCTGTGACCGATAGCGGCTTGCCAAGCAAGCACCAAGAGCGGCGACCTCTAGCCCTGATGGACTAAAACGTGCATAATAAATAGGATTATAGGAAACAACTACTGGACGGGCAAAGGCCCCTACTCCCATTGAATTATACCTATAAATCCAAATTGGTAGCCAAATTTGTTATTTGTCTTTTCTCCACCAGACACAGACCGGTTTCCTATAATCCTATTTATTATGCTACTACTTAAAAAAGTTGTTAAATTAAAAAAAAAACAGTTTAATACAGTAATATTTTGTTTATCTGATGGGGATTAATTTTATACTTATTCATAGATTGTCAAATAATGTTGACGTTATGGTAATAAACTAATTTTTTAATTTTACGTTTTTTACGAGGTTTTTTATTAGGTACCTAGTTTTTTCAGAAAAATAAATTTTTCTCCCATTTTCATGAAACTAACATTTAATTAGTGTATAAAACAATGGGTCGTTATATTTATATGCATATAACAGTTATTCAATGTCCCTATATGAGTTGTAATATTACACAAAATATTTATATGCATATAACAGTTATTCAATGTCCCTATATGAGTTGTAATATTACACAAATCTTCCAAAAAATTATATACATATTTATTTAAAAATAGTTGTTTTTAAATAATCACTCTGTATGTACGTGTTTTCTATATATCAAGTCTTGAATTTATGCAACTGGGATGCACGCAAATCGATTATACTTTAAAATATTTGCTTAAAAAATTGCCTCAAACGATTTCGTAGGTAAATTTAAGTCACGGTTTTCAAATGTGGAATGAAGATTTTTAAAAATTGTTTACAGCAAGGTAGATAGATCCCTTTGAGCACTACATAGTGAAATACAAAATTTAAAAATCGATATACGTAATCCCTCGACATAAGACAAAATATGAGTCTGGGGCTGCTCAAAGTGAAACACACTGTATGTAGATAATATACATATTAAATCACAGCCTTCTTTAATCCAAGGCTGTGATTAAATGGTACCATTCTAAGAATTAGACTATTATATTGGAGTGCAACCGTTTACGATAAAATTGTTCGCCTGTGTTTAAAGTAAACCTCATAATAAAACGTTTTATCGACAGAATAAATAACGAGATAAATAATTACTAAAAAAGTTTCAAAATATCTGTTAGATTCTGCGCATAACGCCACTTCGAAGTGACAAAATAAACCTATAAATATTTTAGAGACCTTCAGAGAGACCTATGAAACATTGCCGGATTTGCTTTGCAACGACGGTACATACCTGCTAATATTGTATTTCTAAAAATGTTACATTTCCTCGTATATGTCGCGTCCACATTCAGCGTATATTGTAAAAATGTTAGGGGAATTAAAAACAAGGCATTTTTATTGAATATGCAGTATGCACACTTATAATTTATACATCAAAAAGCGAATATGGATATTTTAAAATGAATTGGCAATGTTGGGGATTGAACATGGATCCAAAGCAAACAATAATATTTGAATTACTTATATCTCCCCTTTTTTTCTTTGTTTACATGAAAACATTGGCAAACACATATTTCCACTCCATAATTTGACGTGTTGATTTTAAATAATTTAACCAGCTCGTAAAGCGCCCGTTGAAAAAATATGACTTAAGCACAGACGAATGTGGGAGAGATATTTTAAGAGCTCTCCGAAATTGTTTACGCGAGGAGAGGTATTTTCACATTTTGCCTGCAACATTTTTAGATTTCACTTTACCTTCAATTAAAGTATTTGCGTTTTTAACGTAAAATGATTTTCTGTAGGCCACGACATGGCTCAGATAAAATTAAATATAATATACCATGTGTAAGAGTATTGCTTGAATTTTTCGGAAATTTTTTATCAAATAACTAGGTTAGTTTCTATTATTTTAGTATACAGGGTATTTACAATCAGAGCGTTAATCTGACATCACGAACATTCGTTGGGTACTAGCAGTTGTGATATAGTTAGTTTTTATAGTGCCATTAGCGATAACATTGTGGTATAAATATTGTTTTTAAAAGTCCTTATGAAATTTGAAGAATAAAATTTTTTGATAAATTTGTCGTTTTTATTCCATAAATGCTAAAATCTGCAAATCATAATATAGAAATAAGTTAAAGGTCCATATTTTTCATTAGGTGATTTATATTTTATATTTCGCCCTCTACAGTTAATTTTTTAATATTACATATTCAAGACATTGTAAATGTATGATACAAAAATTATTAAAATAAATATACCTATTTTCATAAACTATACAAAATATTTGGGCAATATGTAAACACTATTATCTATCATTTAATCCTTTACACAGTTTATAAAAGCATGGTGCAAATTTCGTTAAACAACTATATAGGAGTTGAACCGCGGAAAATTCTGGGTAAAGTCGATTTTTATTTTAAATTTCATTTATTTGGACAATATTTTAATATTTGATGAAACATATTACGAATCCATCCATACTGCATTTGGTATATTTATTACTAAAAGTTGCTTTTAAGTCACAAAATATAATAAAGCACATTTTTCGAAAAATTCTAAAAACACTTTACCTGCATTCATTTCTTAACTTAACTTAACTAAAGCAAGTCAGTAGCGTCATCTATGCCTGATTGATGACATAATTCACATTTTTTATTAATATAAAAAAAATAACTTCGTAGAGAGTAACCTAAGATTCAAGAATATAGAGGTACCCAAAATATCAAAATTTTAACGTTGTTCACCCTGTATGATTGAAAATATCGTACAAATGTGTACATTTCAAAGTAAAAATTGACCTGTCCCAAGATTGTTTTCAAATATGTTCCACTGATAGGTAATTGTTAATCGAATTTGTCCATGCGTTATGACTTATGAGCTCCCTGTATTTGCAAATTGATATGCAAAATTAAGATACGCTTACCGTATACATGTTTGATTGTGTTTTAAACATTGTTACCAAAAAGTCATCTTTTATGTTTACTTTATTGTTAAATTTAATTGACGTCACATTATCTGCATCCTCAGGCTGAAAATAATTAAATTTGATTGGTTTTTATAGGATACAATATACATCACTGCTCCATTATTCACGCAACAGTAAATATCCATTATATAATTTAATATCCATTTGAAATATAAATTTATATTGAGTTGTATGTGAATGGAAATTTTGTTTATTTGATGTTCTTGAATATAATTGAGATTAATGTGCCTCGTTTCTTGGTACGGAATGAAAAACCCAACGATATTTTCCAATATTTCGACTAATCTGTTAGATTAAAGCCTGATCATGTGTTAATATCTGCATTGGGAATGCCCCAAACTGATATAATTACATTTTAGGCACATATCGATTGCTTATCATTGCAAAATTAATTTTACGAATTTCAACGGTTAATCATATTCCTCACGTTATAAGAATATTAAAATATTTTCGAACAAAAGAACTTGAACACACCTGAATCTAGGATTATTGTATACATAGGTGTAGTTAGTTTTATGGAGTTAAATTCGGGAATTAAAATGAACTGGATGAACTTAGTTGCAAAGTTGGAGAGTTGAATAGTTACAGTCAGTCGAAGCATTTTATAGTATTCTACCAGACTGTTAGTTATTTAGATATAGTAGTGGACAATGTGGACGTGAATCATTCAAAGAGAATAGAGACGTACAAACAACATCAGTTGTTTTTCTGAGGGCCATACGCTCACATGTTTCCAAAACATTACAAGCATCTTTTTCACCATATTTTCCATGTTTCTAATTTTTTTCCGATTTGTATCAATAATTATCATTTATCCAAAATGAAGTTTTTTGGTTTCCTCTGAAATTCCCGTTTGTTGCGTATCTATTTTTTAGAATATGGCGCCCGAAATTAATAAAAACAAGATCAACTGTAGGCAGGATCTTGCGAAAATTCAGAATGTGGAAACGTAAGAAATCGTAAAAGAAGTGGGCGTCCACAAATATCACAACATTGTAACCTTCTTTCGTTAATGGCGGAAGTTCGAAAGAGGTTACTTTGACGCCTGAGGGGCAGCGGTGCTTTTTAGGACGGTGTCTCGGGCGCCACTTCCTGTTTAGAGTGTAGAAAGACCACTTTACTCTATTAGCAGGATAATAGAGGCTTCAGGTAACTGCAGTGAAGACACGGTTAAGCCAGGGGTCTAATTAACCTATAAAGAAAACTCAGAATTTCGGATTAAAAACAGAACAAGCTTTATTCAAGATTCAATACAATACAATTAATTTAATATAATTACGGTAAATAAAGCACAAATATAAGCACAAGTATTTACAGCTAAACTTAAAGCAGGCAGGCTAGGCAAAACTAAAAGCGGCAAACTATGGTTAAAAGCGGAAAAAGCAAGCAAATAATACGGTGGAAGAGAGAAAGCAAATCTACGGTAAAGCGGTTAAACGGAAAGCGTGCGGCAGGTAAAAAGCTCTCTACAAACTGGTTACTAGCAAAAGCTCGGTTAGCAATCTATATTTGACCAGGCAGGATAATATAATTTATAGGCAAAACATATATGTTCGAATGGCGTTCGGCAGATTATTTTTAAGACAAATTTCATTGGTAAAAATAAAATAACTACAAAACGGAATAAACGGATAAAACTTGACTGGCTACTCAAGGTGGGAAACGCGTATTTACAAAACTACTAAAATAGTTTAGTTACAGCGGCGACGCCCTGATGACAGTGCCAATAGACGATTCCACGTAAATCGGCAGGCCACCAAAACGCCAAGGTTTACGCGGTATTCAAAATCAAAATTTCGGAGCAAAATTCGGCGACGCCCTGATGACAGTGCCAATAGACGATTCCACGTAAATCGGCAGGCCACCAAAACGCCAAGGTGTACGCGATACTTAAGAAATGACTTTTTCGGGACCAAAATGCGACAACGCCTTGATGACAGTGCCAATAGACGATTCCACGTAAATCGGCAGGCCACCAAAACGCCGTTTTTGTTCGCGACTGTTAAATCCCGGATCGCGTGACAAGATGCGACAACGTCCTGATGACAGTGCCAATAGACGATTCCACGTAAATCGGCAGGCCACCAAAACGTCGTTGAGTTGCACCCGTAACTTAATAATCCGTTTTACTTAAGCCAGACAAGTGTCGACGCCGTCCGGATAATTACTGCCAGTAAGCGGTTCCACGTAAACCGGCAGGTTATCAAGACGTATCACGCGAGAGCACAAGTTGCTCTTGGGCCGGACAAACTACCTCGTGACGTTGTACTGACTTAGGATTAAATCAGCAAAACGTACAACGCGACTTAGAATAATTAACACGATTCGAACATACACGGAATATAAAAATGATTGAAAATAAATCACAGGTCAAATATATATTAACTTAGAAAAATTTCCTTACTCTTTTGCTGACGTCAGAACTCTCTCTTGGCGGTGCTTCGGTGCGGACTTCGGCTCGGTCTGGTGGTCTGGTCTGGATCAGGCGAAGCGCCAACTGAACGTTAAACGACGGGTGTGTTAGTTTTGTAGCCGGTTCCTGCCACGTACCCCTACCCAACTTGCGCACTGAACGCGAAACTGACTTCAAGCATCGCTCACTTATTAAGACGCGGTGCGGTGTAGCCGGTACTGCAGTCCTTGCATTATCTTGCATAACGCGTGATCGGAGCTATCTCTGGTTTATCGCATTCGTTGCGGCATAATTTAAAAATGCATAAATGGAAAAGACGCGGTTCAAAATGCTTAATTTGAAGTAAATTAATATTTGCTACATTTTACCTGCCTGTTTTATACATTAAAAATTATATTTTATTTACAAACTAATAATACGTCGGTGCTAAAATTCACTTCGTTACAACATGATGGTTTAAACATTCTGATGGATCTACAAAAAGATCCTCATAAAGCCGTAAAGTTGCTGCAGATCATGGGATTTGCCAAAATTCTGCGTTGAAAATTCTGAAAAAGCACAAACGGCATCCCTACAAGGTTACGTTGGTACGTACATGAGCTCAATAAAGGATGGTGCTGATCGTAGGATAGAATTTTGCGAGAATGTAATGAGTCGGTGTAATGGTAATTTCGAATTTGTGAATAATATAATATTTTCGGATGAAGCTTCCTTTTGTCTTAATGGAACAGTAACTCGACAGAGCTGCCGATACTGGGCTGCACAAAATCCTCATTGAATGATGAAAGCTCACAGTTAGTTTCCCCAGAAAGTCAATGTTTGGGCGGGAATTGTTGGCGGACGGATTTTGGGACCATTCTTCATTGACGGGTGCTAAATACTAGGACTTGTTAAGAAATGAGGTTATCCCGTTCTCATTGCATCTAAACCAAGAGGATCCTGACATACCTAATAATAACTTGTGGTATTAGCAAGATTCCCATACTTCAAACTAGCCGTTTGTCATTATTTAGGTGAAGATGGATTAGATTATTGATGGCCTGCCCTCTCGCCCGATCTCACCATTAGATTTTTTTGTGGGGTTACCTCAAAAGTAAAGTTTATTTCAACTCGCTATCAAATATTGATGAATTAAAGGACATAATTCGTTCCAACATTGGAGAAATCCGACCAGAAATGGTCCAGAACGTCCTTAAAGATTGAAAAATTTGGCATCTCATACTCGATCTCATATGATTGTTTTGTTAAATTTTGTGCAATTTTTTTTTAGTAAATAAGTATCTGTTGTCAAAATTTCATAGGTAGCTCGATTTTTTACTTTTTGAAGTTTGAAATCAAATATCTCAAAAACTTTCCTCTCTGAAATGACATTTTTTTGACATTTCCATATTCAGGAAAATATTCTCTATCAGATTTTGTAAAAAAGTTGGATTGTCATTTAAAAAAATACCGATGATTTCACAGCTCGAAAACAAAATGCGATCGAAAAGTAAAATTTATCAGAAAATATGTGTTTTTGGAAAACAAAATTGACCTGCGCTAGGTTTCTTTCAGAAATATTTACCAAAAATTGTATTCCTATTAGTGCAAGATTTGACGTGCTTACTGTATGTTCCAAGTGTAAAATAATAATAATAATAAATGTCTTTCTCATATTAGACATCACCGAGGAGGCTAAATATTTAAGAAGACGCAGAAACGGATTCATTAGACTAAACTGTTGCTAGTGCCGGAGCTAAGGATCTAACGCGTTCCTCCATTGGCAATGTATTCAATCAAGATCGCCACAACACTCTGTAGCCCCTGCGCTTTGGAGTAGATTAAATATTTTAATTACTAAAATGAACTTCTAATATTTTAGAGTTCTGACACAAATTATTAAATTTATCTAGCGTAGTTAGTGCATGTCTTTACGCAGGTATCCCGTATTAATCCAGTCAAATTGTGTTTTTACCAGGAAAGTTGTGGGGTAGTTTTGATTCCTTCCATTCTATATGTTTTTTGGGGTGCTGAATCCGAATCTGAGGTTTGCTAACAAAATTTCGTGACGCAACATTGAAAAAAATGCTAAAAAAATGTAAAAATCTCATTTTTTGGCGGTTTTTTACATGTAACTTGCGAATTATCAACTTTTCGTAAATAACCTTCCTATTCAAAATAAAAGTACGTAAAATTTCCTATACTAAATTTCACTATTTAGGTTTTCTTCGCTGACGAACCGTTCGGGCTCAAGCGCTAGTTGAAAATTGGCATATTTCGGCTGTCTCCGCAAATACCCACTTTTTCCACTCCAAAACTCTAATTTATTATTAAACGCTGTCAGTTGGTGAATTCCTCCCAGTTCTCTTGCACATACTTTATTTAGATCTAATATGTAATGCAACAGGTTATTTTTTCAAAAATTACATTAAATAAGTTATTTAATGAAGTCCGAAATTGCACAAATTCAGTTACAAAAAAATTGAAATTTCAACGAAATATCTTGAAAAATTACTATATATAATTACTTGTGGTGTATTTATTTATTTATATTTATTATATTATATTACATATGATTATATGTTACAGATTATAATATGAGCAAAAATTATATGAGCCGTTGTCGCTTAGAGGGTCCTGGTTCTTCGAAGGCGGTGGGTCCCGGCACAGGTTCGGGTTGGGATCATATCTCAAGGAGATGCCTTCCTGCAACCACAATTGCGTTGCATTTACAAGAGATGCGGCGGAATATCGAGTCTGGTGCAGGGTTCCATGTGGTTGGCACTGGCACGAGGCCCCACTCCTGTTTTTTTCCATCCCCACGCGTTAGGGTCTCTTTGTTGCTCGGTGGGGGATAGTGAGGCAATGTTGGTTTTACTTTTGTATGATGAAGATACGTATTGCTTGTATCTCAAATCGTTCAGGCTAGTCTCAAGTCCTTTCCCATACAGAGCCATAAGAAACATGTTTCCTGCTTCTGCAATCTCGTCCTGGTGTGCATGAGGGCCTTTGAAAGCCTCAATGACTAGTTGCAAGTCATTGTTCTTCCGCAGGACCTTGAGATATTTCAGTTTCCCCTGATTAAACAAAGCAGAAGTGGTGTCACAACTACTCATCGTGTGCAGGAACAATATATGATCTGATAGGGTTTTGTCAGCGGAAAGATGAGGATTGTACAGGGTTTGAGACACCTTTCCTTTTCCTGGTTTCAAAAAGAAGACATTCTTTACATCAGGGCTACGCAGGCCAATCAAAGTCACCAAAAGGTCGATATCTTCCACCACCACTGTCGCATATTCATTTGACGGGGCCAACATAAGAGCTGTTGTGATAATTAGGATATCACCGTCCTCCACAACTTGCTGTGAATCAATTTTTGCATCATCAAATTTTTCCATTAGCAAAGATATCAACCGGCTCTTGTTTTTTGGAGTGTGCAAGGAAACTCTCCTGCGAGACAGTGGGCACCATTGATTCTGTAAATGATATTACAGCAGACGGGGCAATTATAAAATCAATTGGGGAGGCCGAGAGATAATAAATAAGATGAAAAGACGTACAAGACGGATATATTTGCACAGAATTTAAATACAATGTGATTTTGAAAATGGCTTTTTTAGTACTGTAGGTGGCATAACAGTTGAAACCAGTCTACATTGTATTGTATTCAACTTAAAATTAGGAGGAATTCACTAAATGACAGCGCTTTAATAATAAATCAGCAAGTGCCGCCGAAAAATTAGGTTTTTTAACTTTTTTTCATTTTTTTCAATGTTGCGTCACGAAAATTTGTTAGCAAACATCAGATTCGGATTCAGCACCTCAAAAAACATGTGGAATGGAAGAAATCAAAACTACCCCACAACTTTCCCGCTAGAGGCCCTTTTTCTGTCTACACATACCTACAAAATAATTTAATTATTATAAAACAAAATTTGAAATATTTACTACAATGGTTCAGTTGTGCACGTATAAACATTATAATTAAAATACGAAGTGTCAGTCACGCGATTTCGTAAATCGTGGCCATTAATACAGAGGTTGCGTGACACTTTCTTTCCTTAATATTCTGTTAACATTGAAAATGTTCTAATAATACAGAAGTTATGAATAAACAGGTCCGTAGATGCCGTCTTAGAGCCAACATGTTTTGTTTTCATTTTCTAGTTTGATAGGGAACTCACGCGACATTTCACAACACTACTAACTCACGTAAAGTAATACCGTCTACTTGTTTTTATTTTTCGACTATTACATATTGTAACTAAAAATAATGTCTGAACGGAATATTCTAATGATTTTTTTGTTTCCTTGTACACAATTCCATGTGTCAGATCTGTTCACCATATAGTCGCGCATACCGTCTAGTGTTTAGTGCTGACAGTTACTGACGATATTTATTCATTTTGGATGGATATTTATTAAAGCAGTCTTTAATGTTGCTAAATATGTTCTTTTTGTATGTGAAAATAGCGCCATCATTTTCATCAGAATAACATCATGGAACAGGAAACCAAAAACATTAACATCTTCTGGCCTTTTATAGTGATTTAAAGAGTAGAATATCTTTGGTGAACAAATACTCGTACATTTTTACTCAACGATAATACATATCTTTTAGGTTAATACATCAAATCCAGGCTCCCAGTATGATAAATTTATAGAATTTATGCAAGACCACCACTAAGCAGCAAAACGTATTTGTGAGGTCACAGATACTTTAAAACAATAACAAATATCTTAATATTTTTAAGGTGGACATTGCAGGAGATACAATATTTATTACTCGCAAGTGAAATTTTCGAAACCATTCCTCCCAAACAAAAAATACATTAGCATGAAGATTCTTTTAATATATAGATATAAGCCCTGTATATCCATTCCAGTTCATATGAAAACACGATATTTCCTGAGATAAATCTTCCCAGAACTGGACAATATAAAAACGGAACGTTTAGTATTCATTCGGCATAATAACATTTTCTAGATAACATTGGGAATGGAGATTTCTCATATGACATTCAAACTAGCTACGTGGTAACATGGTATAATAATAGCCGGTCGAACATCATGTTCAGGTCCTGATATGGAGTGTTCGACGATATTTGTTCCTCGGGGATTGGGAAAGATGATGCCACGATAATCCATTTGACAAGCGCAGAAGGTTGTAATTCCTCTTCATTTGGATGTGTTCACGTTCATTTGTGGCAGTATCTAGCAATTACAAGATTTCTACGTTATTACGCTTCTTGCTCTAGTAGTTGAAATGCTACAGTTTACATTCAATCCGCGTAGTTAGGTGTCGTTATTGAAGACAACCATTGCATTGAATCTGAGGTTTCTACATAATTATTTGACCTATCTTGGGGTCATGATGGTATTAAGGATCTGGCAAATATGATGAATGGAAAACCAGTTCGTTATTGAATTGCCTTGAAGATGTTTTGTATATTTTTTATTAATGACAGAATTGTCTTTGGTAATCCTACAGATGATTAAAAAGAAATTCTTTTGAAATCTATGACAAATAAGGGCAATTTATTTTTTTGGCCAACTGCTTACTTCTGGCAGTTCTGGCCTTCAATGCCGAGAGCAGAGTAGGCTATTGAAACCCACTCAACAACGGGTTACGATAAAACGAGTCCTCCAGAGTAACATCAGTTGTTCACACCTCACCAGTGGTACTGGTACCCCAAAACATACGAGAAAGTTTTACACAAGCTCTTACGATGTTTTAACAAAAGCCTTGCAATAATCAATCCAGGCCATCGTTTATTGACCACTGGTTCTTTTAGTAAATTTTGAACCTACCAGGTTTCTTAATATTACGCTGTTCGTTTATACGTTGATCAGATCAGATCAACAGACTTCAACATCTTCAGATACAAGATGACGTGTAAATACCTTGTAACAGAAATCGGTGCAGATAATGTCTGTAATTTCTCGAGTTGAACCCTCCTTTTTGATGATAAACAAAGTTGACCCTACAACAAACCAGTTCAGAATCATTCCGTTAAACCACGAGTTGAAAACTTATTCCAGTTGGCGGCGAGTGGAAGGAAACTTCTTCCACTACCAGTTGTTTTGTTTATATCATCTGTACTCGGGGTTGCGTAGATTTTTATTTCCAATAAGCCAGGCACACTTCTGCCATTTATTGAATTCAACGACAAAGACAATTTGTTATTATTTGGATAACTGATGATGGTTTTACGCGAAACACAGATGACTTTTGGTAGTAGTTAATCGAAGACAGACGATTGTTAACGCACCAGTTATGAACGTCATATTCGTACTGCAGTTTCAAGTAAGGATGTCATTTATGTTAAAGCATTTTTTACGTTGCAACTAGAGAGGGATGAACCGGACGGTAAGGGTGGGATGGGAATGAGCTTCTTCGACGAGAAGCTAATATAATTACGGAATCGATCTTCACTTAGGTAAGTTCGTTTGATCTATTGATTATATTGCGCGTCATCAGTTGGTAAAGAAAAAGAAATGTCTTGCAGCAGCTGTAAGATGCGTGCGTGATGACGTGCAACGGATTTTGTTTTGTATTAGGGATAGGTAATACACAACACATTTCCCACTCTTCTACCCAATAACCCCAAAAAGAATTGATAATAATTAGTTGATAATATCGTTATGAAATTTACATTGAAGTAGACTCTTTGAAATTCTTCCAATAGAAAACTAAAAATTTGTCTTAATCTCGAATTTAACTATGAAAATTCTAATTTATAGCATGGTAAATAAATAAGACATAATTTGGTTTAAGGAACGCACGACGCATCTTCAATAACATAAATGAATATATTAATAGCGATACTAGTGTCACGTAAATAAAATAAAATTAAGGTAGTATTGATCATCTCCCAATAATGCAAACATACGTTGAAGACGTTCATCGAGTAATGTGTTAATTTTTGCCTTTGGAAATTACATCATTGTTAGTGCTAGGTACATCAAAATGTTAAAACTCTTTTTAATATATTGCACGATATTTTGTAAGAGATCGATATTACTTTTTTTATGATTATTGACCAACGTGTTCATATTCAGACCCTCTGAGCCCAAAGTTCAAGGCGTCACTGAAGTAGAACTCACACGGATTATCGTGCGAACAAGTATAAACAAGAGCGTAAGCTACGTCTTCCTCTATCGAGTTTAAGCATCTCATAAATGCCACTTTGTCGTTTATCCTATCGGTAAATATTTAAGCACGGGTTTCAACATTTGCTGAAACTCCAACATGTTTCAACTCGATACTGTTTGGTTACCCACTTTAAATTCGTTTAATTGAAGGCTTGTTTTCCATAGGTATTACAGTACGAATCCACGAGGGGCTCCACAAATAAATTTGTCTATGTGATGTAATTAAAATGTACTACCTATACAAAACAACAGTGAGAAAAAACTCATTCTGTTTTAGGGTATCGAGATCGACAACATCTGTGTCCCAGGGATTGATTAATTTGCGTGGTTTTAATGAAAATACGTTTATAGTTGGTGGTTTTCAGTTGGAAAATTACTTTATGACTCGTAACAACACAGGGGTGCCTAATGCATTTATCGAAAAAGGAAATTGAACCGAGAACCGCATATTTTGTACTATAGTAAAATCTGTAATAGTGTTTTGCAAAAATTTTCACGCAGTTGATCTGCTTGTGCGCCACTAAGGACTTCAAATTATCTGTTTTTTTTTTTTTCGAAAAATCGTTTTCCTTGAAAATATTAGTAGACAAAAAATGTTTCCATTAAAATATTCAACGACTTTTTCCATTGTAGAATATCATCTCCTAACTATGGAAAAGGAATAAAAAAATGAGCATCAATTTTATATACTTAGGTAATGTATTTAATTCTTAATAAATATCAAATTCAATCATCATTGTGAATTAGTGAAACTGATGATTTATTATGATTTTGTTTATATGTTGTCTCATTTTCATTCTGATCATTGAAGTACAAAGTAACTAAAGTTAACCAGAAGCTCTATAAAAGCTAATCAAATTAATTACGAAACTTCTAGTTTCAGACTATTTATCTTGTTAAATTTCACTCATAAAATTTAAGAACCGGCGGTTTTCTTGAATAACATTTCAGAATAAATTCCTTCTCTTGTTCTTAGCGTCAGATGCCACTTGTCGCATTTCCAATGTTGATTTATTTATTACAAAATAATAGCAGATGAAGGCATCTTAAAGATTCCCACAAGAAATAAAAAAATTAACTCAATAAATAATAAAGTTATGTAACCACACCTTCAAAAAATAAAAGATCTCTAAAAACTATGAAATAAAATATCACTCAGTTTTGCGTATTATCTACTTTAATAAGTAGATTTACTAATGTAAAAGCTAGCAAGGAATTAGACTTTATATTATCAATTTTAAGCGATGTAAAAATGTGCAATTTTGAAAATACGTTTTGGTTGCGATATTTATTCATTACAATAATCCTGTTTATCGAAAATATGGTAAATGCGCCGGTGGGATTGTTATATGTAGATCTTCTGTTTTTTGTTTAAAAGTTATTTGTGGCATCTTTCAGTTTTTTCTTTCTGTTCTTATTTGGGATTTACTGCCACACTTCTGAACGATAGCATGGATGATAGCAACCTGCTAATCTCGTATAACGTAACTGGTGCGGCGTCATCGTGTTTTTGAAATACTTATTATTCTTTCACAATTATTGATGCCACTTAATAATATATACTCCCTGACATCCTAAAAAGAAAATTTCTAAAACCTTCCCTTGTCATATAATTCATAAATTGCATCAGACTTCAGTCAGTCCCTAATTCTCCGGTATTCTCCGTTTTAGAGGTTCATTACTTAAAACCAAGGGTTCATTTATAACAATGGACCACAGGTGGTATTTTATTTGAGTCATATAATTATTTAGTAAGCAAGATTAATGCATTTTTCCAGTCCTAGTCCAGAACAAACAGTTGTCGTATAATAGTTTTGGCATCATAATGTTTGATATTAAGGGTCCGTCACGCATGCATACGAGCTATAAAGACGCGTAGTCGGAAAAATTGAAAAACAATAGGTACACCAACTCAAGTAATAAATTGCACACGCAAATTATAAAGTTTGTGGAAGAAGCGAAATGTCCAGTGGGCGTTACCCAACAATAGGTATTACTTACCCTTAACCTTTTAAGGGTATAAGTAAGTGTTATTAACACCGTATTAAAAGTTTTGATGTTGTAATTTAAATATTTATCGTATGATAAAAAATGTTACATATAGGTAACTGAAGAAAACATAATTTCACATTCCGTAGTAAAGGCGTTTTCTTAATTTTGTTATTTAAAAAGTAGAAAATTCTCCGGAAAATCCTTCAGAAATCACTCTATTTAACGAAAAATAATCAATAATATAACGGTTTAGTATGCATTTAAATAAAAAAATCTTTTTGTAGCGCAATTCTATGATCCTTACTACATTAAAATGTGAAAGAAAAAATTATAATTGTTCAATCAGCCTTTTTTTATCCCAATACTTCTGCACCCTTGCCAACGATAATTTTATTATTTATAACTGGTGGCACCTTGCAATTATAAGTAAAACCTATTGTTGGATAACTCCCAATAGACACTTCGATTCTTCCACAAACTTAATAATTTGCGTGTGCAATGTATTACTTGAGTTGATGCATTGTTTCTCAATTATTCTGATTGCGCGTCTCTATAGCTCGTATGCATGCGTGACGGACCCTTAAGTTTGAATTAATTATTACTAGACATTAAACCGATGCAGCATTTGTAGGAATTTCTATGAACTGTCCATGTCCGGGAAATAACAGTCAACATTTTTATGATTGATTTTTCTAGAATGTTTGAAACATGAATTATATCTAATAGTCTCAGTATTGGTAAATTAAAGCATTTTTTATGATATTGTTTAAATGTTATTTGTGGCATTTCATAAATTATTTCTCTTCCTTTTCTTTTTTGGGATTTATTACCATATTCCTTAAGGTTCCTATCCATTAAGTACGATTGGGCGAGCACAAAAGTTATATTAGAAAGGTGATATTGAAAAATCTAAAATTTGTGAACATGCTTGGGAAAACGATCACAGGATAAAATGGGAATCAGCAAAAATTTTGACCAAAGAAGCAGACAGCAAAAAAAGAAAAAACAAAGAATCTGCAATAATTTTACTTAATGAAAAAAATGCGGTTCAAATTGTTCGGTAGAATTTTGTTTAACTTGGTTACCAATGTTGAGAGAAGAACCCAATAAAATTAATATTATTTAGTATATTTTTCAACATTTCTATGGTAAGTATCTATGGAAATGATATAAACAATTTTTATTTTATGCCGTGTTATTCTACACGTTACATAAAAATCTAAAGCCTAAACTTTGAAAAAGGAAACGGATATAGTTTCCGAAACGTCAGCGCAGTATTTTTGTATTAATTTAATTCCTATTAGTTGTCAAAAAACACCCTCTAACTGATCCTCTGACATTACGTCAAAGGCGTAGAGGTTATTTCCCAGTTTTAAACTGGTTAATTTGAATATTTTTTAGATAAATCGAATTTTTTGGATAGGAATCTCGAGGAATGTGGTAATAAATCCCAAAAAAGAAAAGGAAGAGAAATTTTTTATGATATTCAACAAATCGTAAAAAGTTGTTGTCATCGAATGTACAGGGTGGCCCGTTTAACTTGGGCCTATACCTTATCTCAGAAAATATAGGTGTTATGAAAAAAATGTTGAAATAAAAGTTGTTCGATATCAAATGAACTATTATATTTGAATAAAACGAGATCTCTATCTTGCTTTTATACAGGGCGATAAGTTAAAGTTGTATTTTTTTAAATGGAACAACCGATATATTGTTGCAGTTTTAGATTCTACGTATAATTCTCATTATCGTCATATATGGTATCATATATCTAAAATGCCTATTGTTTGAGTTACAAGCATTTAAAATAAAAAATTGACAGATTCGGATCAACTTTGAAAAATTGATAATTCCGATACTAGATATTATTATTATTTGCAACTTTGCACAGACGATTAGCACATGCCATTGTGTAGAACAGTCGCAGGAAAATTTGAAATTTTTTGTACAGGGTGGTTGTAAAGTCGCTGTCAATTTCCAAAGTTTTAAACCTTGATAAGTCAAAAATCTTAAATGGAACACCCCGTATATTATTTCCTAGGTCGATGTAGAATTAAATTCCCTTCAAGTTGGTATATGGTTTCCCTATACTTAAAGTTGCTCGTTTTCATGATATTTGACATTTACATACAAGTTTACCATTTTTACTTCTTACGAATTCCGAAACTGACTAAACACTTTCGCCACTAAATAGTTGACAGTCAATAAGCGGTGATATTATTCTTCTCGTTTTGATAATCTTTTACTACTCCTTTAAATTATTATTAGTCGATCAAATTAGTAGGTAGATCACACATGTTTCATATTCTAATTTTCACTAATTCTAAAAAGAGTATTCTTTGCATCAATAAATTATCGCAGGTAGCAATGAAGAATAAAACAAATAATTCACATTGCACATTATTTGACATTTCACGTAGTTTGTTTTTAAGTAGTACTTACATACTTATCTATTTCTGCAAAAAAATGTATACACGTGAAGAAAAAGTAGACATGCTAGAATGTTATCTATCTAAAAATAATAGCCCGGCTCTTGCGCTCTCAGAGAGTATAGAACGGAATTTCCAGCTAGACGGATTCCTGAGAAGAAAATATTTGCCAGAATAATACAAAACTTAAGAAGGCATGGAACAGTATCTAATGAAAAACGGGAGAAGCCTAGACGGGTCTTAAATGAAGGTAAACAATTAGATATTTTGCTTCATTTTGAAGATAATTCCGAAACCTCCACTCGTCAGGCGGCATTAGATTTGGAAGTTCCAAGAACTACAATTCAAACTTGCCTCAAAATCAACAAACGCCGGCCATACAAATTTGTACCAGTACAAAAATTGGAACAAAGAGATTTTCAGTCGAGATTGGATTTTTGCAGTCTTTTAATGGATAGATATTTTCTAGACAACGTTTTTGTTAACATTCTTTGGACTGATTAGTCTATTTTCACGACCGCTGCCGGCATATTCAATCGAAAATACACATTACTGGGGTAGTGAAAATAAAAGAAAAATATTTGAAGTTCAAAAACAAGGCAGAAGTTCTGTGAAAGTGTGCTGCGGGATTTGGAGTAATCGTATTTTGGGACCTATTTTTTATAATGGAAATTTAAATTCAGTTAGATATTTACATTTATTAGAAAATCAAATTAGCGAGCTTATAGAAAATCAAATACCGGCACAGGACATAATGAACTTAATCTGGCAGCAGGATGGAGCTCCTTACCATGGAAGTGTGAATGTCAGAGAATTTTTAAATCAAAACTACCGGGAGTGGATTGGACAAAACGGTGGAATATCATGGCCTGCTCGTAGCCCGGATTTAACCCCACTAGACTATTTTTTATGGGGCACCTTGAAAGAAATCGTTTATAAATATAAGCCTAACACAACTGAGGAGATTCAAGAAAGAATAAGGGAGGCCATAAATTATTTGAATACAACAAACTATGTCGCAAAAGCCATTTCGAATCTTCAAGTAAGATACACCACCTGTATTGCTCAAAACGGTGGGTACATAGAAAATTTGTTGTAAATGTTAGTTTCTAGTGAGGTCACGTATAGTGGTCCATGATGCATTTGAGTACTGTGTACTGTGCTTTCTAACCTTTAGTGTTATTGTCTCAGATCTTCGTCATACAGATCCTTTATTTTAGCTACGTTGACGAGGAGAAATAACTCCGAAACACGTGTCCGTAGCTGCATCATGTTTCTTTTTTGGAGTATACAGTGCTATTAAATTTCTTCTACTATTATTAACCCCGCAAAACATCACTTCCTTTATTTTAGCTACGCTACGCTGACGAGGAGCAATAACTCCGAAACACGTGTCCGCAACTGCATCATGTTTCTTTTTTGGGGCATACGGCGCTATTAAATTTCTTGTTTAGTTTTTTAGATTTCATATCAGTAAAAAGTGTTCGTGTAGAAACATTGTTAGTTGTTTACCGAAAATGTACGACTTTTATTTTTTTTATATATCATAGTATCGCTTAAACAATTTTCGTCTTTCTGTTTACGATTTCATTTTATTATTCTTAGCAACTTTGCCGCCTCAATTTGAATATTGAGTTTTTATAATGTGCATTGTGACATTTTGACAAACCATAAGAAATGTAAACTTGTAAATGTCAAATATCATGAAAACGAGCAACTTTAAGTATAGGGAAACCATATACCAGCTTGAAGGGAATTTAATTCTACACCAATCTAGGGTATAATATACAGGGTGTTCCATTTAAGATTTTTGACTTATCAAGGTTTAAAACTTTGGAAATTGACAGCGACTTTACAACCACCCTGTACAAAAAATTTCAAATTTTCCTGCGACTGTTCTACACAATGGCATGTGCTAATCGTCTGTGCAAAGTTGCAAATAATAATAGTATCTAGTATCGGAATTATCAATTTTTCAAAGTTGATCCCAATCTGTCAATTTTTTATTTTAAATGCTTGTAACTCAAACAATAGACATTTTAGATATATGATACCATATATGACGATAATGAGAATTATACGTAGAATCTAAAACTGCAACAATATACAGGGTGTTCCATTTAAAAAAATACAACTTTAATTTATCGCCCTGTATGAAAGCAAGATAGAGATCTCGTTTTATTAAAATATAATAGTTAATTTGATTTCGAACAACTTTTATTTCGACATTTTTTTCATAACACCTATAGTTTCTGAGATAAGGTATAGGCCCAAGTTAAACGGGCCACCCTGTACAATGTAGGTAGTACAGTGATAAGATATTGAAAAAGAAAATTGTACTTATGCCATTGAGTAAAAATAATAAAGAGGCGCAACTGTCAAGGTTTCGAGATTTTAGTGTTGTATTTTTTCCCCAATAGCTTCATGATTGTCTTCAATTTTAAGGGCTATACAGCCACATTAAAAATACCTTCTCGTAGTACTAAAAATTGATGACAATCATGAAGTTATTGGCAAAGAAATACAATACTAAAATCTCGAAACCTTGACAGTTGCAACTCTTTATTATTTTTTACTCAATGCTTATGCGCAATTTCAGCCTAGTTTAAATGATTTCCGAACACATTTATGAGTTATACGGGAAATCTAACCCCACTAGTACCTATAAATGTTCTTTGTAACAGATGTTACATGTTGCTAAAATAATGTTACAATTATCCCAATATTTAATTAAATAACGTAATACTAAGGATAAGTCCCCTGTGGCAGGTGGCGAGGGTCCTGGAAAAGGTCCTGACCTCGGAATAAATGGATAATTATTTGTTTCTGGAAAGCTAACTCGTGCTATTGCCGTCGATTCTCAAGTAAGTAGTTAGCAAAAGAACTCCCGTCTCCTTTCTTGTTAATGTTACTTATTTCTGAAATCTATCTTACTTGTGGCTCAATTTTTTGTCTAGCGTATTTTTATTCTATGTACCTACTATGTACGAAATCAAAAAAAAAAAATCTTGTAGAAATTATCCAACTCACGGTGTAATAATACGACTTTTCCAAGACTTCCCTGTCGTATGCAACACAATTGCATTGTACTGATTTGGTTCAAGACTGTTCATTGCGACGGAGTTCCGTATTGCCATTAACACAATACCCTTAATTACCACGTAGGCAATTATCCGCAGAAGTCATCATTGATTCCATTGTACGTACTCGATTTTACCGTCTCTGTAGGTTATTATCTTTTTCTCTTAGTTACATTCGCAGTTTTAGCTACCCTTCACGGCAAACAACAGATAGCATCTTTATGATGTGCGGTCCTAGTTTTTCTCCCTCTAAGGTTTAATTTCTAAGGTGTTCGTTAAGGGATTATCTGTAAGGGAGAGTTTTATTGGGTAATCAGTTCAGGCTTGTAAAAAACCTATATAAATTTGGGATATTGCATGACGTCTTCATTGCGGAGTGCTGATAAGTTTTTGATTTGTTGACGAAGAGCTGATACCTAAACAAAAAATATAACGGGACACGGCCAATATTAGTTTCTTTATTTCTTTCTACATTTCTTACTTAACATTTGCAGTGTAATTATGGATGTAATTAAAATTAACATTTATTTGAGTCAATTTGAATAAAACTGTCATTTTGTTTGTATGTCAGGAGACTTCAAACATTAGATTGTATTGAAGACTTTTTTATATTAACTTTGTTTTTTAACTCTTAAGTTTATAAAAATATATATTTTTAAAATACAATGTTTTTGATTTATAACCAGCTAATCTTATGATGCTTTAATCGTCATCCGAGATTCCAACATTTAACGAAGCGTTCGTCAAACGTTAAGTATTCGATATCAGCAGAAAAACTCTTATAAATCTCCGTAATAATTTTCAAATATCTCAAAATAGTACCAATTGAAAGATAATTAAAAGGTGCACAGAATAGCATTATAAAATACAGGGTGTTCTATTTAAAATAAACTAGTTATTGGACTTTGTATTGGACCCAATTGGCCGGTCTCGTTTTGACGCTCTGTATAACTTTCAACAAATTTCGCACGTTGCAGATATTTAAATATATTTTATTATTACTCGTCTAAAGTTTGAGCCCTTTAGATGAAGAATTAGGGGAGATAGAACACTCGAGTGAAGTTAGCGCCGCTTTTTTGAAAATCGAAAATTTTTCATGAGTTCCCGGTAGAAAAGGCATAGTTCTAGAGTTCTAGTAGAGAAACATAAAGAGTTCCGGTGAATTAGGCTCAGAAATCGAAAAAATCAATATGACGGCGCTAACTTCACGCAGCGCCGCTTTTTTTAAGAAAAGGAGTTCTGAGGGAATTTATCGGTAGAGGCAGAAGAGTTCTGGAGTTCCTGATGGTTTTCGAAAATAGTTCCCGCGTTTTCTCAAAGTTATGAATTTTTTTTTATATAAAAAGGTTTTCACTTTCTGGAAAATGTTTATGCAAGTTTAGACAAAGGTAAATATGTTGTTGCCTTATTATTTGACTTGTCGAAAGCTTTTGATGTTATAAATAAAGACCTTTTAAAACAAAAACTCTACAGCATTGGTATCAGAGGAAATATGCTCTCTTGGGTAATGTCATATATGGAAGGAAGAGTGATGAGAGTCAAACTTAACGGGATACACTCGGGCTTGCAGGAATTACTACTTGGAGTTCCTCAGGGTTCTGTTATGGGGCCGTTATTGTTTATGATCTACATGAACAACTTACCTAGTAATATAACCAATGGTCACTTGACCATGTTTGCAGATGACTTTACAATACCTTTGGCGGCCGACTCACTTGAGGAGCTTCAAGAAGTGGTGAATGCAACTCTTGAAGATGTTAGTACTTGGTCGCAAAGGGATAAGTTAATCCTAAACGACAGGAAAACAATATTCATAAATTTCTATATTCAGAAACCCTTACCGCACAACACGACATTATACGGTGACATAACCTTATCAAATAGCGCTAAATTACTTGGAACTCATATTGATTCAAGACTGTCATTTAGTCTTCACATTGACCATGTTTGCAAACAACTAAATAAGGCTTATTTTGCAATACTACAATTGAAAAATACCTTGGACGAAGCAGGGCTACTAAATATATATTATGCCTTGGCATATTCGCACATATCCTATAATATCGTTTGCTGGGGAAATTCTTCTGATAGGGATCGAGTTTTTATATGCCAAAAGAGGCTGATTCGACTAATATTTAAATTAGATTATAGAGAGAGCTGTAAGGAAGTATTTAAAAAAAAGAAAATTCTTACAACTCCAAGTATATATACTAAAATGCTTGATGTACACGAAGAGAAATATGGATCTATTTATAAAATTAAAAACAAATCATTCATACAATACAAGACATGGAGACCTACTGAGCATACCAAAACATCGTACATCACGTTTTGAAAAGTCTCCACACTATAATTGTATATCACTCTATAATAGCTTACCGCACGAGATAAGAAATATTCGAAGTTATGAAAAGTTCAAAAAAACAATAAAAGAAATATTACAAAAAGGAACTTTCTACAATATACAGGACTTTTTAAATAGGTAATCCTTAGAACGTGAAGAAATACATTATGTAGTATTTTAATTTTATTATTTGACGGCCGAATCTTCTGTTTTATAGTCTTGCTTTTAATTAAACTAGTATAACTGTAAAATATCAGAATTTACTTGTGTCTGTAATTCAATGTGCTTATGTTTGTCTGTTCATCTTAAATAAGTTTGTTACATACAACAACTACATTGTATCCTGACTTGCCATATATACTATATGTATCAAAGGTGGTTAATAAAATTTATTATTATTATTATTATTATTATTATTCTCAAAAAATTAGTTCTGAGTAGCGCTCGATAAGTTCTACAAGAGTCGGCAACGAGAACTCTCGCTAAAAAATCGCTGCAATTGTTATTGACAAAGTATTGGTCGAATTTTCAAAGTTTTCTATTTTTACGCTCCCAAAACTGCAAAATTCATTTTGCAATAGTTCTGATGGGAGTTCTGAGCAGCGCTCGATGAGTTCTACAAGAGTCGCCAACGAGAACTCTCGTTAAAAAATTGCTGCAATTGTTATTAGCAAATTATTAGTTGTAATTTCAAAATTTTCTATTTTTACGCTCTCAAAACTGCAAAATTCATTTTGCAATAGTTCTGATGGGAGTTCTGAGCGGCGCTCGATGAGTTCTACAAGAGTCGCCAACGAGAACTCTCGCTAAAAAATCAATTTGCAGTTTTGGGAGCGTAAAAATAGAAAACTTTGAAATTTCAACCAATAATTTGTTAATAACAATTGCAGCGATTTTTGAACGAGAGTTCTCGTGGCGACTCTTGTAGAACTCATCGAGAGCTACTCAGAACTGATTTTTTGAGAAAAACCTTTTTATATAAAAAATAAATTCATAACTTTGAGAAAACGCGGGAACTATTTTCGAAAACCATCAGGAACTCCAGAACTCTTCTGCCTCTACCGATAAATTCCCTCAGAACTCCTTTTTTTTTTTAAAAAAAAACGGCGCTGCGTGAAGTTAGCGCCGTCATATTGATTTTTTCGATTTCTGAGCCTAATTCACCGAAACTCTTTATGTTTCTCTACTAGAACTCTAACACTATGCCTTTTCTACCGAGAACTCATGAAAAATTTTCGATTTTCAAAAAAAGCGGCACTAACTTCACTCGAGTAGATAGAACCGATTAAATTCAAGTATGTTTTTCCCAAAATTTTTGATAAAATCAAAATATCTCGAAATCTATTAAGTTTAAGGAGTATGCTTATAAGATTTACAATAAATTTCTATGTAGGATCCAAAAATGAATTATAAAATGGTAGGTACCTACATCCATTTGAAAAATTTGGAATAAGTGAGTTGATGTCAAGTTCAGGTAGAACCGGAAGTCGCATCTTAACAAGAATATTTTTAGCCGATGGAATCCCTGTATAAAAATTTTTAGAATTCCAGTATGCGTAGTTCTCCAGAAACGGCTAATAAGAGATCTTCGTGACACACCCTGTATAGGCTTTTAGATTGAAAAATTGTAAATCCATATCCCCATTATAGGTATTTTTGAAGACATTTTACGCTTATTATCAAACTTTTGTTAAATAACTAGAGGGAGACCGTAATATAAATGTCAATGAGCTATTAAATATCCATTAAAATCTCATTTCAAAATAATTGAAGTTGGATTGGCAGGAACCGCCTCCAGAACTAATTAGTTAGATTTTTAAAACGGGATTTTCAAAGACTTGGGCATTATCGTTTGAGAATTAAATGAACCATAGTAAGTTCATCTCGGTAAAAAATTTAGTAATTCAATCATTAGAAAAACGTTCGTCATACGGCGCCCGGTTTTTCAATAAATAATTAATGGTTTGTCAAGTGTATCATTTTGTAGTACTGTAGTACCCCTACGTTATTTTATAGACACAGTAGGCTATAAGTATATGTGGTACTATTATTATTATTATCGTATAAATAAATAATAAACAAATCTTTGTATATTAAGTCTATAATATCTCCAATACTTAGTTTGACGAAACCATATGTTCCGTAAACATCAGAGCATTCAAACTCTCGAATATCAGTTTCATTGTGCCAACCTAGTAGCAAATATGTCAGTCACGAACCCATTTGACATAAATAGAGATATTTCCCCACTGGATATGTATATAGGTTTTGATGTCAACATCAAGTTGAGTTCTACGTATTGTTAATTATACGTAAACTAACTGTTCGAGAGACGGTTTATTGAACTATGTTGTTAGATTGGATCAAAGGATTAGTACATAATGATGAGTTTGTACAGAGTTATCCTCGAAAGAACTAATCATATATTTAAGCGGCAAAGATTGCTAATGTACCGTCGCTTACTAAATTAGCAACGTTAAAATTCCTGAAATGAAAAGAGATAAACCCACATTTTAATCTCTTAGGACGTAAGCGTTCATCTACATAATTTGCTGCAATTGATATAAATTGAGGAAATTTTTTTGAAAGAGTTTGTTAAAGTTATGCATACCATACTGAATACAAAAAAATATGATCTATTATTAAAACAGCTCTTAATAATAAGGGCGTTTGATATATATAAATGTCTATACAAAAAACAGAATAAAACTGTATCAAAATCATCAGTACACTTCCACCCACCCTTATTTGTATATAAATGGCTTTTACGTGTCTCCAGTAAAAGCTGACCAGACAGATATCTCCTCTACAGAGAGATATGATCTGAAGTTCATTCCACTTTAGATAACTGCCCTTTGCCCTGACCTCTAAGATTAGAAATTTCGATGAAATAAGATAGAGACAATAGAGAGTGCAATTTGTGGGGTGATACCCTGATTATTGTTATTTCGATTACGCTATAGAAAAATATAAAAATCTCGTAAGTATATGAAACAAACATATGTAAACACCAAAGATTATAGACTGCTCCGGAATAATCACTGTCCCATATATTGCATATTTTATTAAAAAAATTAATAAGGGACTCCGAGGAACTGCCTTACCATATTTGGAATAAAACAGGAAACTTTATATTTAAGACAGAGACAGACAGAGAGAAAAAGCCAGTATTTTGAAAACTATGTTTTCGTGGTATCTTACATCAAGTAAGGAAGTCAAAAGCGTGTTATGTCTTACAGCATTTGAATTCCCCCTATTTGAATATAAACACTGAGCTATAAATTTTAATGCGAATTGGAGAATGTAAGAGAACAGGGGCAATAATGAGCCGGGGCCATATTCTAACATATCTTAGTACACAATAACGGATGTATATTAATTTTCTTTAGAACAGCGGCTCACTCGAGGGATGTGCGTCTATTTCTCCACTACATAAAGACACAGGTTTTAAGGAAGACATACAGAATGTTTCAATGATTTTATGGTGAGAGAAGGAAATCATATTATTTTTTCATGTCTTTAAACTTGGTAATATAAATTCCTAAAAATCCAATAATTTATCAGTGACTGTCAATTTTATAAAATTGAACACTAAACACTTGAAAACTTCGGTTTATCGATACAAATAGTTACGAGATATTCGATCTGAAGTTGAAGATGAAGAGTAACGCGTCTTGAATTTTATCTACGAAAACGAGCATCAGAAGAAAGAGTAGATGAAAGAACAGAGGCAGAAAGAGAAGAGGAAAAAGAAGAAGCAGGAAACGAACACGAGCTAGTCACACAAACGACACAGAAGACGACGACGAAGAAGATTACGACAAACAGAACATGAAGACTCTTTACGACTAGAAGAGCAACAAGAAAATACGGAAGAATGCATGAGTTTTTCGTGTGAACTGCTCACAAAAAGACCACATCTCCAACGATCATGTAAATTTATAAATAAATATTTTAATGATAATTCATAACAATTTCTACTCATGACTTTATTCATAATAAAAAAATTCATTCTTACTGGCAGTTACATGTTCCCATATTGGTTTTACCTACTAAACTTACACTTTATATTTTATACTGAATGTTTTTCATTTGATCAGACTTCATCTTGATTTCTTCGAAAATTTACTTAGGTATGCCACCCAGGTGAGATCAAATAATAATGGCTTTAACTTTGTTATTTGCAAAGTTACAAAAATATGTTCACTTTAAAAGTTGTTTGGTTTTTTACTGTACATGTTTTGAGTTTTTTAGTTTGTTGATATCTTCTTCTGGTTTGTTCCTATGGCAACCAACTTTTTCTTTTTAAATGGCACCCATAATTTTTTTTCGTCAATTTGAAACAAGCAGATTTTTCTCTATTCAGTCATAAAAATTTTGCAATTTTTGGAAAAAAAATATGCGTGAAAAAAAATATTTATTACGACTAAATCGGAACTAAATTAATTAATTTCACAACATCACACTAAGATTTAGTTGTTGGTTTGTAAAAATTTAATTGTCAAACTTCCATGGCATTCTTTACCAAAAGTAATGTTTATATTTTATAACTGCATGACTTTTTCCATGGCATCCTTTATTAAGAGGCGACGAGTGAGTCGTAATAAATGTTTTTTTTCTCGCTTATTTTTTTTCGAAAAATTGCAAAATTTTGCGACTGAATAGAGAAAAATATGCTTATTTTAAATTAACAAAAAAAATTATGGGTGCCATTTAAAAAGAAAAAGTTGGTTGCCATAGGAACAAACCAGAAGAAGATATCAACAAACTAAAAAACTCAAAACATGCATGGTAAAGAACCAAACAACTTTCATATTGAACATTTTTTTGTAACATTGCAAATAACAAAGTTAAAGCCATTATTTGATACTTTTGTTCCACCCTGTATATTGCGTACATATATGGGGTAGAAAGTAGCAAAAGCATGTTATATTTTTTAGGTATTAATCATTTTTCAAACACAACTTTGTCTAATTTTTTTCACTAAGCGAACGATTGATAACTGTTGAAATAATATTTAAATTTTTCAGATATATTTATTTAGCAAATTGCGTATTTAATCACGTGTAATTACGTGTTGGTACTACGAGAACTGAAGTTTTAAGTATCAATACATGTTAAATATTATTAGTAGGTTGTTTCCTTGATGGCGTGCCGCGTGTCAAAAAAAAATGTTAATCAAATTCTTTTCATCATAATTCTTAACTGGCTATTGTCTGTATTATTTTGTAAATCATCAACCTGCCCTTAGTACACCCCTCTACGGGCGACCCTGGTTTGCTAGTGAGCTGCTGACACTTGCCATAATCAGGAACGCGTTTTTAGAGGATGTGGTTAATTTAGACGCCGACGTACTGTGATGTACTACTCTCCTGTTCTAAAATTTAATAGGGCCGCTCATCATGCTCATCATCATTATCGTTGCGAAGAACTTTTAACTGTTTCCTATAGCATATTAAGCAACCACATTTTAATTTGCATTATGTATAATGTATTGAATGAAATGTACCTATTGTTATTAAAAAAAATTACTCAGAAAAAAATTTAATTAGAATTACTTAAATAAAAAAAAAATTAATTGATACCTTGAATACATTCTTAATAGCAGTAGTTTTAATTGTTTCACCAATAGTGTGAATGTCAAAATGTTTTTAGTTTATCTATGTGTCATTTTTGACATGTCCAGAATCAATAACATTTTGTAGGGGTCTAAAGATAGATATTAAAGATATCTATTATATGCTTTTGACTCTTCTCGAAAAATCTACTCGAGTCATTCAAATTCTTTAAATTTCCTGAAAATGGTCCATCATTAAAACTGAAATAATAACCAAACAAAACTGCAAAACTCTTTCTTATACGTTAATTACTACGATAGTGTTGAAGGAAAAACAAACGACTTATTTTAGATTATGTTAGAATATAACTTGTCAGCAGCATGTTTCCTATAATTTTTAAGAAAGTAAAATTCTGGGGTTACTATCCTTACATATTGTCATGTATTTTAAGCCGATACCCCACTAATCAATTAAATAAATTAACAAAATAAAATAAATAAAAATAAAATTCAATTCGAAACAGGATAAAATGAAAGTTCCTTCTGACAAAACTAAAACGAGAAACTTACATATAGCATACTCAGTAACTAAATTCAAGTACAAAAAGGATATAAAATCTTGAAACCATTCGTTAAATCAGCTGTAGAACACCTGGTGAATCGAGAGAGGTCAACGATCTTTATGTAAATAAAGGGTCAGCTATGCAGAAACAAACCAAAAATAAACAAATTAAACGCATAAATGATATAAAGACATTGTGCCACATTTCTTTAAAATAATCAATGACCTAACAGTTGTCTGAAAAGTTAAAAACAGGACTGTCAATTTAAGGTAGATAACGCGACACGATAACTTTAGTGTGTCAGAAATAATTTGAACTGAATTTATAAACGTTTATTCTATTAATTTTGTCACTGTTCACAAGGACACTGTCCTGTATTTGTTATAGATTAAGTTAATTTAAGTTAGATCAGGGACATAGTTTAAGAATCATTTTGCTCTAAACCGTTTCACTCGTAAAATAAATTAACTTTGTGAGTTCCATCTATGTTTAATTCAAGTACCTAAAGCATTTACATTCGTCTCAACTGGACATCTGTGCTACGACAAAAGCAGAGACATCTATCAGTCAAATGACAAAATAATATCCATTCTAATAAAGATCTCTAACATTGAAAGATCCATACAAATCAGAATGAAGTAAAACCAGTTAATTTCAAATAATCTTTATTCAAAAGGTGTACAGTAGCTAATTAACGGGTAAGGCATTTCTTCAATTGCAGAAGGGAACCCCCATAGGCCCTGAAAGGTAAAAGAGTAGTTATAGCAAACCTATAGTAAGTTTCACGTTTAATTGTCTTAAAATCATACGCACTGTCGCTTATTGTTTGAACGGTTGGAAAATCCAGCACAGTGGCGGACTGATCGTATGTTATAAAGTCGATAATTCAGAAAACTATATACAAATACTCGATAAAAATAAATTTAAAATCAAAAACTAAACAAATTAAATACTAGAGCATGCATAATAATATAGGAGTATAAAAACTTAAATATCTAAACGTGCAAATAGAAAATATTAAATATAATAAACAATATCTTAAATGTTAAAATTAAAACTTACCTTGTTATAATTAATAAAATCACAAGAATTAGAAATTCGAAAGTAAAAATAAAAATTAATATATTGTATCCTCAAAATCCCCATATCATAACAATATTGTCTATTATCTTCCTCATTTTTCTTTCATGTTTCATATAAAATACTCATAAACTATATCTGCAACTTCCTACTTATATTAATTTCGCCTTCGTTTTTTGACAACAATATTAATTACATGTGGTGTACTTATATTTATATTATAAATTGATTGCCACAATTTTTACTCAAGAATAAACATATTATATTTTGAAGCATTACACCCTGTGTCTTATTTTAACTAAACTAGAACCACCACAGTGAACATTATAATACTAGTGCATTCCCCGTGAGTAACTTGTAAGCGATGAGACATCAAAAGATATTATCTAAATTGGATGGTCTTGAAGCGTTGCCGGCAACTTTTGTTCGCAGGATGTAAGTCCAGAAAATATTCTATTTATAACTTTTCTTATCGCCACCTTCCTAGACAGTGCAACTATTACACCTATCACATGTCGGGAGTTGGGACAGTGAATAGATGGAGGTCTGTAAGATAAACTGGACTCGAGCGTCAGATATAACACTAGAGTATTATTAGACAGGCATATTTTACTTTGACAGCTTTAAAATGCTGTTAAACGTATCAACTTTTTAAGATAACATATTATATCTGATCACAGATGTAAAGTCTACAGTTCTTAGTGAGTATAAGACGAAAATCGCGAAGAAATTATTTTACCAGGAGTTTCAAACTAGGTCATCCTTATGATATAAGTTTTAAACGGAACATTGGCGCTAGTTCGTTTAAAGTTTAAATATAAAAAGCAAATAGTCTGCTTATCGCAAATAATATAAGGGCCTTCTTATAACTAATAACACTTTTCTTCGAGAAACAGAGAAGTTAAAATAAGTAAAGGGTGAGCAATTTACAAAGCCGCGGGTCCTTTTCTTTCGAACTAAGATTTAACTTAAGGACACTGGTTGTTATGTGCTGCTTGTGCGATCATTTGTACAAAAATAAACGAAATCGTCGTCTAATCTATGATATTGAAATAACGTGACCTTTTTGTCTTACATAAAAAAACAAAAGTGATAGCAGATTGTCAGAATAGTTTGTAGTGTTTTTCACTGTTATGCTATTTTCAATTAGGAAATTTATACCTTGCTCCAAATTCGTTATTTGCATCTCTAGTCCCAGAAGTCCCGAATTTCATAGGACAATCCTGCTTTTCTACAATATACAAAAATGATCTTTTAATGTGTTAACCATTCCAGATCTGTCAATGTATACATACGTTACATGTTACTGGAAAAAGAAATTGAAAAAACTATCCGTCATGAAATCTTTTTATATTTATGAATTTTTTGCACAATGCGTTTTCCCGCAACAAATAATTTTATCAAAGTGTTTATTGAACCATCCATCATCCGATTGTGAAATGCTTATATTATGTCGCTCATGGAACGCTTATGGCAGGAAGGTTATATTTATCTCAGTGACGACGTTGAGATATTGCTAGGCATTTTCCAACTTGATTTACTGTACCAGATAATTGTCAATAATAACTATTCGTAAGAAAACAATGCGAAACTGACGGTATGAAAATACTATTTCTACGACGTGAAACTCAAAACTGGAATTAACAAATGACTTTAAAATTGCCGTTCACCTTAGATAAAAATTGCTAATTTGATTATCTGTTTTGCTTAAATCACGGTGTAAGACAATTAGGTGATGAAACGCCTCAATGTATCGTATGGTTAGAGTGTCGCCAAACTGTTAACGCAAGAGACGCGAAATCGTAAGACAAAGAGAGAGAGTAGCTGGCCGCGAGGGCCGCGCGGGCTGCGCCTCGCATCGTCCCTAGTTAATTTCCACTTCATTTTACCAGGTCGAAAAATATACCATTCGATGCAGAAAAATATGTAGAACACGATTGTTGGAAAATTATGTCTAAATTGTCGGCTACTGTGCAAAAAAAAATAAATGCCATGAAACTGGACGCCGGCACGTTTAACTCGAAACGCTGCTAAAACCGTTCGAGTTATGAAAAAAATTAACTTAAACAATTTTATAGAGAACTAAATTTCCTATAAAAAAGGTAGTGGTGTGGCATTAGTCTATCTTTAATAGTTTTGGTGTGAGGGCGCCTCAAATTCGCGCGCTGATCTTTTGTTAAATTAAACTTATCGTTTTCCAGCGCACAACTTTCAGCCACACCGTCGTGAGCCACCCTCACGCCTAAAATATTCAAGATAGACATATGCCGTCACTGACTTTTTTATAGGAAATTTAATTCTCTATAAAATTGTTTATGTCCATTTTTTTCATAACTCTAACGGTTTTGGCAGCGTTTCGAGTTAAACGTGCCGGCGTCCAATTTCATTTATGGTTTTTATTTTTTTTTTGCACAGTAGCCGACAATTTAGACACATAATTTTTCAACAATCGTGTTCTACATATTTTTCTGCATCGAATGGTATATTTTTCGACCTGGTAAAATGAAGTGGAAATTAACTAGGGACGATGCGGGGCGCAGCCCGCGCGGCCCTCGCGGCCCCGTACTCTCTCTCTTTGTCTTACGATTTCGCGTCTCTTGCGTTAACAGTTTGAAGACACTCTAATTGAGGCGTTTCATCACCTAATTGTCTTACACCGTGGCTTAAATATATTCGGAAATATCACAGTGGTAAAATAATCAAGCAGAAGTATAAAACTTTGATTTTGTGTCATAGTGTAAATGAGTAGGTTACCTACCATTTTATAATACGTTCAGTAGGTACCAGACAGCTGAATCCTGACTCAATATTTTAAATATGAATGCTTATTTTTTAATTAGTTAATATCGAGGTTAATATGCATCCGGAAAATTGTTGAAAATCATAATCATTAGTAGCTACTAAAAATTCTGAAATCGGCGAAAAATTGTTCAATACCTACAATTCATTTTGTTGTTGGTATATTCCGCCTCTTAAAACAGATAATGGTCATAATGGAGTAGAAAAAGCCATTTTAATATGAAATGCCAAAATCCCATGAGCCTTTACGCACAATAAGCAAACAAGGCAGGTGAAATTATATTATATTTAATCACCCAGGTCTTTAAGGCGGTCTACAGGTAGGGCGGTTTCTGAAAACTGTTCCTTAGCGTTCCTTATACACTTTGCTCCCCATGGAATATCCACACCAGAGGAATGAGTTATATACCGATTTACACGGGTCGAACTTCTTGGTTTACATTGACATTTTGGCTGATTGATGTGCTTGCAAATTGCTCGTCAATTACTACTTAACGTTTTTTATCTAGGGTCTCGCCCACTAAGTCATTGAAGCTATTTAAATGTATCTACTATCTACTAATTTAATATGGATGATTTTCAATGCGGTTTAATATTTGATATTTAATTGTCGTAACCTTTATCATATACCAATATCTTTATTAAAAACAGTAAGTGATGGAAACAAAATAAAGTTCAGTTTGTTATTTCTAAAAACCAAGTTAAAGAGTAAACCCAGCTAGTTGTACGCGCTGTTGCCACATTAGGATATTGGAGTGGGCATGGAAACAGGCCGCGGGTCGTTCGAAAGCAACTGATTCCAACTGTACTTTGCAAATCTGTATGCAACAAAAGTCATGTCTTTTGAAAATTTTTCACGGTAACGAGATGTAAAACAACGGCGCAACCTGTCGTTTACTTGTAAACCAATATAACCTCATTTTTATGTAATTTCAAGCAACAGTAAAAACGTTTGCTAGAACGAGAAATGTACGTCCACATTTTTCATTTAATTTTCTTTGTAGTTTTAATTTAGATTTGATTATTTTAGTAGTATGACTATTGGGAGAATTTTGGATATCAAACGTTGAGCATACACATACGAGAAGTTTAATTTTGAGCTTGTTTGGCATACGAAGCATCTTTCGCTTATTCGTCTCATAACAAATTGTGGTTTTATTTCTGTCTCTGGTGCCGTGGCAAGGATATGAAATTTCTTGAAAACCTTATAGCAGGAAGTTATTCTACAAATAATTATAATCTATGGAAATATTGACAAAAGGTGTTTTGTTAAAACAAATCATGTTTTACATAATTCTTTGAAATAACCTTATTAAAAATATAATAAATTTATTTGTATAATAAGTTTAATCGGTTTAATATTGTAGCAGACAGCAAATTGAAAGAAATACAGTGTTGGATGTATTACAATGCTGATAAAACCAGTGGAAGTTTCGCCAAAGTTGTAAATAATCCTCTGAAACTTTTTTATTCTGAGAGCATTTGTGTGAACCACAGATGGAAATTCCACTTGAAGAAAACGAGATAAGAGAGTGAATAAGGTAATAACAGCGCAATGCATATAAACGCACGTTTATGTAATGATTTAGAGTGGTAGCATATTATTAGATATTAGATAGCACTATGTAAATTTTCAAGAAATTATTCTCCGTGGCTCACGCGTATAATGAAGTTCAAAACAAACTTGTTCACTTGTTACATACTAACTCAAAGCTTGTAGATATTAGCCTTCGCCTGCAATTAGTCTGCATACTTGTCTGGGCGTTTTAAGCCACATTTTGAACGATTTTATATATATTTTTATATCTTTCTTGGTAATAGGTATAATGAACATAATAAACTAAATTTCAAACGATAAACGCTATTATATCCTGATTTACCGTTTGGCAAACTTAAAAAAATCGTTTGTCGATTCCTCTCTTCTAAGTTTTGGCTCGTTTTATTAACTAAGTATAGGAAGATGTCAAGATGAATTAGATTTCTGGACACTGATCGCTCATTAATCTTTTCTAAAAATTCAGTAAAGCAATTATTGCATAATGAGGTGGCGTTTTGTTCTGCTGATGCCAAATAAAACTATCAAATTAATAAATATCTTTTCTTGACGAAAATCCATTATAGTACAGAAAAATTTTTTAATTGAAGAGAGAAGAAAAAACCAAACAAGGTTTTCCAATTATAATCCTTTTTATTTCTGTACACAATCAAAATTTTTATCCCAACTAGTTTCGGCTACAAGCCATCATCAGGGGAATATTAATAATACGAACATTATCAATATAAAAAGGTTAAATGATTGTCAAAATCTAGGTCATAATAGTATTTCATTACTGTTCAACGTTAATGTTTAACAGTAATGAAATACTATTATGACCTAGATTTTGACAATCATTTAACCTTTTTATATTGAAAATGTTCGTATTATTAATATTCCCCTGATGATGGCTTGTAGCCGAAACTAGTTGGGATAAAAATTTTGATTGTGTACAGAAATAAAAAGGATTATAATTGGAAAACTTTGTTTGTTTTTTTCTTCTCTCTTCAATTAATAAATATCTTCCTCGTTGGGTACTTATACGTTTATTATAATTTTTTACCGCAATATTGCAAACATAAAGTACAACGCATACAAAATGCATGCATGCCTTTTGTATGTTGGATTCCATACATGGACCACGTAACACCTTACCTTGTAGAACTGCATGAATAAAATTTCCAAAATCGAATACAATATTTAATTTTGATTTTTTTGTACAAACTTTTAAAAAATAGAACACCAAATTATTTATATAATTTAATACAGAGAGGTCGGATGTTCATAATACAAATGTAAGATTTAAATAACACATTTACTATTCCTCAACATAACACGAGTAGATTTGAAGGATGCTTTTCTTGCTTGGCACCAATACATTTAAGTAAAGTTATTAATTATTTGGATTTATCTTTAAGTGAATTTAGGAATAGGGTAAGATTATCACTTGCTTTAATATAAATATTATTCTTGTACTAGTTGTACTATTTAAATGATGAACATTTTTCACGTTTATATAGTTATATTATATTTCTTATTATATTTTTTGTGTGATTTCAGTGATTTTATGCGGGTGTATTTTCGAGTTAGGTTGGGGGATCGTGGATAGTTGGGCGAGATTCCTTTTGTGACTTGTCGAATGTCGACGTTTCGTTAAAATTGACTTCTTCAGTAACTTCGGGAATGAGTTTTGTTTGGTTGTTTGCGATCCTTTAGCCCGGCTTGGGGATGCACTTGCATAGTTATCGTATTTCAATAGGTATAATCGGGTGTATGCGTAGATATTATTTACACAGTATTTTATATTAATTTAGGGGAGGTGGAAGAAAGCTAGTCTAACCTCTTCCTTTTGTGTGTAAAATTTCTTTATATATTTTTATGCACAATAAATTTAAATTTATTTATTTATTTATTTATTTATTTATTTATTATATGTAGGGTGGGTCAATAGTGCGTGGACGGAAGATATCTCAATAATTAGTGGTGATGGAAAAAAAACTTTATACATAAATATGTTGGTCAGTGTTCAAAACTGCATATACAAAAATACAAGGTGTTGCGTTTAAGCTGGGTAGTAACCAACTTTGTTAAGTTACATAAGACACCATAAAGTGTACTTCTTTCAGAGATATTTGAAGTTTTGTCGAAATATTTACGGATAAACACCATTATGATAAATGTTGTATTTTTTTATAACTTTGAATTTTTTACAAAAGTGATGTTTAGCAGGGTTCGATAATAAAAATAAATGAATAAATGAATAGTGCCATATACCCTGAAAAAGAAACATGATGCAGCTACGGACACGTGTTTCGGAGTTATTGCTCCTCGTCAGCGTAGCGTAGCTTGAATAATGAATCCGTATGAATAGGATCAGAAACAATAACTAATAACGGTAAGAAAGTAGCAGCACACAGTACTCAATTTGTACTTTCGTGCACCATGTGCCAATTTATGGCCTCAAATGATAACAGTCAGCACAGAGAGCTCTATGCGCACTGCTCAATTTCCACCCAGGCAAATATAAATACAAAAGTGATGTTTAGCAGGGTTCGATAATAAAAATAAATGAATAAATGAATAGTGCCATATACCCTGAAAAAGAAACATGATGCAGCTACGGACACGTGTTTCGGAGTTATTGCTCCTCGTCAGCGTAGCGTAGCTTGAATAATGAATCCGTATGAATAGGATCAGAAACAATAACTAATAACGGTAAGAAAGTAGCAGCACACAGTACTCAATTTGTACTTTCGTGCACCATGTGCCAATTTATGGCCTCAAATGATAACAGTCAGCACAGAGAGCTCTATGCGCACTGCTCAATTTCCACCCAGGCAAATATAAATACAAAAGTGATGTTTAGCAGGGTTCGATAATAAAAATAAATGAATAAATGAATAGTGCCATATACCCTGAAAAAGAAACATGATGCAGCTACGGACACGTGTTTCGGAGTTATTGAGTACTGTGTGCTGCTACTTTCTTACCGTTATTAGTTATTGTTTCTGATCCTATTCATACGGATTCATTATTCAAGCTACGCTACGCTGACGAGGAGCAATAACTCCGAAACACGTGTCCGTAGCTGCATCATGTTTCTTTTTCAGGGTATATGGCACTATTCATTTATTCATTTATTTTTAAATTTTTTATTACGGCAGTTGATTACCCTAGGAGAAAGCTCTCAAACCATGTATCCAATTTTAAAAATTTGTCTACAGGATGTTCATAATCTTATGGTGAACTTGAACATTTAAAAACCTCGATAACTTTTTTATTTCAAAGGAAACACCCTGTATTATTTCGTGAACTGAAAGCTCTTTTACTATACTTTCCACTGATACCCTACTTGATATAACTGAGATTAGCAATTATTTAGTAATTTGAACATTATGTCATATCATGGTTTTGCACCAGACTTTCATATTAATTTTTGAAAAATAGTTCAAAACTTTAAAGGCACATGGTAGATATTTTTTAATTATTTTAAATATGCTTCTGGAAAACAATACGTCACATATTTTTAATAGCTCATAATAAAACTACCTAGGCGAAAAATAGTAAAAAAAATTATTTAAATTAAAACAAAATAACAGCTAAACAAAACAAACAAATGAAAATTAGTGTTCAAAGTGCCGACCATGTTGCCCAATACAAGTCTGACCTCTGCGGCAAAAAGACTCTCTAACGGTTACCATCATTTGAGGTGTTATTGACGCAAATGCTTCTCTTATTTTTCTTCTTATATCTTCTGGAGTAGTGGAAGGTTTTTAATGCACTTCCCATAAAGAAAAGTCCTGTGGGGTAATATCCGGTGATCTAGGATGCCAACTTACTGGTCCACCACTTCCTATTCATTTACTTGGTTCAGCCATTCCCTAACGGCAACTGCATAAGGTGGTGGCACTCCATCATGCATGATACTACATTATATCTTGTCGTATTTATATTCGGAATATGGTCTAATAATTGAAGAAAATTGTTTTGTAGAAAATATAAATATCTTAGACCAGTAAGAGTTCCTTCAAAATAAAAAAAATGAGCCAATTACAAAAGCACCAATTACTCCTCCCCCATGCGTTAATGGTGCATCTATGGCATAGATGCTCCATTAACATTAGCATTAGCATAGATTCTATGCTAATTATTTACGCAAAAATTAGATTTTCATCCTCATTGTAATGGGAATTGTGCCTATTTACACTTCCATTGTTGTGAAACGTTAACGTAACTTTATTAGAAAATTTCGCTGTTCATTTTTTTTTTTTTTTAATTCGGAGTGTGATTCCCAGAAATAAGTTTAATAAATTTTAAGAAAATGCGGGAACTATTTTCGAAACCTATCAGGAACTCCAGCACTCTTCTGCCACTACCGATAAATTACCTCAGAACTCCTTTAAAAAAAAAAAACGGCGCTGCCTGAAGTTGGCGCCGTCAAATAAATTTTTTCGATTTCTGAGCCTAATTCACCGGAACTCTTTATGTTTTTCTACTAGAACTCTAGAACTATGCCTTTTCTACCGGGAACTCATGAAACATTTTTTATTTTTCAAAAAAACGGCGCTAACTTCACTCGAGTCGAGAAATTTGAATACCTACCTAAATTTTTAACGATCCTTATGATTTCATAAATATATAATACCCACATGTTTGATGAATAGATTAAAAACCTGTTCAGTTAAATAATTCGAATATTATTGGATGTGGTCAAATTTTAAGAAAACATAACGAGAAACATAATATTATCATGTTTAAATTTTTTAATATTCATCGAGAATAATTAAAATTATTCAATGTTAGTTATTCAGATGTATGTGTCAATTGCAAATTTTAATTCCTTTTAAAGAATAAATGAAACTTTAACAACCCTCGTAAAATGCTGCTTGATATACCTACTAAAAAATAAAAAAAATGAATATTTAAAACAAATAAAGTAAAGACAATTTTAAATTCTGCTAAATTAATATTATTAATACACAATACCTGCATCGCTGAGGCGGTTTTAAAAAGTAAGATACCAAAAGTGAAAAAAATATTTACCAAAACAATCATTACTGTACTAGAAGAATAAAAAACATATCAACATCAAAGCATATGTATAAACTCTAAACACAAACAGAATGTTAACTAACGTAAACTAATTTAATTATAAATCAACCTCGTATTAAAGTGGTTGTTAACCTTTGCTAAAAGTCGGACTGATGTTTAATATGTTTTGGAAGCAACAAACCCCGAGCAGCTCTAAGGCCTCATACTCAAGACTGACCCCGCTTTTCTATTCACGTTGAAAAAAAAATTTAGTACAAAATATAGTCTCGAAGATAATAATTATCAGTACTTTTTAAGTTTTTTTAGAATTGTTGTAGATTTGATTGCTTTTATTGTTAAATTAAATATAATTTTGATAAAATGTCAGCGGATCCCTTATTGTAGTCGCTGACCCAATTATTAAGAACCATTGTTCTATTATATTTTTCAATAGTAAACATTCGGCAAGATTGGCTTCTGAGCAAGTCTTCTCCACCAGTATCATTCCGATGGCCTTACCTCGATTTAAACTCTAAAGCGAGATTATTGAAGATTGGGTAGATTTAGCCAATCTGTGATATTGTCCAAATTTTTTATTTCTGCATGCTCGCTGTGGGCAAATAAATTAAAGAAACAAAAAAAATATCCTGTTGCAATGTATCAATTATTTTGCTACATTTTTAAATAAACGGATCAGCACAACAGCAAATTTTAATCAGTACCTTTAGGAAACACACCGACCATTAGAGAAATAATTTGATTCTAATTATATTCTTGATAATATAACCAATTTTGACACCAAAACAATGTATTCTTTATACACGTACTGATGCATCAAACGTTGCAACCCTTTTCAGAAATAATTGATAGCTTTGCCATTTTGGAAAGAAAAATTAAAGGATTTGAAATAGTAGACGTAAATAATAAAAACCTGAACTGAATAAAAGTTCAAAGAATGTCATACCCGTAGTTAATTGAAAATGTTCAGTATATTTACGACAATAAAATTTACATCTGACTTGATTGATATTTATTTTAGGACAGGGATTAAGATTTATCTTGGAGCTCATTCCAGGTTATTCCATAAAGATAATTATTATAGTGGAAATTCAGATCCAGCTTTCTATTTAGTTTATTGTGTCGTAAAATGGGGCTTCATTAACTTGATGTTTTGACTTTAGAAGTGTCGCTGTTGCAGTCGGAAGGGTATTATAAAAGATAGGTTATTATTAATCTTGCAGAAATGTAGGTATTTCTTTAGTGTCCTTTTACGGTTGCGTCAATGGTTATAAAGATAGGGAAATAATTATTTGAGCGGAAAGAATTGGAATAAAATTATTCCAAATGTTATGACAATAAAAAGGAGAGTTCATTCAGATTAGGAGCAGTCAAATATAGGTAAATCGAATAAAATATTTTGCAAAGTCCTTCATTTACTTCTATATATTCTAGTTGGTAAACACTTCGTATATCTGGTAAAGTTTCCGTAACGCGTACCAGAGAATTAGTAAAGCAATTTAAGTTAAACTTCCGAAATGTTCATATCCTGGAAACATCAACTAAAGTATATGCGTAGCGACACCTTGTGTAAACACGACACACGAGACGTGCGGTTAAGGTAGAAGGGAAACTGAGATGAAGAATGTCCTGTTCCGTGCAAGACAGGATATCATTACGACACACGAAGAGGCACACAATACTCCCGACAATCCATTATCCAGGATCCACAATAATTCTTGAGGCGGTGACGGCCACTGATTTATTTTTAATCTTGCCAACCCGGTAATTTCGAGCCTTGTATGAAGTCATATAAGTATACGAAAATTATTATGCTCCAACACATAAATTCAATCTACGGAAATACTTCTGTTTGAAAAATGGTGGAAAGGAATGACGGGGATATTTTGGTTTAAAACAGATTTTTTTAGTGCAAATGTTTATTTCTTTTGACTTGGAGAATGCTCTATATTTTGAGCATGTATACATACTAAATAATAGTTTATTGATTATTCTTGGACTTGATTTCATACAGCTTCTTATTTTTTCTTAGGTTTTTTCTTCCATTAATTTTAATTTATTAAACATCAAAAAGGGGGAATAACGATTGTTAAAACATTTTTTTATAAAGTCATGTTTATTCTATTATACTACACGTTGGTTGACGTTATAGATTTTCCTGTTTTAGGTATGTATGTTTGCCAACTTTTGATCATTAATGTGTCTATATAACCTTGTAATTTCAGACTAAAAATGTTTAATTTGTTTTTTGTTTCTCTTTTAGTAATGTACTTAAAAATGTAAAGTGTTTTGAAAAAGCCCGTGATCATGGGCGAAACGTCAACCAACGTGTAGTATAATAGAATAAACATGACTTTATAAAAAAATTTTTTAATAATCGTTATTCCCCCTTTTGATGTTTAATAAATTAAAATTAATGGAAGAAAAAACCTAAGAAAAAATAAGAAGCTATACTAAATAATTATAGATATTGAAGGCAAATATTTATGATCTATTTTACTCATATTCTGTATAATTTCAGCTCGAATTTCAGTGTTTATTAATTTTACAATCCAAGACAAAATCTTATCTTATAGGCCTGCAGAAATAGAAAAAACGGTGTAACTAATTCGTTTCAGATAGCCACAGGTAAAAACGGGTGTATTTAGTTATAAGGAATATATCTCTGCGATATCTCCCAAATCAAATAAACAGAACATTGTTTAAAAGTCACTTTTATGTGAAAAAATCATGAAATTTGGAGTTTTTTAAAAATTACAGTAAGACTGCAGTAGATTAATTTTTTTGAATGTTTCTGTTTACTAGGTATTCCAAACCGGTTAATTTAAGCCCCGGTAGATTTCATTTCATTGATTATTTATTTAAATAATTGCCGAAAACCATCGAAATTTTCGAAAATTTCAAGCATTTTTTACTCTGAAAGGAAAATGCTAGACTCTCGAAACTTTGGTGGAATATGTGTCTCATTACCCTCAACTTACAAAAAAAAGTTCGTTTCAAAATGTTTATTAGTTTTCGAGAAATTCTATTTGTTTATTAAAAAGGTCCCAAATGTTTAATGAAAAATTGACCTATTAACGTTATCAAAAATAATTCAACCACAGCTCATGTTTTTCGTCAAGACGTCAATTTTAAGAATCTGTTATGGGCGTATCGATTTTCAATAATTTTGACCGTCAAAATGGCGTTAACAACATTGCTACTTTTCGGAGCAGCGTGTTTTGCAAATAACTTTACAACAAATGAACGTATCTGCACAAATCTTTCATATTTGAGTTGCTGGTATTTTATTATTATTTTTTTATTAATATTTATGGCCAAAATTGAAACTGGTTAATAAGATATTGAATTTTGTGAATTCATCAAGTCCTATTGAAAACGAGCCCTTTTTGAGGTCAAAATATAATTTTTAATAATTAGTGATTTTAGAGCGTCTTCAATTTGTTTGGCTCAAGGGACAGGTGAATTTTTTATCAAACGAGTTTCAAATTGGGGTAGCGAGAAAAATTCGTCATATCTCCGTTATTTTCCGGCCAATTTCGACGTTTTTTTTTTTTTTATTTGGGGTAGCTCACGAAAATAATAACAATGGGCACATTTGCAATATCCAAATAATAAACAAATAATTGTTATAAACAATTTTTTTTTTTTACTTTTTTCTTTTTTGGGCTTATGCAACTTATAATGTGCTAATGTATTAAATATAAATTTATAAAGATGAAACGAACTGAAACGAATTAGTTACAGATTCCCGTTCACATCGTCTAATTCTACAGGCCTATTAATACTTTTGAGGTCTATTAACGAGCAATATGATCAACTGATGTTGTAGAGTAACATAAACAGAATATTTTCACAATGACAAAAATAGTTATACATATTGTCATTTTTAAAATCATTTTAGAGGTATGTATTTTGCAAATAATTAGTAACGACCATGCATATCTACATTGTCCAAAACTACTCCTCCAATTTTGAGCGGTTCTGGTAACTACTATCACTCGCTCACTCATGTGATTAAGAGCAATCAACTTTCGGAGTATAGAGGTAGCCTTTTGCAACTTAAATCCGAGTAATTCTCCACCATATCAGTAGCGTTATAAAAATAAATATTTTTTATTCTTTAATTTAATGTAAATATTGTTTGTAGTTTATTTGTGGCGAATAGTTAATATTCATTGTCATTGAACTTAATTCTGGGAATCACGCCAAATTCTAAAAAATAAATAGAAATAAGAAAATTGCCAAAATATGTCAAGATAAAAGTGTAGTATCAAAGGCAAACCTCAACAGTTTTTATAAAATGAAGTTTTAAACATTAATAAAACATTTACAGCTGAGAGAAATTCCAACTGTTTTTCAAGACAAGACAGGGATAAAGACACCTACTTGATTTAGGAGTTTTTCAACAAAAAACTTTTCCCTTTTACTAAAACAAGACAAACCGACTTAAACTCCCGCTAAAGGAATTTAGCATAATCCTATATGATCTCTACATGGATTGTAAACGCAAACCCAGATAAGTATTTTTTTTCATTTGACGACATTGTGGGACAATTTTTAACTCCTCTTGCATAAGACATAAGTTGACTTTATCATCTTGAATATCAATTAGTTGAAATAATGAAATTATAACGACGTGACAAGTTTGTACATACGTTGGGTAACCTTAAAAGCACTATTCAGTATAACCAAACGTGCTCCAATAAAATTGTGTTACGACAGTCGTTTATAGAATCTATTACGCAACAATATTCGCCGTCTTTCAAATAATTTCTTATTGACACCTAAAATATTATATTCACAGTTTCCGCAAATATTCTCGAAATAACCTGCATTTTCATTTAGTAACAGTTTAATACATTTATCTAACAAAGATGTCTTCCTCCGCGTTTAACTTCGCTAACGTTTAGCAAACCCGTTCTTTTACTATTTTTTGGACCGTCTGTTCCAAGAGCGCGTTCTTTCAAGATATTGTAGACTGTCTAAACCGACAAAAAAATGTGAGGAGCTTTTAACCATGATGGAGAAAACATACTCTTGAAGTAAAGTATTAGTTTCCTCAAACAACATAATTACATCTGCAGCAGATATAAAGCCTGACCAATCCTTTAGGGAATTTAATGCCGGACGGAAAAACATGGTCGCACAAATTGGAGATTTTCACATATATCTGAAGAAATAAAAACAGATTTAACCGTCTGAGACCAGAGACCCGGAATTCCTTTGAGTATTTGTGAACATATATAAAGTAACTAATTCATTGTTCAGGCGTACTTCATTGGTTTAATATATCTGAAAAACGCTCGAAATAGCGTAAAATTTAGCGACTAGTGCCAGATAATTTTCTAATAAAACTATTTAATAATCTATTATTTAACCAAAATAACGTTAGTAACAATAATGCAGAAAGCCATTAGAGAAAATTAGAGACTCGTTTGTTGTATTTTCACCGTAACGAATATCCTAAATTCCAACTGGATCATTTGATGAGAGGTAATGGATATAAGTGCATTTGCTGACAATAATTTTATTGTGAGTGTGTTTAAGATGTGGTGACGTTAAAGACCGCCACCCAACTTCAAAGTGAATTGCGGCACAATATGGTTAGACATTTAGCTACTGTATTTATCATTTATGTAGTGAATATTGCTGGTACATATTATGGTTGAGCTGGTGAAACCTGCTTTCTACTAACAAGTATAATAATTACTTCAATTATACCGATTTTATCGGAATCCCTGCACACTTTTCTTTTGATGTATTAACTAAGACTATTTTCTGCAAAATACTATTTTTATTTATATTTTATGTCAAAAAATTAAAATCAGACGTAGAGGTTATTTTTTTTTTTAAATTTGGATATATTTTAAACTACCTGTATTTAAAAATATTCAAGAATATCTGGTAATAAGTCCCAAACAAAGAGAGAAAGGAAAATAACCAAGAATTTTTAAATAGGTATAGAAAAATTCTCAGAATAGTTTTTTCCCAAATTCCCCTGTTACTACCGGCAATCGTATTTTTCCATTTAAATACCTTATAATGCAAGTACGCCAGATGAGGGCTTTTGTGGAATTTATTTTTTGTGTGTCAATTTAGACTGTTCCCACACTATAAATAAGGATCTCAGTAATATTTGGCAATAAATATGAGGCTATACTGTCGTATCTGAAAAAAAGGTCTGAATTATAGTAACCCACTATTCATTTTAAAACCAATATACTATATATCAAATTAATGGTATATATAGATGGGGCAGTATATCAGTAAAATCAGAACGAAAAAAGGATTCAGGTTCCATTAAATCAAAGAATTTCCATATTTTTCGGGTAAGTAGTGTATCAGATGTTTTTTTTACTGGACATTAGTTTCTTGATTTTCATTTATACTAACGTATAATATAACTTTAGGAATATCTGGTGGACTATAATTATTGTACTACTATAATATAGACCCCTACATAGTATTTATCGGGCATTACCAAATACCTTCGACCATTTTATTTGAATAAAAATGAGTTCTCGTGTACTGGATGTCCTTGATTCAACACACCACTTACTTTTATTTTTGAATAGTTGAATAATGAACAATGTGTTGTATCAAATTGAAACTTAATCACTCAAGCTTAAATGCATTTTGAGGCGATTGTCTAAAGATGGTGAAATATACATATATTTAGAATGCCAGACGATTTATATTTATTTAGGTTTTCTGAGGTTTTCCGTTAAATTCATTTTTTATTCTGGTTGCCCTTATACTGCAAACAAAATCGATTTGTTTCAAATCTAATCAACAAAGGCGTTTTAAATTATTCTCCATCCAGTTGTTTGGATTGCACTATAACTGTTGGGCCCTTTTCCTTTTAGCAAATTTACAATTGCTATAGACTTCAAAGAGTTACTGCGGTAGCTTGGAAAGGGATATAGACATTATTTATTTACCGGTACCTAAAACTTAGGAATTACCAATTTTAAGTGATAGATGTACGACTTCCAGTTACGGTTTTACCACGCTATTATAATCAATCCTAGTAGCCTCTGTCGTTCATGTTAGTAAAGCCAGGACTTATTGAAATACACCCGCCATGCAGACTAGTTAACAACTGATGTTAGTAATGACGTTAACATAGTATTAACATAGCTGTTCAAAAACTTCCAAATTGAAAAAATAAGGGAGACCTTGCAATACTATTCGATTGTGATAGCGCAGTCCAAGCTAATAATAGTAGCCCAGGGTCGATCCAGTCAAACCATGAACAAATTAGAGACAAGCTGATATTTGGTATATAAGTTTATATTGGGGTCCTTAAAATACCACCAAACCCCACCGGTAATCCGCCGTGCCTGTCACCCCTAAACAACCCCCGAAAGGGGTGAAAATCGGCCTTTTTCTAGTTATTTGGCAATATCTTAAAAACAAAGCTACCTATATACGAAAAAATATGAAGATAGAAAAATTAAAGGGCATAAAATTTCCTATAAAATTGCGTTTAGCAGATATATTTTGCTTTACCAGTGGCGGAGTTATGATATTTTTAATAATTGGGTATTTTGTAAAAATATTCTCTAGCCTTTACTTATTGGATTTTGACATTAAATATACATAACAATATATATGGGTATTTTGGTAAATACATTTAATACATCCATACATCAATAAATTAGAAATAAAAAACATACCAGTGGAGTACTATATTCTAATTTCATACATTATTTTGTATTAGCTAATAGAACTTTAACATTTTACGTACCCATTAAATGTAACAAAATAATTATTTTAAATATCCTTGGAATTTCTGTTACGAATTGAGAAGAATTATTTTTATATTAATAATATTAAGGACATATACCGCATGTCAAGGCAGCTGAGTAGTTTTTCGCGTCGCCATTCGCCCCTGTATGTATGCTCTCTTCGTATATTCTCGATACGACTCCATTACGCTAAACAAAATTTGTATATGCTACGCCCAGGAAGAAGTTCAAAACCAAATAAAATTACTAATACTTCAAAGTTGCAGCATAAGTTGGGACCTTTAATAAATGTTAAATAAATAAATAAATAAAGTGTAAGAATAGTATTTTGTACTAAACTTCGCCCATCAATAAAGACGTTTATTATTATTATTATTATTGCCATGCACGCCATTTCCGGATGTGATACTACATCTGGCCTGTTTACCAGGGGAAAAATTAATTTGGTCAATACTGTGAAAAAGAAGAAGTTGGTTGACCGTCTTGAAGAATTTTACAATCCAAATATATCCAAAGACAGATTGAGGACCTTAATTTCGACATTTTTTATTTCCGTATACGTCAAAAATAGAACAAGTACCGATTTGCATAACGTCAGGTACATTCTCTACCAGCAGTATGTAGCAAAGCAAAGTTTAAATAAAGATTTTAATCTGGCTTCACTTCCCCCGATCATAAATGCAGCTCAGTACCATGCATATAGGACATTTCATCCAGCAACTCCACATACATATTTTATTTACATGTATGATTAACATTTAGGTTCAAGCATGGTTGAATAATAGCTTACCACTCCAGGACTGGGGATGGATTTCTAGTGATTCCGGAATCTTTCCAGTCCAGATGGATCAAGATATAGACCCCAAAGGGTTCCTTAAACAAATTTTTTGCCACTGTTCATCAGTTGGTTGCAAAAATGCATGCTCATGTCGTAACCTGTTTTAATAGGGCAGTTGAGGATCTACAGGCGGAAGACGACATCTCAACATGCAGATAAAATATATTGGATAATAAGTATTTAAAAATATACATTACATTCATTTACTTAAACATAACCTGTAAGTATTTTAGTTTATTTAAGAAAAAGCAACTGTGCTACTTCCTACATAAAAAACTCATGTTTTATGTATTATTATAGTTTTAATCTGTTTTGGTGTAAAAGACGTAAAATATATTAATGTAACGTAATTATTTTGTGGGAAATGTGTATTTTGTTAAAATATACTGGAATTTACAATACGATAACACCACCACTGGTAAAGTAAAATATATCTGCTAAACGTAACTTTATAGGAAATTTTATGCTCTTTAATTTTTCTGTCTTCATATTTTTTCGTATATAGCTTTGTTTTTAAGATATTGCCAAAAAACTAAAAAGTCCGATTTTTACCCCTTTCGGGGGTTGTTTAGGGGTGGCAGGCACGTCAGATTACCGGTGGGGTTTGGTGGTATTTTAAGGACCCCAATACAAACTTATATAACCAAATTTCAGCTTGTCTCTAATTTGTTCATGGTTTCCTATATAAAGCTTCAAATTAGAAATATAGTACCTACCACTGGTATGCTTTTTATTTCTAATTTATTGACGTAAGGATGTATTAAATGTATTTACCAAAATATCCATATATATTGTTATGTATATTTAATGTCAAAATCCAATAAGTAATGGCTAGGGAGTATTTTTACAAAATACCCAGTTATTAAAAATATCATAACTCCGCCACTGGTAAAGCAAAATATATCTGTTAAACGTAATTTTATAGGAAATTTTATACTCTTTAATTTTTCTATCCTCATATTCTTTCGTATATAGCTTTGTTTTTAAGATATTGCCAAAAAACTAAAAAAAGTCCGATTTTCACCCCTTTCGGGGGCTGTTTAGGGGTGACAGGCACGGCGGATTACCGGTGGGGTTTGGTGGTATTTTAAGGACCCCAATACAAACTTATATACCAAATTTCAGCTTGTGTCTAATTTGTTCAAGGTTTCCTATATAAATCTTCAGATCGACCCTGGGCTATAATAGTGATACCACAAACAAAAGTCTTCATCAAATGTTTAGTTCAGAGGCAGGTTGGCAGGTCGCTGCGACTTGGAGGTCTTGACCTAATCGCGCTGGTGTATTGCAGCGTTTTACATATGAACGGTCAGCGACCGTTTAAATGTACTTGAATCGTGACATATTTTAGCTGAAGGGAACCGTCATACAACCGCTCAGGTTGACCGGGCTGTATGCAATCTTAATCTGAAGAACAAGAATTCCAAGAGTATATACAATAATGTACCATCTCAAGAAAGATTTTATTTCTTCTCTTTTTCGGGATTTATTACCACATGAATAGTCCCAGATAATCTAAAAAATATCTGGATTTTGTAAAAACAACCTTCACACCTGTGCTTTTACGTCAAAGGAACAGTTGAAGGTTGGTTTTTCTGACATACAATATAAATAAATAAAATAAAAATAATGATATTTCGCAACCGTTTCGGAATCTCAATCTCTTTCCTTTTTCAATGCTAAGCTTTTTATGTTGGTGATGCATCCAGACCCTTCAGTGTGAAGTTGGGCGAACACAAAAGTTATATTAGAAAAAATAAAATTGAAAAAGCCAAAATTTTTAGGATTGGTCAATATTCGGACTTTTACCATGAAATATAAATTATGAAATTTTGTAATTCTCAATATTTTCTGATTAATATTAATACTTTTTACGACTGTTTATAATTGAACCAATAGGTGGAACTATTCTAGATGTTGTTTGTGGACGGTACTCTTTTTTTATAGAATTGATAAAAAAAAATTGTTATACTTATTTTTACAATATTATAATATGTAATTACTTTTCTTCTTGATATATTTTTCGTTGCTAACATAATTATTGATTTTTTTGTTATATTATATCTCAGATTACGATTTGCATTAAAATTAAACAAAACAGGCATATTGGCCTTAACAACGACAATTACTTATATTTTGAGTAAGATATATTTGGAAAATACCATAATATTATTTGTTGCGAGATTTGTTGCTTTTTCAACTTATTTAAATCTCATAATTTTATTAATTAGCGTATTGTATTATTCTTCAGTTTCAATAAAAACTGGGAAAATTTAAGTGACAAATATTTCACACGTATATTTTTCCTATCCGTCAAAATTCAATATGCCTGAATTTCCAGGTCTCCAGTTTACAGAATAAGATTCGTCTCCACATACATATTTGATAACCCCTGAACTATACAATAACAACTCCCTTATAATATAGTCGTGTGCGTGTGACATGGCCCTCATTAGGTATTCTGCTTTTGATATCCTATCCCCGTGCAGGCGATAAAAGCACAGCCTCAACCAGTGTTGTGGTAATGGGGAGGTTTCTGGCTGGGTATGAATTTTTTAAAACTTTTGAAATTTATAAAGATAATGCATAAGTAGGTGTATATTATGTATATATTTAGAACAATAAAATAAGTATAACCTAAGTTTTCTATTAAAACATATTTACAGAGTTCTGTGACAATATACAGGGTGTCCCGATTTTAAACCGACAAACTTCGGGTACAGAAAGTTCACATGAAATTATAACATACCCCTTCTAACATTTCTTCTCTATCGAGCCTCCTAACGGAGATACAGGGTGTTGAAAATTCAATTTATTTTTTGTTTTTCTTTAATAACTTCCACAATATTAAAGATAGGGAAACCAAACTTGGTATACATAGTTAGGTTGTGAGGTTCCATCTTTGCTATGGTTCAGAGTTGAACTGAGGCGCGCCAGTGGCGTACGGTGAGGTCACGTCGACATAATTTTAAGGAAAGAAGTATGTGCACTAATTTTTTTCGCAATTCTGATAAGATTTTCATAATTTACGGTTGATTTTCTAAAAAAACTTGCTCATGTAGAATTTTGACTGAGGCATTAGTTTTCGAGATATTTGCGTCTGAAAAACACGATGCACCAAAAACACAATTAATTAAGATAGCCCTTTCAAAATTATTTTCAATCTGATTTTCTAAGGAATATACTGAACTGAACTGTCAATTTAATGTTTTTCTTCTTTTGCAATGAGGCGTTTTTAAGGCCTTTTGCAAGTCAATATTATTTCTGTCAAAAGAAAAATTTTTTGTTACGAAATTGCATAAACACATTATCAACAAATATCAAAACAATCAACACCCCGTATTTCCGTTAGGAATGGCTATAGACAAGAAATTTTAGAAAGGATATGTCGTGATTTCATCAGAAGTTTCTATTCCCGACATGATAATTGTGTTTTTGGTGCATCGTTTTGTTCAGACGCAGATATCTCGAAAACTATTGCCTCAGTCAAAATTCTACATGAGCAAGTTTTCTTAGAAAATTGACCGTAAATTATGAAAATTAGTGCACATACTTTTTTCCTAAAAATTATGTCGACGTGACCACACCGCACGCCACTGGCGTGCCTCAGTTCAACTCTGAACCATGGCAAAGATGGGCCCTCACAACCTAACTATGTGTACCAACTTTGGTTTCCCTATCTTTAATATTGTGGAAGTTATTAAAGAAAAACAAAAAACAAATTGAATTTTCAACACCCTGTATCTCCGTTAGGAGGCTCGATAGAGAAGAAATGTTAGAAGGGGTACCTATGTCATAATTTCATGTGAACTTTCTGTACCCGAAGTTTGTCGATTTAAAATCGGAAATGTATGGAGGTAGAAAATTAATATATATGAATATTATGGGTAGTATAATAACTGGTGTGAATAAGCGATGTAATCACAGTGTAATATCAAAGGACCAAATGCTTGTTATGCTTGTATTTTTCTGTGTATTCCTAATCGATACTTTTTATCTTAAATTAAATTATCTTTTTCTTCATATCCACATCTCCTCTTTGCTTCCGTATTTAGCCCCTTACAGAGGAAACATCCTTAATCTCGAATGCTAAAAAGAAAACATTTTCCTTTAACGCAAAATAATGAGAATCGCTAAAGCCTATCTATTGGTTTAATTTCACGAAATTGGGTTCTGACAGGGTGGAATGTCTTACTCTATTTCCTAAACAATAACACAAATAGTTACTACAATTATATCGTGGAGAGTAACAGAAAAGGTACGTCTCGGTTCAGGTTGTCCCCTTTATTAGGGTAGTTTCGCTTAACTTTATTAAAAATTGTCCAAGAAGAATATTCATAAGCTTAAATACCGTTTAATTAATTTTCAGGAGATCCATATACAAGCTGGAATAAAGTGGATCTTGGTATCATATCGACGTGAACACTGTGAACCTCAGATGAACAAAGAGACGTAGATAAATAATATCTCGTCGTTAGCCATAAATAACATGAGTTTGTTTACACTTCCGCGGGATGTCATTGGTCACTTGCACTTGCCCTCTCACTTTTCACTCGCCGTCCCGGTATCTTATTGGTCAGCGGTTTGTATACTTTGGAACCAAACAAAGTATGGGTCATTTGTATTGTTTTATTCATCTATGTTTTTTGTTCATCTGAGCTGTGAACAATGCTACTCTCCTGACTTAACGTGCGTAGGATAATTTTAATAATGTCTTGTAATATCATTACCATACTTCCTTTTAACTTTGCAAAGGTCAACAAATGAAACTAAAAAGTCAATTAGTCATAACGATTAAAATAGACGTCTTCAAAATGCCAATAACAACCAAATACTATAGATTATTACTTTGGCAACTGCATGGGAGATGTAATCAAAAATACAAATACCTATATTGATAGGTATTGGCCGCTTGCATTTAATGAAAATGAACCATTGCCTGGTGCTTTGCCTGTAAATGACATGCATGTCGATATATATGCACTTGTACGAGCTAGGATTATCCAGCATTGAACAGTAAACCCCAGTAAAAATACAATAAGTTGCTTGACCTCGCCCTTAATGAATCAAATACGAACTGCAATCGTATAAAACTTGTATAACCTGCTTTAAACTCTGCTCTAAAGGAGAAATGTTTAAATCAATGTAAATTGGATGATTGAAGTCGTCTAACCGGAAGTGAGGCTTTATAATATGTGTTTTTGAGTATTTCAAATTGGAGATGTTTTTAACAATTTTACAATATGTTAGTGTTACTCGAATTTTCAACCGGAAGTAGGTAACAAAAATTATTCATTATAGTCTGGCAAATATCATCATGGAACGTGAAACATCAGAGCAACACTTGCAAATGGTCGAATGGAGCGCGTTGCCGTTAATGGGGATCGTTACAGAGCTACGATCAATAATTATTTAGTTCCGAATTTGAATGGTATTGATCTGGAGGAAATGTGGTTCCATGTCAATACATGTTTATCTACAATCTAATGCAATAGTTTGGCTTTCTTTGCTTAATACATATTGTTTACTATTTAATTAAGTTTGTAGCATAACATATTTTTCATATAGGTACCTAATTGTTTGAAAACTCTATTATTTCTGCTTATAGTATTTACATTTATTTACCATGAACTTGATTGGCATAAGCCTAACCTCACTTAACTAGATGTTGGGATTAATAATTTAATAGTTTCCTGGGCAAGTTAAAGATAACTACCGAATAATATTACTTTATGGCTTCATGGTTGCGAACGGTGTTGTTAGATGGCGCTAGCATAGACAATAGACATTCAAATTTAGGAATGCACAGAAGAAATATTTCTTTCTCTTTTTTTTGTGTAATAAGACTTTGATAGAACGAAAGTTAAAACCACGACCTGAAAATTAGAATAAAATAGCTAATAGGTATTTTTGAAAAGAACCTCTGGGATTTATAACTTTGCTAGCATTTATTTAGGTAGAAAAGTGTGTCCTGGTCTTTTTAAGGTATGTAATGTAAATAATATCAATTGTGTAATTTTTCTTAAATGTTCATTGTTACATGTTTTATAATGATGTATTTTTTTTAAGGATATTTATAAAGCTTCACTAAAATAAAATTTAAGTCCACTCAACCAGTGTTTTCAAATATCAGCTGTACCCAACCTGGGCCCTGGCCGTTCCGTTACAAGTTTTTTACAAATTAAACTTTCGTGCTCAATCTAATGATGACAAACATAATATGTTTGGTAAATTCCTGAATACTGAATATACAAATATAAAAACGTAATTGCGTTTTTTAAAGTGTTTTCAATCATTTATAAAACCAATAATTTTTTTGTTTGTACGTTCAGAAATAGAACATCAATATAAATATATCAAACTGAATATTTTAGGTATTATACCATTTCATAATATGAAAGTCAGCTTGTAAAAATATCTAAATAAAATTTAAAAAAGCTTTCCTGATTCATTACACATTACACGTACATTTTCAAGAAGCTCTGCAAAACTTTAAAGGTTTTACCTTTGATGTTGGTATATGGTTTTTTATCTCGTACTTTCATGATTTACTATTGAAAGAAGTAAGCAAGGTTAACTTACAGTTGTTTATTTTGGAAATAAGCCGAAAAGAACAAATGGATATGACTGAAGTACGTAGTTACACAATACCTAAATAAATTTTTCTTAGGCCTGGATATTTATTGTTAGGTTTAAAATCAGCTTTACTTGGTATATAAATTTAGAAAATTAATTAAGTTAAGCCAATAGATGTTTGTAATAACAGTGGTACTTATGTTATTTTAGCCAGTTTTGAAACTAAATGGGAACATTGTGAAATAGACCCTAACAACCTACTACAGGTTCAGAAGATTGGCGAAACGTGCGTCTAGTGTTCGGTCTTTTGATGTCTTGTGGATTTTTACCTCGATTTTTACCCTTCGTTACCTAAATTTTATTTTTAAAAAAATCTTGAGGTAAATACTGTATTTTCCGAGGTATTTTCCAATGAAAATCTATTAAACTTAATTTCCCCTTGACTGTTGTTTATATAACCAGTATGATCTTCTAACTTCACATACACCACTTTTGAATAGTTTCAAATACTTTTTTGGAATCTTAGAGGTTATGCTCCCAGAGACTTGGTCTAAATTCTTTGGCTCTAAATTAAAAAAATCGATATTCCTATAATATGACGTTTAGCTGCCATATTGAATCCTTTTCTATTGATGGACCAATGTGTGTGACACTTTAAATTAAATGATGTAGTTCTGAAGTTTTGCATAGGGGAGGGGGGAGTGTCCTGAACAACCTGCAATAAAGTCCCAACGGAAAGGTGCTTTTTCCCAGTTTTTTTTTTGCAATTATCACGATTTCAAGGTCACGGTCCAATCTGCATCGACAACTTTCGTTTGAAGTAAGTATTTTTCACAAAAACCCGATCCCTCTAAGTTATTCAGGAGTATCCTCTAACCCGGTATAATTGGGCTTTAGAAGAAACCAAAATAAAACTTAGATTAAGTTTGTTTCCTTTATATTTTTCCATGTTTCTTCTTTCCGCACTTCCGTGGTCTTTTTTGTATTGTCTATTAGAATGTCCTGACGGACCACAGGACGAGAAACTTGTAACCCTGTTGGATGCTTTTCGTTTCCTATAATTGAAACTAAATTGTGACTGGCTGTATGGTTCACGACCTAAATCCAAAAAAAAACCTATTTTATGTTTCTAGAAAAAGTTATGATTATAATTGTAAAATAATTACTCATGATGTTGGGATATTAAACGCATCTAAACATTAAATTAAAGACCATATAAAAACCAAATTTCAATGTCATCCAATATAATAATTTATTTTAAAAAATTGGTTCAATAAATGCCCCCATTATAATAAATCGGAAAATGTTGTTTCCACGTTGTTAAGAATAATTTCATGGAAGCCTACGCAACCCTCTTAATGTCTGAAAATTCAATCGTATGCTCTAAATATATAGGCATCTTCTAAGAAATGGTCTTGTAAGAAATTACCAGTCACTACTGAAAGGGAAAATACAAAGAAAACAATTCCTTTATAGAAGTTTTTCAATTTGAATCACAGCAAAGAGCCATCCTAAATATAATATTGTGAGGCAGTTCTTTTGTTTTCTGTTTATTTCTTATTCGAAAAGTATTTATTTTTTTATATATGTATAGCTATACTTATAGATATCGTATTCTATATTCTGACCTTTGTTCTTGTTTTTTTATGGTTTCCCAATATAAACACATTGCCTTAAGAAAAAAAATTAAATTTTGCTGGCACCCCACACAAATATCGTATTTATGTTGTTAAAAGATATTAGTTTTTTTTTAAGTTCTTATAGACAATAAATTCCAGTTTGCTACGAAGCCAAACCTAAGTATTCTTATGGCTTTGTAATAAAAAAATTAATCTCATCAAAACAGAGCAATGTTACCACGCAAATATTATTTTTATATTATTAAAAGCTGTTTCATTATGTACCTACTTTTATAATAATATACAATTCGTTTTAAATGAAATCCAAGTAAAAATTAAAATTTCCCTTTACATAAAATTAATCCAATGCCGTGTATAATTCAGAAGTTAAAATAAATATAATACATCATGGAGATCAAATAAAAGCGAAAGAACATGTACATCTTCTTGGGGACATCGTTTTTAATTGGTGACCATAATGAATGAATTGGTGTGGTGTGGTGAGTTAAAAAAAATTTTTTCAATAATTTATTTTTAGACAATTTTTATCATGCATTAAAGCAGGTCCAATAAACTTAATAATTGTATGTTTAGAGATAAAACATCAATGTGGGTATATCGAATTGGATATGTTTTTTGTTATTATGCTTGTATAATACCTAATAAATAATAGTTATTTATGCAACAAGTGCGTAAGGTGAGATTTTTCAGGAACGGGAATTTTGTCGCATGAACCGTAGGCGAATGCGACAATCCCATGAGTGAAAAAAGCTCACTTTTCGCACGAATTGCATACAATATTTTTTCTGCTACCGAAATGGGCCTAAATTCTCTAATAATAATGTGAAACGTCAAAACTTACCTATTACGTCAAAACTTCATTATGTCATTTAAAAATCACAATACTGTTATAGCCCACTTAATTTTAAACGAGTGAAATTAATCAATGTCTATTATTTCTTTGTCTAATGTCAATGTCAAGAATATAAATGAAACTTCAGAATTGTAAAAAATTCAATCTTTATTGTTAAATAATACTGAAAATTCGGTGGTATGCTTTAAATAATACCGTGATATTAAATAAATGGACTACATAAAATTAAATAACCACATTTAACATTTTTAAAATAAGAAATGATTATTATAGGTGCTCTAATAGGTATGCAATTGTTTAGTATGTTACTTTACGCACTAGTGCGGAAGGTAAAAACACTACGCACTAGTGCGTAAAGTTTAAGTTTACGCACTCTACAGCGTGCGGAAAGTTAGTACTTTACGATCGGTAGTAGAACAAGTCATTTATAAACAATGCATATCAAGCAAAGAAAGAGAATTGTAAAAACTCATTTTTTTTATTAACAAAAAAAGATTATGCGACTTCTTTTACTTTTTTTCACACACCACTAACACCACTAAGTCGTATTACATTTAAAATATTGTCCAGTTATGAATAATTTTAAGCACACTCACTTACAAAAAATTGATTTCTCGTTTAATATCTGAAATGTCAGTCGACATTCTAACACCTTGTGATTTAAAAAAGAAATGTTTTACCACAAAACTATAGTTTTGTGGTAATTTAAAGCTCTTAAATGTATGGTAATTAATTAATTTAGAAACGTCTCGTAAATAAATAAAAATAATTATACAAAAATCCTTGAAGTTTATTAATAAATATTAAAATAATGATAGAAGAATAATGAAGATTTTAAACTACTTCATAAGGCATAGATATTTTCGCCTTTTTATGCATCTTCTTGGTTCCATTAGATAGATTCGAGGATATATTTTTACTAAAAATAATATTTTTAAATTGTTATATTTAAAAAAAAATTATTGTATTTGTAAATATACATTTTTCTGTATTCATATTATTCTTTTAACGTTAAGACTTATTTTTAATGATACTTAAAAATAAAAATATTCCAAATGTATGGTTGTGTTTTTCTACAATATTGATTGCAGGTATATTTATTTATTATTAATTGCATTAATTATATTCATTTTCCGTAAGAACCTCGTCTTAACGTTTTTTTTATTTGCAGGTACGTTCTTTTCGTCCTCCGTACTCATGGTAAGATATTTTTTAATAAAATATAAATAAATAAATAATAATAAATAAATACACCACATGTAATTACGTTATAAGTTATAATATATTAGCAAATATCTAAATTCCGAATCTCAGCGAACTCAACGTGAATTGGATTTTAGTGCCACCTAACTAACCTCACAAGAAATGATTGTTTAACAAAATGGAAGCAAGTCAATTTCTTTTTGTTGTTAACTTGTGATCGCTAAATTTCATCCTTTAGCTCTTCTAGAAGCAGGTTTTAATTTCTAATTTATGACAAAGCCGTTTATGTCTCAGCACAAATTATGATAATAATAATACACTTCATTCAAAAATAAATCAATGAAAGGGCGGAGTTTGGTTTTAATCGGGAAAATCTAATAGGCGACAGAACTCGTAAAAATAAAAAGAAAAGGGCATATGAGCTTGTTTTAAAGCTTCGTTTTCGAGATAGAGGGTGTTAAAGTTAATAAAATTTTAGAGATAGATAAAAAATACAAGAAACAGAAAATTGTAATTCTTAATTATTAAATCTAAAAATAATATCAAACTTATAAAAGGCAGTGACGTGATCACATTTTTCTTTAAAATGTCTAGTTAGGATATCCTAGCGCCGCCCCTGGAATAACTAAATTAAATCTAATTACATGTTATTAAGACCCTTATTTATAAGACATGCCAATGTTTATCAATATCAATATGACTGCTTTGATGAAATTGCTTACAGCAGTACACACTCTACGGTTTTAACATTCTTCAGAAAATATTAAGGAAGAGATTCAGATCTATTTGAATTTTCCATTATTGAAGATAAATTGTCATCCTCAAGTATGCAGTGTGTGAAGTTAGCACCCCCAAATTGGATTTTTCAACTTTTTTTCTTTTTTTTCGTTCATCATTTTGACCAAGTTTTGGCCAGTAAACAGTTTATTTTGACCACCTATTGTTTGAAAATGCGGAGCGCAACTAAGTTTTAGAGTTTTTTTATCCCGCACCCCCCAAATTGGAATTTTGAGTCGATTTTGGGCTCGTTTTTTTTTACCTAGTTTTGACCAGCTAACGGTTAATTTTGACCACCTCTGTATTATTAAATATTAATATTCATATATTTCAAAAAATGTGATTCTTGCACCCCCAAAATAAAATCTTGAGTAAATCGTAGGCTTGATGATTTGACCAAGTTTTGACCAGATTTGACCAGCAAAGAGTTTATTATGACCACGTTTTGTCTGAAAATGCTGAGCAAAATTGGTTTTTCGAGCATTTTTAGCCCGCACCCCCAAATTGGAGTTTTAGTTGCTTTTGGGCTAATTTAGTAGACCAAGTTTTGACCAGTAAACAGTTAATTTTGACCACCATTTGTTTGAAAACGTGGAGCAAAACTAATTATTTGACCAGCTAACGGTTAATTTTGACTACCCCTGTATTGTTAAGAAATTACTATTTACAAATTTGGAAAACATTACATGGCACACCCAAATCGGAATTTTGAGTCGATTTTGGACTCATTTTTTGGACCAAGTTTTGACCAACTAATGGTTAATTTTGATCACCCCTGTATTGTTAAAAAATTACTATTTACAAATTTCGTAAACATCATGACATGACACCCCCAAATTGGATTATGAGTTTGTTTTTTTTCTCCACCGTTTAAACAAGATTCGAACACTTTTAAGTTTTGACCAGCTAACGATTGATTTTTACCGCCCAAAAAAACACTAAATGTTTAATTTATGTATAGGCGTTCAGTAGCAAAAAGTTTTTTGATGTTTAACAATGCTATATTTGCATCGACAAAAGGAATTGATATCGAACGGCACTGGTCGCAACCTGCTTCGAGAGGATAAAATCATCAAATACTGAGACCAAAAAATTATGTAATTGTATTAAAAAATTCACAGTCCTTCGCAAAGATGCAACCGGAGGAGACATTGGAAATGAAGTAGAGCGCAAATTTTGTGATATTTCGGATGTGATAAAAATGAAAATTTGTTTCAAAGTAGTAAATAGTTATTTCATTAACACAAAACATTTTCAAAAATTAAAATCTTATTATCTAAGTTTTCTTTAGAAATTAAAATAAAAAGTTATTTTATTAACAAAAACATTCTCATAATGAAAACTAAAATGGTATTATATAAATTTTTTTCACTAACAAACATTTTTAATGTTAAAACTAAAATAATTTAAAATAATTTCGTGAAGATGGAAAGTGATTCCTAACAATTACAAATACCGATATCGATTAATCGCAAACTATTAAACGCAGCTAATAGTACAGGAAAAGTGTCCAAACTGACCAAGAACATAGTGAATTCGTTGAATCTTGACATATATATACGTTTAAAAATACATACCTATGTTTCAAGAAACTTAAAGAGTCCCGAACCGTAATGGGTGTGTCGGAGCTGCCTACTTGAAAAATCGTGGGATGAACTAGGTTTTTTACATGCATAATAAAAATTGGCAATTGAACCATGAGAAATTTTCAAAAAATAAGAATATTTTCATTTATAGAGAAATATTAATTTTTGACTTTTTTATTAAATTTTTTTACCAATTTTTCGTTTGTTTCCTTCATTTTTTGCTTGTTTATCTGTGAGTATATTCTGCAAAATGAAAAAGTACATAATCATTGTACAAGTGAGGATTATCGAGTTGTTTAAAATTTTATATATACAGGGTGTCCCGGAAATAATGGTACAAAAAGAAATCACATATTCCCGAGGTCAAAATAAATCGATTGGACCAAACTTACCTCTATACCAAAATGCTTCCTGAGGGAGCTACAGGCCCCTAAATGTGGGCCCCTGAAGACGGTTTTTATTTATTATCTCCGAAACTGTTCAAGTTAAAGTAATGAAATTTTGCACATCCACTAAACATTCTAAGCCTAACAAAATGAGGTAAATATTATCTCAAAATTTTTACCAAGGGTGGGTCAAGCTGTAGGGGTGGGGGGTAAAAATTACCGCAACTTTTTTATTTGTAAATTTTTTTTAGTTTTGACTTCAAATTATGAATTGTCAGAGTTTTTCACAAAGAAAATGCCCTCTTGTGTAACTTCGATCGGAGGCACCGTTTTCGAGATAAATTCATTTTAATATTCAAATGCATGCTCTAAAATGATTAGATAAGTGGAGTAAGTGGACTAATTTTTTCCTATTCTCGTCAAAACAAAATTTAAGAGCCAGATCAAATCAAGATTTTCTTATTTATTTTAACAACTGCTCAAAATGCTTAAATTTTGTTTCGACGCGAAAAGCAAAAAAGTCCACTTCCCTAATCATTTTAGAGCATGCATTTGAATATTTAAATGAATTTATCTCGAAAACGGTGCCTCCGATCGAAGTTGCACAAGAGGGCATTTTCTTTGTGAAAAACTCTGGCAATTCATAATTTGAAGACAAAACTCAAAAAAATTTACAAATAAAAAAGTTGCGGTAATTTTTACCCCCCACCCCTACAGCTTGACCCACCCTTGGTAAAGATTTTGAGATAATATTTACCTCATTTTGTTAGGCTTAGAATGTTTAGTGGATGTGCAAAATTTCATTACTTTAACTTGAACAGTTTCGGAGATAATAAATAAAAACCGTCTTCAGGGGCCCACATTTAGGGGCCTGTAGCTCCCTTAGGAAGCATTTTGGCATAGAGGTAAGTTTGGTCCAATCGATTTATTTTGACCTCGGGAATATGTGATTTCTTTTTGTACCATTATTTCCGGGACACCCTGTATATTGAATGAAACACACTTTGTATCTAAAGAAGATCGGAATCGATAGCATATAAATAAATAATGTTATCCATGTATGAATTTAGACATCGTACTCCCTGACAATTTCCGTAAATTTGTAAGCATCGTCAACCTGCTTTTCTGTTGCGGTTGCAGGAGATAAGCTGCAATATTAATTCTGCTGTTGGCACAAAAAGTGTTGTCACAGGTTGTAAGGAGCCGTTAATTTTCTTCTATCCCCACTGTTGTGGATTTTTTTCATTGCCAAGCCATTTCTGAATTTTGTAGAATACTCGTAATGAATATTAAGCGACTGCCTCTGAAGTTGGTGGCAATATTTCCAACTTTGATTTTTGTTCGTGCAGCGATTTTTTGAATTGATTAAATCTGTATGAGTTGAGTGAGACATTTGTGATTTTCCTTGCACCGTATACAAGTAGGAAAAGAATTTCACCAGCCTGTTTTACTTGTGAGGGGGTTAAATTCTTGTCATTGAAAGTTCTTACTACATTAACCAACTGCATTTCTTTCTGAAGAAGTTTGATGACTTTCAATTTTTCTTTCTGAAATATTCTAGACGTGGTATCATAACCACTGAAGGCATGAGTCAGTAAAATTGTATTTTTCTACTACCGTCTATATTAATGAACTTTGTAACCCTAGCAACATACGCGATAACGAAAGTAAACATTCGAGTTACCTGGTTGCTAAGGCGTTGCTATCTACGAAAGTAAAACTTATGCGGCCAGGACAGAAAAGTAGAAAAACAAATTTTAAACGAAATTAATTCGTTCTATTTGAACAAATTAATACAACTAAACAATTTTGTATTAATAAAGAAAGGTCTTTCTAGGAAGTACGCCAACATTTTTGTCGGCACGTAGTACCCAACGTAGTACCTACCTACCTACCTCCATTTTAAAAACGCTTCATAAGTTTGCATAAGTTTTCTTGGGGTAAAACAAGGCACAAGCAATATTCCCATTTATATCGCCGCAAAACATATGTATTTGTTTATTTTAGTTTGAAACCACCAGAAATTAAAATGTGTAATATTTCGTTGCCATGGAAACAATTTTCACAGACAGCCTCCTAAACTATAAAATTTATTAAAAACGTCAATTAATTTCATGAAATAATTAGTTTTAAATTCGTAAATCCCATAATTTTTTTCGGTATAGTAGAAAAAATATAATACATTTCACGATGCAAAAGCCCTTTTAAGTATTCGGTGTTTTTTGAAAGGTCTCGGCTTCGCCTCGACCATTCAAAAATCACCTCACACCTTAAAGTAACCTTTCGCATCTAGTAATGTAAATAACTATTTTTATACGTTCTTGTCATTTCTAGATTTCTGACGAAGAAAACATTTTCCATATACTTAATTTTTTCTGTTCCTGGCCTTATGAAAAATTTTTTTCTTCTGGAGTTAAAGCGATTAATAGAACAAGGAGATCAACGTCCTCATCAACTAAGTACAAATGTTCGTCTATTATTTAATATTTCAATTGCTATTTTAACAATAGGCGAATCTACATCATCTACAGCTTGTTTTACAAACAATCCTTTGTTTTAAAGTATTTGTGGCAAGTATTTGAAATTAATCGGATTTCGTTTATATCATTTGACAAAAACTTTTCTTGAGGGAGGGCTACGATTACTGAATTTTGCCTAAATTTGGTTTTCACGTAGTTAACATACGTCGTACAAATGTGGATGCAATAAAGATCCACCTTCAAATTACATAAATAATAAGTATAGAGTTACAAAGATTTCGCAATTTTCTTGCTTATTTGTTTAATTTCGGTACATTTTGCATGTACTGTAACCGTGTGACATACCATTGGATCAGGCATTGAGAGAGGAGTTGTACATATATTTTATTTTACTTCAAATCACGCTATCTTTGTAAATTGCGAAAAACGACAAAATTTTACGTTACATATGGTTTTCGGCTATGCATATTTCGACGGGACAAATGGAAATAAGCTGTTCGACGTGCTTCTCGATGTTAAGTTGTCTTAGAGATTGTTGGGCGTGACTTTTCTAATGAAGCGATAAATTTTTTTGTTTACTTTTGCTTAATCTACCTCATGTTAAAGTAATGGCACTCAAACCTAGTCTAACACTCGGTAATACGTACAAATCAGATATCGGTAACCTGCCAGAGCAACCCCGATCCTAAATCCACCCCTATGATTTGTCAAATTACAAGTCATTGACAAAATTGAAAAAATTACAAAAACAGGAAAACTTCAAATACTATTTCCAAACGAATTTCCGAGAGACTGTTTTGGTAATAAATCCAAGGTAGAGGGTCAAACTTAGAACTACATCGTGAATTACACGGTCACGCTCTGATTTTAGGCTCAATAGGAGTGAACGAAAAAGTGTAATTTTGACGTCTATTGTTCTGAAACCGCTGAAATCTCACGCGTTACGTCATTTTGCAATGAAACTGATTTTCGACCCCCTACTAGGAAACTAAAAACATTTGTTTAATCCTGCTCTTGAGACATGCAGTTTCTTACTTGGATACAATACTCGATACAATTAAATGTCAAAGTGAAGGAAAGGCACTATCGAGAAACAGACAATTGTTTCGGGGTCCTGAAGTCGTCCCGGGTCCGAAACTGTAATCGGTTCCGTCCTAGGACCGATATTAAGAAATCATTAAATTTCGCTGGATCGACTATAAGGTGTAATCTATCGGACGCACTATGGATTTTTTGGCGAATTTTGCGAAAACACGAAAATTTTAAACCTTATTTCCAAACGAAAACAGGCCGCCGGGCCGCCGTTCTGGCAATAAATCCAAGCTTGAAAGTCCAACTTGAAAGTACATCGTGAATTGTGCGGTCCAGCTGCGATTTTGAGGTCAGCAGATCCTAACTAAAAAGTGACATTTGTGACGTTAACGAAAAATTTTAAAGTTTTGACAAGTTCTGCACGGGTATGAAATTTGGAGGGATCTGCGCGCGCATTCGGCCTTTTTAATTTCGCAAAATTTACAAAACTCTTCGACATGGGGTATTGAAACGCTAATAACTTTTTAAATATTCAAAGAATCGCAACGAGATATAGCCGTTGGGATTTTCTCGACAAGAAGACGCATATAAAAAAATAATAACATGACTGCCGGTACCACGCGATTTAGACAACCAATCAACAATTGGTCACTCTGTTGTCGCCACTGTTTCTATAAGTCATGCTTCATTTTATGCAACATGAAATTGATTTTCAACCCCCTATACGAAAACAAAAACATTTCCAATGTTAAAATTCAAACTCTTCCGTAGGTAAGGGCCAGTAAGGGGTAACAAACATTCGCGTGTTATTACTTCGCACTTCATTTTAACTTTTATAAATTAATGTTCTACAGATGAACGATCCATATAAGTGGTTTTAGTCTATAAGATTTTTGATCCTACTGTTAAAAACAGGTGAAACTGATTTTTTTCTAAAATGTCCAAAATTTTAATAGCATGTCGAACGCTCATCTGATGCTGGTGCTAAGTCAAATTACGTCATCCTCAGAACCTGGTGCGAGAAATTCTCGAAGCGCGCTTAGAAGAAGTCAAATTATGTCATTCCCAGGACCTGATGTGCAAATTTCTCGAGGCTCGCTTCGAAGGAGTCAAACACACCATCCTCAGGACCTGGTGTATGAAATTCTCATATCCTGGTATTCATTTTCTTTACTTATTTTATTTTGAATGGCTACACTAGCGCGGAAATAACACAATTTGTCGAGGTAAAAGATGAAAGAAAATCCTACAAATGTGTCGGGGAGAAATAACCAGCCGAGCGCTCGATAAATCCGGAAAAGAATTACTAACCTTTCCTAAAAAATAAGTATATCATTCAACAAGGGGGTACAGTAGGGCTTTTGACCACCTAGGGTTAATGTTGACCACCCTATTTACAGTACACTGGTCAAAATTGACTGTTAGCTGGTCAAAAGTGGTCGAATCTTGGTCGAACGAAGGAGTCCAAAAACAATTTTGAATTCCAATTTAGTGGTGCCATCTCGGGATTTCAAACAAATTGTGGTCAAAATTAACTGTTTACTGGTCAAAACCAAAAAACCCCTATTCGGGGGTACGGACCAAGAAAAGCTCGAAAATCTTATTTTGCTCAGCATTTTCAGACAAAACGTGATCAAAATAAACTCCTTTCTTGTCAAAACTGGTCAAAACTTGGTCAAATCATCGATCCTATGATTTACTCAAAATTTTATTTTGGGGGTACAAGAATCACAATTTTTTTAATTTTTAAATATTAATATTTAATAATACAGGGGTGGTCAAAATTAACCATTAGCTGGTCAAAACTTGGTCAAAAAAATGAGCCCAAAGTCGACTCAAAATTCCAGTTTGGGGGTGCAGGTTAAAAAAAGCTCTAAAAATTAGTTTCGCTCCGCATTTTCAAACACAAGGTGGTCAAAATAAACTGTTTACTGATAAAAACTGGTCAAAACTTAATCAAAATGATGAATGAAAAAAAAGTAGAAAAATCCAATTTAGGGGTGCTAACTTCACACACTTTCAAGTATGGTAGAAAGAAAGAAAAAATGTGTTGCCCATTTTGAGTGAAATGGCAAAAAGATTTATTTCGGTGCCAGCTACAGCGACTGCAGTGAAATAAGATTTTCAGAAATGGCAAATATTTATGAAGAGACCAGAAACAGATTACTTCCAAAATACTCGAAAAAACTGCTGTTTTTTGCACCATAATTTTCCAAAGGTTAATGCTCGGGTTAATGTGATGTGTACCTAGAGCCTTGAGACTTCTTAAAGCAATAAATTAGCTCGTAAATTAGTGGGTTAATTTTAATTGGTTTTCATTTTACACGAGAAAAAAGCCATATTTTTAAAAAGTACATTACGTACGTAGGTACGTAAATTGCAACAGTTTTGAAAAATGGTGGAGATGCATGATGCACAGTTTAACATTTTGTCAGACAACATACAAAAAATCTCATTGATAGAAGTTGTGCTCATCATTTGTATACATATTTTATAAAAGGAACAAGAGATGAATTTTTCGGTACGATAGTAACCACTAATTTTATATTGTAATTACGTGCCTCATAAAAAAACTTTCTGTACCAACTGGTGTTTCTCAAGGATTTGTCTTAACATTATAACTCTGTTCCTTCTTCATTCACATTAATGAAAACTTGCAACGTTTAATCCCTTGTGGTGTAAACAGACCGGCCTTTCATAAAGTGCCGTTTAATAAAAAATAATTGGTAAGATGGAGAACATGTCTACGCTAACATCTTAATGTGTTAAATTGTTGGTTAATATAATTTGCACCATTTTTTCCTAATAATAATAACTTCTTTTTTCTTATATGTCTCATTTTATGTATGTGATTTACTTTCCTATTCACGATAATCAAATGCTGTTCCTATTACTCAATCTGGAAAGTTTTTATGATCGATTATATATCGGTTGTTAAAAATTGAAAACCACATCATACTTTCTTGTTATTACGAGTATCGAAAATTTTAGCCAGGTATTTTATGTAAGGTTTTATGAACATACATAATAACTATAAAATATAAACTGCCAAGCCAAGCTAGGTCGCAATATTCACACCGAACTACGTGTGCTGAGGTAACTACATAATATCCATATAGGTAGTATAATCAAACTTGATGTAGTGGGGTTACATTATACTCCCATTATTTAAGTTAGTTCGACTATAGAACTAAACCAAATTCACCCTTTATTGTCGGTAACGCAAACATGAGATTCATGGTTTGGTGGTTCAACTATTATTAATGGGATAGGGACGATATATATGTATAGAATTTCAAATCAGGTTTATGAAAATAAACTTAATTTTTTTAATTTAGTGAAGTATTCATAGCAAGTTAATTATTCTTATAGCAGGTGACATACTTGTCACGCGATTTTCTATAATTTTTTTACCATTGTAAGAATTTTCCAATAAGCTATTACTGCTCGCGTAAAATCATATTGTCTTACTGGTATTTGCTCTCTGAGTTACAACTCATAAAAGTCTTATCACATTTTTTCTTATAGCGAGAGTCAGAAAACAATAATTTGTGCTAACTCAATTTTTTTCAGAACGACCAGATTGTACTTTACATTGAGCTGGGAGTGATGCATAATCCATAAACAGGCGAAGTTGTTTTGTAGTGCAGTTAATTTACTTCACCATTGGCCAGTCGATCGACCTTGTACTATCCTAATTGAAAACGGTTGAGTTAATATTAGGGAAAATACTTTATTAGAGAAAAATGTCATAAGACTTTTTTGATCGTTGGTTCATTCTACATCACCCATTTAAATTTGCCTAAAACTCTCCCGAACACCCTGTATCTATCTTGTCTACCTGCAATTATTTAGTTGGTGACTTCAAGTTTTATTGGAAATGTCAAGCCCAAACCTGTTCGTATGACTAAAAATACATTAGCAAAGCGTAATTCATTTAAATCGTATTAAATGTGTTGCTATTTAAAATTGAAGCGGAGTGTTCTAATGGGTACGACATTTCGAGTGCGAACGGATCATGTATTCTGCAAAAAACAAAACCACGGGAACAAAGGATAAGTTCACTACCGGAAAACATAAGGAATTCATTAGATCCTGGGAACTGTGAGCCGCTTTACTGCCAGAAGTGTGTAAAGCAGGGAATAAACTTGGTATTAATAATTCTGAAACCGGTTAATTTTGAAGTCTGCACACATTACCATTAAATTGATACTAATGCTCCGAAAGTTTTGTTTTTCGGTCCCTTACCTCCACAGGGCTTTGTAATTTCAATAAAGAGATTGTATAAATTATATGGTCGGCTAGATACTGTAGCCTCAAGGGATTTTTTCCACGTTCCGGCCCTGCAGACCCACTAGCGCCAGTTCGTGATGAGATATACTTATAATTAATTTTATCACGGAATTACTGTAATGTTGCTAAGTTAAGTAAGGCCTTCTCAAGCATACTCATTAGGTAGCCATTAAACACTCAGGCTCTTCAGAATGCACCCTAAACAATGGATATTAATTTCTCCTTAGGCATATACCGGGTGTATATGAAACATGGCACACACACACCTGTTTTAAAAAATTTGTAATATAATGTAATGTTCAATTATACGTAACATGTTCCTTTTATTTCATAACAAAGAGTGCCTTATAGTAGATCTAATTATGACGGGGCATTGTGGCAAATAATATATTTCAATTTTATTTTTCTATTCTTGATGAGACCTATCTTACTTATTAAATATTTTAAATATTTGCTTAATCGTACCGGAGCTGCCTCACACCAACCACTCACTGCCTACACTATTCAAGTTGGGGTGGGGGATAATGGTTGTAATGTCGGGTAAATAATTTGAAAATTTAGAATCGGATATTAGTGCATTTATTTGCCAATCATTACAACATTTTTCCCGTGTATCTTTATAATATTACAATATAAGATATATTAAATAGCGTAAATGTGGAAGTTACTAATTATACAACTTTTCCCCCTCCTATATTTCTAGTAAAATGATATAGTATAATATCTAACCGGCTACAGGTATACCCCACAGAATTGCTGGGAACCGCTATATTATACACCAAATAAACTGAATTATACTTTGACTGGTTCATACATCATCTTTTGTTCTCATATTTAATGGATTCTTATTTGTTTGCTATATTATATTTACTTTCGTGCTCTCACTTGAACAATAGCAGCATTAAGCAAGGGTTAAATTTGGAAGCTGATAGCACAGGGCTCTTGTTATTTAAATACAAAATACACATTTGAAAACATAAAAGATGCATAATAGCCTAATATATTTATTAAAGAAAGGGACGGTGAAATTTGTTACCACCTTTTTTGCCTTCTATGCGCCTGAGTTTTGCAATTAGTTATCGTTATTGTTTCTTTTTTCAACGGTCCTTAAAGTGCAGATCGTAATATGTATTCATGTATTTCATATAATAGTAACTTGAGTAAACTAATAGCAGTAAATGCTCGAGTAAATGTATTTGATTACCAGCTAAACGATACCATTTTAAATAGATTAAATACATTTACTGATACGAGTTTTAACAAATATTTAGAGAATATTGTCTTGTGGGCATATAAAAATCTGCATTTTGTTATTAGAAATTCAAGTAGTTTTGATGACATTAATTTGATGAATTTTATTTTATTTAAAATTTGGGATACATTAAATATTGTATTGTAAGTTTTTTTCAGTTTTCATATAAATACATTTTATTTTTCTACTCCACGTCAAAGGTTAAATGCAGTGTAGGCTCTTTGGCATTGGAATATTCACGTCAAATTTGAAACAAGAATATAGAAGACCACTAGTTATAAGTGTGCCAAATTTGAAGAGAATAGGCATATAGCCCAGTCAATGAATACAAATGATCTTGCAAAAGTTTTGAAACTTGGCACATACTTAGATCTTGAGGTTCTCAATGAGCACCTGATTTTGCGAACACGGCGTGGCGCCGCTCGCGACGCCATCTTGAAAAAATGGCGCATGAAATTAGAAAATTAGCCATATCTTCCTTACCGTACGTTTTATTGGAAAAGTACCTCTATTCAAAATTATTCCCTATAAAATTGTCTACAATTTAGCTCTTTACTATTTTTTTGTATGATTAATATTTACAGAGATATAGCATCTTCAATTGGAAAAAAGAGTTTTGCCTTAAAATATAAAGCAATTTGTTTCACCAACTATTGGCAACGGTTGCCCGACGTTAGGGAAACAATGTTTTATCACCTATAGCAACGCTATAGATGAAAAAAAATGTAAGTTGTGATATTTTTCTCGTTTCCACACCACCTATGAGGTAGAGAAATCGGCGCGTTTTTTTTTATGTGGCATCCCCAGTAGGTCTAATCCACAGATCTGACTATCTAAATCAAAGTCCCGACGGACCGGCGCAATCGTCATCCGACATCTCCGCATCTTCTATGACATCCTCAGCAACACTATTTATATTCTGAAGCACGTTAAGTTCGTCGTCATGGTCATCATCCAGACATATGTCGGCTACATTGCTGCATGCATAGTAAATAATTGTATGAGTATATATTTCTTACATCCATTAGTCTATTCTCTGTGTACAATGCATTAGTTGAGTATAGTCTATGTTTATTAAAAATAACTTTTAAAGTTGTATTTTGAGTAGTTTGTAAATTTTTTAATACGTTATTAAATAGCCCACACCAAATTATAATACAATATCTTATAACAGACTCCACCAATGCATCATACACATCAAGCAAACATTTTTTATTAAGAATATATCTTAGTTGGTAAAATGTAAACGTTATATATCTAACTTTCTTTGTAATTGAATTTACATGTTCGTTCCATCTCAGGTGATGATCAATCATCAATCCAAGGTATTTAATTGAATGACATTTTTCAATTAGCGGGCAATCGCAATTTTGGCGATCACAATTGCTTTTATGCACTCTCAAAACTTGATGTCCTGTTTGATCATCAACTGAGATCGAAAATGCCAAAAATTTACTTTTAGCATTATTTAAACTTAATACGCTGTAGTTCAACCAATTATATATTTCAGATAGACCGTTTTCTGCCCTTTCATAAACAGCTTCCCATGAGTCCCCAACAAATACCAGAGCTGTGTCATCAGCATATGATATTAAATGACCTTCAAAATTTTTTATACTAGCAATATTATTTATATATACAAGGAAAAGTATTGGACCCAACACTGTTCCTTGGGGTACGCCCATGGTTATAGACAAGCACTCACTAAGAGAACCGTCTACTTTAACTCTTTGAGTTCTATTTGTTAGGTAATTTTTCAAAATACATAAGGTAGGACATACATCAGCTTGATCTGATGGTCGAGGAGCACTATGTCAGACTTATTGGCTCGAATTAGCCTGACAGTCGGGAACGAGTAGTTCCAATAAATTCGGCATTTCTCGGCAATGAACGTGTTTACTATTATTATTATATTATAACAAATGACAACTTATATTACTATAATACTATTTTTTTGCAGATCTTCATGTAAAATTAAGGCAACTATCTAAATCATTAATGAATGGTCGAAAACTAATTTTTCTATTTAATTTTAAACTGTTTTATAATACTTAATTATTATTATTAACCTATTTTACTTTAGTATTCTCCCTTTACAATAAACAATTCTTCAGTTATTTATGGATGCTAGTGTAGTTGGGTCAATATTCATCATTTGAAAAATGAACGTACTTTTATACATCTAAAAAATGCGCTGTAAGACAAAACTTAATTTTTTTCCGACTTTGAGAAGCTATATCTCTGTAAATATTGATCGGACAAAAAAATAGTAAAAGGCTAAATTGTGGACAATTTTATAAGGAATAATTTTGAATAGAGGTATTTTTCCAATAAAAGGTACGGTAAGAAAGATATGGCTAATTTTCTAATTTCATGCGCTATTTTTTCAAGATGGCGTCGCGAGCGGCGCGACGGCGTGTTCGCAAAATCAGGTAGTCATTAAGGACGTCAAGATCTAGGTATGTGCCAAGTTTCAAAACTTCCCGACCTTTTGCAAACAAACCCTGTTTATATGTATTCATTGACTGGGCTAATACTGGCAAATAAGTTCTTAGAAAATAATGATATTTCACAACGAAGTTTGTGGCCCTGTAACTCCGGTATTTTAGAATTTTCAGAAAAATTCCATAAGAACTTGTGACATAAATTTTTGAATAGAATCACCTTTCGAGTTTTTCCTCATCATTTCCAGACAACCATGTACATTTACCAGCTTAAAATGTTTTATTTGATCGTTTTTATCTTTGTATTTCCCACCCCAAAATGAGTTTTGTTGTACGGAATAAATAACATTAATAAAATAAATAAAATAAATAAAATAAATAAAATAAATAAAATAAATAAAATAAATAAAATAAATAAATAAATAAATAAATAAAATAAATAAAATAAATAAAATAAATAAAATAAATAAAATAAATAAAATAAATAAAATAAATAAAATAAATAAAATAAATAAAATAAATAAAATAAATAAAATAAATAAAATAAATAAAATAAATAAAATAAATAAAATAAATAAAATAAATAAAATAAATAAAATAAATAAAATAAATAAAATAAATAAAATAAATAAAATAAATAAAATAAATAAAATAAATAAAATAAATAAAATAAATAAAATAAATAAAATAAAATATATAAAATATATAAAATATATAAAATATATAAAATAAATAAAATAATTATAATAAATAAAATAATTATAATAAATAAAATAAATAAATGCTATTTTATAAATTTTAAAACTCATTTTACAAACGGATATTCTTCGCAAATCTTTATTAACAATCAATTCCAGATAACACCAAATTGGTTTATGAAATTTGTTAGATATAAAAACTGCTGCCCATTATAAATATAAATCCTGGCTTGGGTCCATTCTTTTGATGTGCCTTGCGTACTCCTTCGTGTTCTTCCAAGAAGTAAACTATAAGTGAATTAATTATTATTTGATATTTTCCACGCAGCTATTTATCTACCGAAATTGCTTGCAGTAAAAATCAGTGGCACGTGCAATAAAGATAACTCATAAAATTACTCGTGTTAAAGTTTTATTATGCTATAGAATATGAAATATTTAAGCCAACCATTTGAAATTGGTTTATGTCGGAAAGCACCTCGGGTAACATATTTTGAGTCTATAAAATTTGCATTTATATGCTTGCCTCACATATAATTTCCAAATTCGACATATAACATGCTAATATACCTTCTCATACACTACTAAAGAGGATATCGTCGATTCTAATTCAGTTTAACAGTAAATTAAAGTCACTAGTGGCCACTAATTTTATATATTCTAATCACTACTCTACTACTCATTTGAAAGTATACTTATATTGTGGTAGTAGAATAATCACAAACGAACTTCAGCAATAATTTTGTTGGAAGAGATAATAATGAGTTAGGGCCCAATGCTATTTGAGAAGCATTCACTAGGTAGTAGAATATTTCCGCTTAAAAGGGTTCCTGAAAGAATAATCCACAGACTTCTTAAAATGGTAATATCAGATCAAATTCAGACTCTTTTGACCCTCGCTACCTATTAAACTACCCATCACTTTTTACGTATTGGAATCTCTTGATTTGTCTGGTGCTAAGGACAATGGAATGCCTTATTATTAAGATCAGTAGTCACATCGACGACATGCTTTGACTGATTCTGCCGACGTCACACGATACTACTATCAGATGCTTCTAACAATTATTTTTTTGTTAGAAGTTAGGATGTACATGTGACTTTAGTTTTCCTAATGACAATTTATTTGTAACAGAGTCAGACATAAAATCTCTTTATTTCCTATTTTTACTTATTTTCAATCAACCCGGTCGATCAGTTTCTCATTTAATTTTACAAATAACGTACGGTACCAAGAGACAGTAACTCGAACTTAATAATTCTATTGAAGTTGGTGTTATATAAGACTCTAATTCAATAAAGGATCTGGTTGTTAGCCAATCGAATAACGCCTTCCAAAATACCTGTTTAAATTGTATATACAATTGTGTTCTCTAGCTGGAATAACTTAGAACATAACGAAAGTTTTACTGAATTGTCGTAAGCATAACATCAAATTGTGATTCCCGGATGCAGTGGTAGAAGGTCTTCGATCAGAGTTTCAAAACTAGGACACATAACAGTTTAACAATGATTGTGCCTTAGCCCTCGGAATGAAATAATTTAAGTTCCATATAAACGGTCCCTCCAACAACTCAACTCCATTCAACTCAAAGTGTTGCATCTTAATAGATAACAAACAAAACTGATATTAGGCGTGATTATAACACACTGTTCTGTAAACAAAAGCACATTTATTTGTAAAAGTGAAAAATTATTCTGCGTCAGGTTTGTAGAATGAAGGTAAAAGTTCAAGTCATGTCTTATGTGTAAGATAACTTACAGAACCAATCGTTTAATAAAATTGCTCTATTTTATAGAAGAATATGGGTTTTTAAGGCGGTCTCAAATGACACGAACGCACATAGTGGATACTCGATCTGCACACGTAGTTATCATTATTCTTCCTAAATGACCAATTTGACAGACTTTCACATGTATTTGAAGCCACACTCAGCTGCTCCAAGAAATTAATGTCTATAATCTGTCTCACCAACAGAAATAAATAGACTCCTCCCCATTAATTTTATGGTTGCTCAGAACGGTGTGCGCAATAGTCAGTTTTACTTAATGAAATTAATGAAACCTGTGATAGCCATCAGATTTCGATGAAAACCTAACCTTAAAAAAAAGCGTTTTTACATTTAATCATATAATATTAATTCATTAACATAAACAGCTGACATAAATTAAGAAATAATTATCACAAAAACAAATATGACAGTTGACAGTTAGGCGGGCTCCCTATTTATTCACGTTTTTAATACGTTTAGCGTTTATGCGTTTCGCGACAATTATAACATAAGCTGATTGGTCTGGTGCAAAAGATGTAAAAGTTTAACGCGTTCGCGAGTACGTTGTAGATTCGGCCTTAGTCAGTCAAATCTAGGGGTTGATTCGGGTTCTATAAATACGACCAACAGAGAAATTCCATTCAAATTTAGCGGCCATTTTTGGGGAGGAGTCTATTTATTTCTGTTGGTGAGACAGACTATAGTTCTAGTTCTTGGAAACTGAGTTTCTTTGATAAGAGTAATTTTGTTACTATTTTGTTGAACCTCTTTTATTATCTATTCGCATTCAAGCCATTGAGGAGTAATTTTATCATCTCATGTGCGTAATGGATTTTCTTTCTAATCTTTCACTTTAAGTTGTAATTGATGGAGTCTCATCAGAAAATTTCGATTGTTCGACAAGGATTGTAAACTTCGATCTTTCTAAAACGCAGTTCGGGAAAAGTCTAACAAAAGTGGGTCAAATATCACAATGTCAGATCAAGTTGTATATAGAAGCCCCTAGATAACTAGGCTTGCATTGTATCTCCGCAGTAATATCAACTGGTACGTATGTACAGGGTTATTCATTATAAATTACCCACCCCTTATAAGCGTTATTATTGCCTATAGAAAAAAAAGTTTTAAATAAAAGTTGTGTGGTTATGACTGAATTTTGTTAAAATGCCATCAAAAGTACAGTGGCGTGCAGATTTCAGGGGATACAAAAAAATAATACATTTTTTTAAATGGAATACCCTGTATATTATTACATTTTTGGAATGATCTTTTTTTCCTGATTTCAAAAATATACCATATGTTACCCCTACCATATATCGTTTTTGAGTTATTAAACGTCGAATATCTTAGTTAAACTAGTTACTTTAAATATGGAAAAGTTAACATTATTAATGTGAGCTATGAAAATGAGTAAAATGACACTGTAAACCATTTTGATAATTTCATTAGATAAATGTCATTTATCAAACATAACAGTTGTCATTTTCATAGCTCACTTTAACAATGTTAACTTTTCCATATTTACAGTAACTAGTTTAACTAAGATATTCGACATTTAATAACTCAAAAACGGTATATGGTAGGGGTAACATATGGTATATTTTTGAAATCAGGAAAAAAGGATCATTCTGAAAATGTAATAATATACAGGGTATCCCATTTAAAAAAATGTATTATTTTTTTGTATCCCCTGAAGTCTGCACGCCACTGTACTTTTGATGGCATTTTAACAAAATTCAGTCATAACCACACAACTTTTATTTAAAACTTTTTTTTCTATAGGCAATAATAACGCTGATAAGGGGTGGGTAATTTATAATGAATAACCCTGTACATACATGTTAATACACATAGCTAAGCTGTTGAAAGGAATTTTAGTTTCCTTTATATGTACATATACCTATAATAATTTATTCCACAAACAGTGTTACGATCTAAAATCGTAGTGATAAAGTGAGGTCCAGGGTATTACTAATCCTTTATCGAGAGCAATAAAAGTCGTGTTTTTAAAAAAATTATATAAACGTTTATTAACTAGCTAAATAGCTAGGATAATTACCAAAAAAAAAAAAAAGATTTTAAAATAACAATTAGTCTAGGGTAGATTTTAAAATAGAATAATGTAGTCTGTATTAACAATAATTAAATAATTAAAATAGATCAAGACAAATATCTGTACGGAAAAAAATATTAATCTAGTTTACAAGCAACTAATACAATATAACAGCTGGAATTCAAAATACAAATGTACAAAAATCAACTTAACTTAATGAGAGTTAATCGGGTCCAGAAACAAGATTACTTCGTTACGCCTAGGGCGTAACGTAACGTGAAAGAACTACAGTCCTCGTTGGTTATAGTATTCGTCTCAGGTCTTAGTTACTGCATAATATGGTGTTCACAAAGGTATTCAATAATAAAATAGCTAGGCTTATCTTCTAGGTAAAATAATATACCAAAATCAAGTCCCCAAAAATCGCCAAAAATATCCAAAGTCCAAAAAATCCAATTACAGTCCAAAAATACTCAATTGTCAATACGAGCTGGTGGTATCGCTCAAATTTCACCGTACCAAAATCGTCTTAAATACATTACATCAAAATTACCTTTTAAGTTAACCCATAAAACACGTGGTCTTTTAAAAGACAAAAAAAAACTACTAGAACTTACCCAGATTATTCTGGACGATTAGTTTCTTACAAAATCCGAATAAATCGAAATTAAGTTTAATCTAAAATGTATTAAACTAACCAAACATGTAGAAATTGTGTTATATTCCGGAAACTAGCCAAAAGCAACCAAAAGTGCTTTTACCACAATTATCATACAACGAAACTATCGGTTCATTAGTTGATGAACAAAAGAAAGAAATTCCCTCATTTTCAACACGTTTTATAAAGTATTCCCTTAACAAAAAAACACATAGCACCTAGCTAATCTAGCAGAGTTGCCAACTCACTATGTTACACTAAAAAAAAACCTATATTTCTGGACCATTGAATATTTCGATGCGATGGACTATTTATTAAAAGTAACTTGTTTTTTAAAACAATTTCTAAAGGCTAATATTTACACAACATACTTATTTATCAATGTTATTCCAAACGAATAATAATTAATTGTTGGTAAGGTTGAGAGAACTGTATTATCAATTACCGTCGACCGATTTCAGATGGTTTACTGAATCAGCTGTGAGGGTACGTTCCGTATCTCAACTAGCGATCGGTTATGTTTAGTGGGAATCTTCCGCAGATATTTTAATTATTTTTAAGCCGTAATAACATCTATTGTTACTATACAGGGTGATTCACGAGGAAAGGGACAAAATGTTATGGTAGATAGAGTTCACTTGGGTGAATGAGAAATGACTATTGAAAAAAGCCTGAGCCTTTTTTTATTGAACTACAGGGTGATTTATGAGTTTTGCCCAATACTTCTTGTAATATCTTTTAAACTAATCACTAGAATCAGCTCGTATTGTGGGTATATAGTATACTATTAATTGTCAATTGTCAATTGTCAAGACAGAAAGTTCCAGGGCCGGCTCAACTAATTTTTATTTTTAGGGCTCCTATGAAAAAATTCATCCTGTGTACGTGATTTTTAAATTCTAATACTGAATTATGAAACTACATACAAAAATGATCGAAAACATGTATTTTGTTGTTTTGCCATACTTTTGGCGAATTTTAAATAAATGATCAATTTTCGCCAAAATCGAAGGTCTGCACAAAATAAATTTATAAAATTACATTTTCCTCCCTTATTTAAACTAAAATATTTGTTATACAAAATTTTGTGATTTCATGGTTTATTAATATGAAATAAATAATCAAAAATAAATAATTTCAACATCAGATTAAGTAATTTTTATTTCTGAGGTTTCTGTGAAAAAAATCAGTCTGTATAATTTTTCTCAAATTCTGATAATAAATTATGGAACCACATTAAAGAAAACCGCTGCCAATTATGAGATCAAAACTTCCTCACCCTGTGGTGGAGTTTATACCAAAAGTAATTTTTGACGTATTTTGTTTTTTGACGCATTTTGTTTTTTTGTACGTATTTTGTTTTTTTGGCGTATTTTGTGTATTTCAACATTTGGACACTATATTATAATGAGTTGTATATCAGATCTTATTTATAATCTTTCATCACGAATACATTTTTTTGTAAAGTTAGAAGTAGAAATGTTGGGGTCCGGTAGACCCCATTCCAGTGGACCGATTTTGCTCATCAACCAAATTTGAAAGCTTTATTTCAAAAAAAGAAAATTTTTGCGTATCGTCATAAATCGTCGAGATTCGTCCAGAAATGTAATAAAAATTTTCAAAAATTTTTTCACGAATACATAGGTATTTCCTCACTTTTGGTGAGGAAGTAATTAACGAAATTGTTTATTTTTTTAACATAGTACATCAATAAACAGAACATTAATAATCCTGTCGTTATTAGGAAAGCCGTAAGAAATTTAATGTTACGACAAAGAAAATGTAGGGAGGCAGAAGGCTTTCATTTTGAAAATAAGTTATAAGGTTTTATGTTCTGTCAATTTGTTGTTTATAATGGTCTGTTTATTGATGTAGGTATTGTGATAAAAAAAGAAATAATTTCGTTAATTTTTAAATGTAGTTCCACAATTTATTATTAGAATTTGAGAAAAATGTATACAGACTGATTATTCACAGAAACCTCAGAAATAAATATTACTTAATCTGATGTTGAAATTATTTATTTTTGATTATTTATTTCATATTAATCATACATGAAATCACAACATTTTGTATAACAAATATTTTAGTTTAAATAAGAGAGAAAAATGTAATTTTATAAATTTATTTTGTGCATACCTTCGATTTTGGCGAAAATTGATCGTTTATTTAAAATTCGCCCAAAGTGTGGCAAAACAACAAAGTACATTGTTTTCGATCACTTTTGTATGTAGTTTCATAATTCAGTATTAGAATTTAAAAATCATACACAGGGTGAATTTTTTCATAGGAGCCCTAAAAATAAAAATTAGTTGAGCCGGCCCTGGAATTTTCTGTCATTGATTATGCATGTAAATTGACAATTAATAGTATGCTATATACCCAAAATACAAGCTGATTATAGTGATTAGTTTAAAGTAAAATTTTGCAATAAAAATTTGCGAGACTGTAAATTACTTGTCAATTTCCACTTTATTTTAATGTTTAAACTTAATTTTAATTTAAAATAAAGTGGAAATTGACAAGTAATTTACAGTCTCGCAAATTTTTATTGCAAAATTTTACTAGAAATGGATTTCCACAAAGTAACTTCATCTTCAATCAACTATTTGATTAGTTTAAAAGATATTACCTTAAGAAGTATTGGGCAAAACTCATAAATCACCCTGTAGTTCAATAAAAAAAGGCTCAGGCTTTTTTTAATTCATTCATTCAGTTCTAATTCACCTAAGTGAACTCTGTCTACCATAACATTTTGTCCCTTTCCTCGTGAATCACCCTGTATAAAGTACAACTATGTTCTGGTTTGAAATATTTTTCACATATCTGGATATCTGCTATCAAGGCAACATTAAAAATCTTATAATTGAGCTTTACGAATGGCCGATGATGCAGCTCTTACAAACTCGATAACCATTTTGCAACATCGTCGTATTGCTGATGATTTCAGTTTCTTTTATCGGTATTTTCATGGAGAAGTATAGCGTCTCAAATGCCACAAAGTGCAACATATATTCGTAATATTACACAAAATGTAGCAAATCATCTCTCCATAGCCTTCGAAGATCGCTTTACCAGTCATCTTTTTACTTCGAATTGCAAAAATGAAACTCCTTACATAACCACCTGCTCTACTCGGGTCTTCCAGGTCCGAGTGAATCTTCACACTTCTCGTCCTACTCACGACTAGGGCTGGGAATTTTTATCGATATATCGATAAATATCGATAGTTATCGATATATCGAATAACGATATTTGCGATTGGAATTGTCGATATATCGATAGTTATCGATATATCGATATATCGATAGTTATCGATATATCGATAGTTATCGATATATCGATAGTTATCGATACATCGATAACTATCGATATATCGATAATTATCGCGATATATCGATAATTATCGATATATCGATATATCGAACTTATCGATATGTTTTCAGTTATCGATATTCGAAAACAAATTTTCAATATCGCCCACCCCTACTCACGACACCCTCTGGTGTAGGCTAAAAACCTCCAGAGAATTTTTTATCTTTACATGGATTGTAGAAAATAATCAGTCAACTCTGTGTGTTTATGAATTATCAAAAGTATTATTATTAAAAATTGCAAATAAATAGAAACTGCAAATATGGAGAAACGTATTGCACAACAATAACAATACTATTGAATTTGTTTTTAGAACCAATCTGTCAGCTTTCATGCTTATGATGTAATAAGCCTTGATCTTCACAGCTGGGTGCATAAGACTACAGAGCTTAACCCTCCTTTATTTATAAGAATTAGTAAAAGTAGTTTTAAATTAATGTAATAAATATCTTGGAAACTTTAACTATTAGCCCACCTATTTAGCACAAATGTTATTATTTCACCTATACTATGAATTGAAATATTAAAAGGTTTCTTGAAACAAAGCATTTATACATTGCATACGCTTAAAAACCCTCTAGAGGTGTTGTAAACATCTCTTCAGCAATCAATAAGAAGAATATTGGCCTCTAGGCCTGTGTGCAAGTCTCCGCGGCGAAAATCTCGAGAGCAGAAAGGAGACGATCCGATGCCATAAATAGGGATCTAAATTTTACAAGCAGGGTACGCCTATAACTTTGGCCGTTGAAACGGGGATATTAAACCGCCATCCTATCACCGGGACCATATTTTATGATCGACTTCATATATGTACTACTCATTATATTCGAGGCTCGTACGCCGTAAACAACTCCCATGTTTTCATTACTAAACAAAAGGGGGTGTAATAAACAATCCACGGATAGTACACTAAGATAAATGAGAGGGTTCATTTGTTCTGACAGGAAAGACTGGGGTACAATACAATTTTACATTAGTTTTTAATAGTTTTTTTTGTTAAAGCTATTTTTATAGAAAGGTTTTTGGCGAGCTAATCAGCACAAATTTTAGAAAGAAAACCACGTTAAAATGCATCTTATCCATTTCCAGCTACTGCATGTCAAGCTCCGATTAATTAATATCATGTAGGTAATCATTATATTCAAATTACAATCGAAAGGCAATTAACCCCAGAGAGTTTACTCAGTGTCACCAGATAGAAAAATTGTACAGTGGTCTTTTATACAGTTTATTTCTATAAATTTTGTATAAATGCAAATTAAAGTCAACTAGTAGGTGATTACATGATGCACAGTTTATTAACGTAAATACGAAAATAAATGCGCAGTGCACAGAATCACAGAAACACATATGTTTCTCTAATATACAGGGTGTCCCTAAACTACGTTCGGAGGTGATTGCTTGCGCGAAAATATGACGAAAAGTTCCTAATGACATGGGTCAGCAAATGGCTCTTAAGGGTGCTACGTCCCCCTGAAGTTGACACCCCAAATAAGTTTTTTTTAAATATCTCAGGAAATTTTTGAGCTACCAACATCAAATTTGGCATGCTATCTAATGTAAGTAAGGATTATGAATCTGCATTATCAACGATAGAAAATATTAACCGTACGTCCCTGGTTAATATTTTCTATCGTTGATAAACTGGAGGCTCCTATATATTTTTTTTAATGTTAATTGTGGCATTTCATAAATTATTTCTCTTCCTTTTCTTTTTTGGGATTTATTACCACATTTCTTCAGATTCCTATATCCAAATAAAATAGATCTATCTAAAAAATATTCAAATTAACCAGTTTAAAACTGGGAAATAACCTCTAAGCCTTTGACGTAATGTCAGAGATCAGTTAGAGGGTGTTTTTTGACAACTAATAGGAATTGAATTAATACAAAAATACTGCGCTGACTATATTATTCCCATTAATTTTTTTGTTTGCCATTTTCTTGCATTCTTGATATCGAAATGAATTTCCTGGCCAATATTACGTAAGAAAGATCCTCTTGTTGGAGAGCCGTAAGACGCAACATTTTCGAGAAAAATGGGATTATGTAAAACGGTGTTCAACTTACGTGAAGGCACATTTTCAGCTAGGCTTCCCCCGAGACATGACAAGTGATTTTATTTAACACTTTGAAAACATTTTATTAAAAAGTATGTTATGAAAAGAGACAATATTATTTATTTAATTAATTTAAACAATAAATAATTAAAATGAAAATAAATAATTATTAAAGGTAGCTCAAAATGTCCACTATTTATTACATAATTCAATTTTTCTCGAAAAGGGTGCGTCCTACGACTCCCCAACAAGGTATCTTTCTTACGTAAAATTGTTCAGGAAATACATTTTCGATCAAAAATGCTGGAAAATGACAAACAAAAAAATTGGTGGGAAAAATATAGAACCCTCTACAGTTTAGTACGCCCCTGGTTAATATTTTCTATTGTTGATCATGCAAATTTATAAGCCTTACTAACTAACGTTAAGTAGCATGCCAAATTTGATAGGTAGTAGGCTCAAAGAGTTTCTGAGATATTTAAAAGAAAACTCATTTGGGGCACCAACTTCAAGGGCCCGTAGCTCCCTTGGGTCATTTGCGGACCCATGCCAATATTTTCGCGAATGCAATCACCTCCCGAATTTTCCGAACGTAGTTTAGAGACGACACCCTGTATGTTTTAAAATATGGATGCCGCATGGATATATTTCGTTCAGGTAAATTGAAATACTAAAATTAAATAATAAAATTTTGTGTTGCATTTGAAAACTTAAATTACGATTTCTTTTAAATTTCAATCGTTTCAACAGTGCAGCAAAAATTATCTAATGCCCTTTCAGCTCCAACTTGTAACAATTTTTGTAACTACATAGTTGCATCAAAATTAGTTCAGCCGTTTAGACCGTTGCTTATTTACAGATATACGTAAATCAGAGTTGGCATGTTTAAGCATAACAAATTTTTCTAAAAGTCTCAAAGTCTAAAGTCCAGTTTTCTTTGATTTTTTCGAAATTTCTTGTATTAATTACGAGATTAATTATAGAGCTAGCCAATAGGCCCTTTCGTACATTATTCGCATATCGATTGGTTGAGCCATTTTTCAGTTTTTATAAACATTTTCAAATGCAAGTCGTACTGCATTTCCCTTAGGTTGAAAACTTCCCGTCTCTGGAGTGAAGTTTGTTTTTTTGTGAGTATCTTTCATTAGTAGATATGAATTTGATAAATATTGAACAAATAATTCGGGTACTTTTTTGTGACAGACAGATCGTCAGACGACATTTTCTACATTCAATGAGTTATGAATGCATCCAAGTTTCATCCGATGGATATTTCGACCCCCTCATGAAAATCTCAAACGCATAAATATTTTTTTCAAAATGTGCTTACAAATGCGTTTGTTGTCCTATTGTGGTGTAGCTACAACCAGAACGCGCCGATAAATTATTGAAAAAATTTGCTTCTTTCGTCGATTAAAATCAAATAACCTCATTAGATACCTTTAGATTTTTCATATTTCTGCATCCACAATTATAATACATACATGTATCTATTAATTAATGACGTTTTAAATTTTTTATCTCATAGCAAAATTTGAATTAGTCATCTAATTAATACTAGAAGCATTAATTTGATTAAAGTATTGTAAAATTAGGCGTATCTAATTTTATCTAATTGATTAAAATAACCGATAATAATACAAAAATCGTTTTTACTTCCCCTCTGTAAAAGTTCTCAGACGTTGGTAGACACCCCTCGTAAATTCCTCGTGCGCCCTTATAGCAAAAAGTAATCCTGCTTGTATTTTATCACGGAAACAGAAGCGGGAAGAGTTTTCAAATTTCCTTTTCACACCGACGAGGTCAGGAAGGCCGCTGAGCTGCGGCGGATTAAAATGACGAATTGTATATTTGATATTGATATACCCATGTAAACTTCAACATTTAGGCCAGATAAGACAAGTCTTTCGTGTTTTATACCTCAGCCGGATTTTATTTTATATTCGAAAAAAAACTTGTAAAACCGCAGATAGGTGTCGTTTTTTAAGCCTACCTAAAAGAGTTTAACTAAACTAGTTTATTTGTACAATTCAAGCCCCTCCCACGAATCTTAAAATGTAAATAAATTAATTGTTAGGTTAATTACTACTTGCAGACTTTGTAATTAAATCTAATTCGATTTTGAATACATTTTCCAATGCACGCAATTACACTTAGAATAATAGGTATGTAATAGTACATATAGAAAATGACGTGCAAATTTAGTTTTTCATGAAAAAATAAATTAACCCTTTAATAAATTTGGCAAAAATGTCTGCCAGCCAAGATTAGGGTTTTTTGGTGCCTTGTAAACCATAAGTTGACTGGGCTGATGTTTTTTTCAATTTTTTTTGTGAAAATTTGTTTTGGTTCATTTTTCACCACTTTGATGGCAAATTACATAAAAATCGACCGATAGAAATATCTACCACTACAGTACTGTATAGGTACGCTAAAACAAACAATGCGCCAAATTTGGTCCGGTAAATAAAAATTATTTTTTCATTTTCCGTTTCCCGCGCGCCGACCGGAAGTTTCTTCTGCCAGCGTAATTGGGGTACATATCCTAACTACCTAAAAATGTCCCCCCTCCCTATCCGCCCACCATACCAAAAATTTCCAGAGAGAAAAACTCTGGTACTCATATGGTCTCTTCGATTACCGACTGGCACACGGTAAACTTTCATCGTCGAATTTGCACGCCAATTCCCTGATTATAAAGCTTTTTCTGCAATTCATTCTGCTAAATGATTGTTACTGATTACACATAAATAATTGTTATAGAAAATATCAAAATTGTTTTTTTATAGAATACCAAATTGTTGGTAAAAAATGCTTTATTAAAATACCTAATGATCTATTATAGTGAAATTTGAAGAAAATTTATTCAGGAAAAACCATTCTTGAAATGTTTGTGCCCTTATAGCAGAAATATGATGTAACACAATGTAATAATTTTATTTTTTGAATAACCGTTAAAGTGAAACAAAATATAACTGAAGAAACTGAAACATGTTAGTCGTTAATATTTTTATTTAAATGCAGCATAATTATGAAAAATGATTCCCCGAAGCCAAAATTTTAGAAATTTATAAGGTGATATAAGGGAAGAGCGTGATTTCGCAGTCGCCCGGTATATTTATGTATATTCATATTGTAGTAAGTATATTTATTTATATTCCAAGGAACATTATTCTAGAAGGCTTTTGGCATTTTGACACTACTATTCATATTTATCCAAAAATAGATTGTGTATGGTTTACCCAGTTCTGTTTTAAATGTATACCTTTTGGCTTTATTCGCAAACATTAGTGAAGATATTGTTACAAAATATTTTTGTTATTTTATGCAATTAAATTCGATCCAGCTAGCTGGTCGATATCGGTTTCTCGTATTTAGAATATATCAAATTTATATAAATTAAAATATCTGAAATATCTGTTGATCTGTTTGATGTGTAAAATTGTATGTGTGCATCAAAATATGTTTGTATTTTTTGTAATGAAGCCAATAATTTGTAATTTGGTATGTTTGCGAAGGCAAATTTTTTTTCATATAGGCCTATGTACATTTTTAATTAAAACATGTATAATGAAGATCAAATACAGTTAAAATCTCCCATGTAAAAATAACCAGGGCCTGCTACGTGCTGTATCATTCGATTGATTTTTATTTGAAAAACTATGTCGTGCTTAATGCGCTTTCATTTTTGCATTTCACAATAATCTGCAAAATAAATACAAAGTTATTTTAAAGTTGTTTTAAATAAAATATAATTTTATAAATATATGTACAATAGGCATCGACATTAGTTTTATTTATACCAAAGTATATCACAAAATAACATATAATGCAGTTTCCATTGTAAAATTATTAATTATTAACGACTTCATTTTAATTAAAAATATTCCAGCTATATTTCTGTTTATTTTGCTGTCCGATCCAGTTTGCATCCAGTTTTTCAAAAGCAAGATATAATGATACATTCGCTATTCTAAATATAATAATTTTATGTTGTATGTTTTTGCTAATTAATGATAATCCATCAATTAAATTGTGATGCCTACAATATATAACTTAATTTAAATATGTGGTTAACCGTGAAACCACGATTTATTTAATATCAAGGATGGACGATATGATGATCAATAATTAAATTAAATATCGGTGTTACATTTTCAATAGCGTTAATAGTTCTTTGTATGTAGAGAATTTTAAAAAAGTACTCGTTATGTGGTAAATATAGTTTTCTAAAAATTCGTTATACACGGTGTTCCATAATTCCCTATACCAGATCTGCCTCATATTTCTGGGATGAAAATAAGTCGTTTTATCAAAATTGTCTACTAGAATGCTTCGTTTGCCTGTGAGGAGACAACAAAGTTGAAAATCAAAATATCGGTAATAATTCGATTTAAAAAAAAATCGTTTTTGATATAGGTACGTGAGTAAGACAAAAGTGGGCTATTTTTAGACTAACGGGAACGAAAATATCACTAACTTTTTTTTTCTTAAATAGAATGACCGTGTTTTTTTTTGTGGTGTTTTATAAAGCATGAAATTCTAACTGCAACAGTTTTTTTCCAATTTCAAAAATTCCAAAAAATAAGTGAGATACGATCGATTTTTTATTTTTGACAAAATGGCCGCGTCAGATGTAGGCGATTTAAGAAAATTACTAAGTAGGCTTATGGAAATTACTCGATTAGGACTAAATGAAATTATGCTTATTCTCGTAAAATAAAGACCAAACAAATTATATTGAACGAAAAGTCAAATTTTACATATCGTATTAAAAACAAAACTGCAGACTACTTGTGATAAGAGTCTGCTCCAAAGCGTGCAGGCATCAGATTTTTTATTTCTGATTTAATTTGTCCCAGAACAAAGCTAGCTTTTTGTATGTTTCATGCTGGTATTTTAATGCCAACATAGAAATGCAGAATGTGATTGCTGCAATTAATTTTGTGAAAGATAAAAAGAGACTGAGTTTTGCGTTATAATTTGCAGCAATTCGCCGACGACAGATAAGACCCTCTAGGTAATTGCTCAAAAGAACATTTGCAGGGGCCCGCGAATGGCGATAAATTCGCAAACATATATTATTTTGCATATTTATGTTATACATTGGATACGTGTTGAAGCGCTGGCAATAGGACCATATTTTCCTGAAGAATTAGGCGACCAAGTGCAAATACAAAAAATATATTCACAATTTTTTTTGTCAACAGCAGCACATTGACTGGAAAAGAATACATACTTAATACGTCTTGTGTACAATGATATGGTTGAATATAACAAAACTCGTATTTACATGGTTTATAAATTTGTTTTTAAAAAATAATCGAGAACGAACAGTTTTAATCGCATTTTGCCATTATTATAGTTCACCTAAATGTCAACTGCACTGACAGGAAGCCGAATGCAAAAATCTGTATAATAAATTTCAATATACGAGACTGCATAATCGCTATTGCCTTTTGTTTTGAATGACATTCTTTAAAGTGGGAAGTTTTGAAAGTTCCATCGTAATAGACAATTCCCGGCTTTAGGAAATTGAAAAGCGAGGGTAGGAAACCATTGCCGTTTATAAAGGATGAGCATTCTCTACTTGAAATATCTATTCGCTGAAATATGGTTGTTGATTAGCTCTCAATGACTCCGTCAAGTTTCTGGAATAAAATCTTTTATCCATTTTTCATATTGCGCTCCTTTTTAACTACCTACAATATTTCCATTTCCAGCTTTTTAATGCGATGGACTATAATGGCACTTGAAGAATTTTAAGCGAACACAAATTTATATTAAATTTAAACCTACTATGATTGTTAACAAACATTGGAACCCATCACTTAAAATGTGGAAAAAGTTGATAATATGCTTTGAAGTTCCGACTGTCGATGTCGCCTTGAATAAACTTTGTAAAATTCCAGGGCGTACTAAGGACGCAACGCGCCACCCTTAAATATTAAAAAGAAAATTTGTGAATGTTTAAATTTCAATAGATTTGCGTCATACGCCCAGTTAAAGGGTAGCAACAGCTCAGTGTAGGTGAGACACCAAAGAAGAGTGACGTAAGCAAGTTATATTATAAAAAAAAAACGAATTTCAGTAAAGAAGATTGTTCTCTAAAAGGATTCTGCATTAAAATGCTTGATATTGATTAAAATTTTCACTTAAAAAACCAAAATATACAAAAATAGAATACGATAAATTACCTTTTTTAGAAGGCATATAAATTATATTTTTCAATAAATTTTCCAATTAAATTAGGTATTTTGTATTGTTAAACAGTAGGATTTTACTATTGTTTTTAATTAGCTATGCCAGGTAAGTAGTATGACTTATAGAACAATTTTAATTCAAGTCCATTCCAAATGACTAATAAAATTATTTATTCCTAAATATCATTGAAACCAACAAACAGTCTAGTCGGTCTCCCGAGTGTGACGTTACGAGATGCGCACCGCTACACCATTATACTCACACCACGATGAAAACTTTTATCTAATTCTATTTTCTAAATCTTTCAATGTTATAGGCATAATGCATGCCTCGTTTTGTAGTGATGATGTAGCAATAAGAAATAAAATTATCTATCATAAACAAACTTCAACACGAGTTTTATTTTATGCCATCAGTAATAAATTTTAATATAAGGTGTATGGCCCTTGCACGTAAATATAAAAAATACTTCAAATACATTTTAAGACATTTTACAAAAATAACTAGTAGGATTTTACAATCGCTACAAAATTAAGAAGTTAAGAAGGTTTTGGGCTGCGGTAAATATAAAGCCCTATATGTTATAATAAGAAAATTATATTAAAGACAACATGGTTTCGTATCGGGACGATCTACTGTTTTTAATTTAACCCACCTAACTCAGGATATATCTGAATTTCTTGATTCTGGTGAGCAGGTTGATGTTGTTTATACGGACTTTTGTAAAGCCTTTGACAGACTGGACCATATGGGATACTTCTAAATAAATTGAAAAAACTCGGTTTTTCAAATCCTTTTATTAGTTTCTTGACTAATTAGTTACTTATTCTATAGACGCCTATTTGTACAATGCCAAGGTTTCCAGTCTGCCATGTTTACTTCATATTCTGGAGTTCCTCAGGGATCTTTCCTTGACCCTATATTTTTTATTAGCTTTATAAATAATATCTCAGTTATTCCTCATTATTCTACGCAGATGACTTGAATTTTTTTTTATTATGGCATTGGGCCATTAGCCATGCAGCCAGACAATAATATAATGGACTTGAATATATTCTGTAATATTAATTGAACTTCTAACTGCCTTACGCTTCAATCCGACCTTATTAAAATTGAAACTTGGTGCCTAGTAAATAAATAGTCATTAAATATTGGAAAATGTAATATCGTTTCGTTTACTAGAAAAAGAAACTACAATTGCATTTGATTATAAACCACACAGCACAACATTTTAAGTCGTTTATTATCATTAAAGGATCTTGGTATTATTTTCGACAACAGACTCACCTTTACTGAACACAGAATCACTGATTTCCTCCTCACTAGGTTTCATTATTAGAAATTCTAGTGATTGTTCTGAAATTTCCTCATACACCCTATTATTTAACACCACTTTCGTGAGGTCAAAATTGGAATATTCTAGTTCAATTTGTAGTCCATGTATGAAACTCGCATTGCCAATATTGAAAGTATACAAAAAAAGTTTTTAAAATACTTAGCTTTTTCCGAGGCTTTTTCTTAGGATTACATTTGTTTTCCTATTGGCATAGATCACAATTTATTGCTAAGTCGTTTTCATTTTACAAGTTTACAAAATCGAAGACTAACAGTGTAATATTTTTATATAAATTACAAAATTAACAGTTCCGCAATATTAGCAACAATTAGATTTCATGTTCCTCCTGTACTAACTCGAATAACTCGATCCACATCACTCTTTTATTTGAAAAAACCTAGAATGTTTTTCACCTTTATATGTCATTTTATTTGACGTTGAACCGCGCTATTTTATAGTTTCCATATAAATCTATATCAGAGCAAATTTTCACTGCGTCCATTTGTAAAATTTGCTTATGTAATTTTATTTAATTTGCCCGTTACAACTTTAAAGCGCAGAAGGCAAGGCTTGCGAACACAAATTTGGTTAAAGTATATTTTTGATATCCCTCACGCATTAAGCTGGCATTTACAATTTATTCATGTGTAAGCATAAATCCAGTTGAATTTTAGCTTTTGAGGTACTTTAGCATCCCTTTTGAATTTTTAATGGCCTTTTATAACATTTTAAAACCCCTTTAAAAATCTTTTATTGGTCAGGTTATAGGTATAGGGTTTTATGTTTCATATACATATGCATATTTTTGTGTCTTTTGAAAGCTGGAAGCCAACAGGGACGTTACGTTTTAATACACGACGAAAAAATATCCAAGAAGAGAAGAGTAATATAATATTTTAGGTTCTGTCTCAACAGAGACGGAGTCAGCGTTAAAATAAGAAAAAAACACCCTGATTTAAAAAAAAATAGAAAATTAAGGAAATTCATTACATTGGAGATATTAGTAGTATCGTCCGAGGGGGCTGGAAAAATTAATCGAAGAGATAATTGATTTCTTGATAATTTTTTCGATTAATTGAATATAGATGAATCGATACGCCTCCAATTTTTTGGTTGTTTTTTAATTTAAAAATTTTCTTTTTGGTATACGTGAGTAAGACAAAAGTGGTCTATTTTTAGACTAACAGGAACGAAAATATCACTTCCGGTTGAACCGGAATTGACATCAACTTTTTTTTCTTAAATAGAATGACCGTGTTTTTTGTGGTGTTTTGTAAAGCATGAAATTCTAACGCAACAGTTTTTTCCAATATCAAAAATTCCAAAAAATGAGTGATTTTTTATTTTTTACAAAATGGCCGCGTCAGATGAATTCGATGTAAGAAAATTACTAAGTAGGCTATGGAAATTATTAGCAAGGTAGTAAGCTTGTCTGTAAAGAATAAAATAGTTATTTAAATTAATGATAGATACAACTATTTTTAGGTTTATCTCAAAAAAGGAATTTAATTTTCATTTCCGTAGGGGTCCTATGGAAATTTTTTTAAATGGAACCGTACTATTTTTTTTATTAATCGGACATAATGATTCATAAGCCCTAATTTTTTCGCCAATAATCATTTCTTAACGAGATTCTTAATAATAATAATAGGTACCTACCTTATTAAAACTGTTTGTTGGTGCCTACCTTTTAAAAACACTTATCTCGTTAAGAAATTATTATTGGCAAAAAAATTAAAGCTTATCAATCATTATCCCCGATTAATAAAAAAAAATAGTACAGTCTCATTTAAATACTTTCCATAGGGCCCCTACGGAAATGAAAATGAAAATGAAATTTCGTTTTTTGAGAAAACCCTAAAAATAGTCGTATCTATCAGTAATTTAAATAACTATTTTATTCTTTACAGACAAGCTTACTACCTTACTAATAATTTCCATAGCCTACTTAGTATATTTCTTACATCGCATTCATCTGACACGGCCATTTTGTAAAAAATAAAAAGTCGTTCGTATTACATACTTATTTTTTTTGGAATTTTTTGGAATTTTTGAAATTGGAAAAAACTGTTGCAGTTAGAATTTCATGCTTTATAAAACACCAATTGAATCGTGGCCATCCGGTGACCGGTATACATACAACTACCAGTTGTAGTCAGAAGAACAGTTTAATGACAAGTACTTTCCAATGTTAAAAGTCACGTTTTATTTTTGAGAACACCTTGTATATTTTCATATACTACTATCACAAACAACCACGCCACTGATACTCCAATGTGTATAGGCTGACTATAAACCTTTATTTTTCATTTGTTCCCTGGAATATAATCTGACCTCATTTCCACTTTGATGACCATGTCAGGGAATCACGTTCTCCATGAACCTTTGAAACTTCATTGCTTTTATACTCGTACACATCGGTACGCTTTGTAGATTGAAATGACCAAAAGCTGTTCCTTTTTAAACTGCACAGGCCGGAATATGTTTTATTCTTGTACTGTTCTTTTTTATTCGCATTAAGCAGTCGCCGCGCGATTGTGTACGAAACGTTTTTCGCTAACTTTACTACTACTATTTTTTTAAGAAGTGTAGTTTTTATGTTTCGAACTAGTTTTAATTGTACATTGGAAGAAGAGTATTACTATGAATCTAATCCAATTAGCCAAAAGAAAGAAAGAAGCAATGACACCATTTTATGTACAACAAACAATGTTATTAAATATTTGTGTATGATATTTTCGATGATATCGATTTAACATTGGTATTCTTTGAAAGAAATTCTCGATACAGGAATATGTGCAATAGTAAGCTGAGATGGACGTTATCTAATGATTTCTTTGGTCGTATGTACAATATTGCCTATTTTTTTAGACCATTGGACGCATGTAAATATCGTTCGTCACTTTTGTAAATAAAAATATATCGAAGATTGAAAGCATGCTTTGATAAAGGCGTTTACCAGAACAAGATAACATCAATCTATTACCGACCATTTTCTGGCACCTTCGTGAACTTTATTGCAAAACATTAGAAAATGTCATTTTCCGTTAACTCTTATTAACCTTTTTCCTTGTCGAACGTATCTCACGTGTACGATTTATAACACCTATATTATTATATTCCTCCTACACATATATATTTCCCCTATGCCCTTTGAATTTCCAATCCAATAATATTTTTTAAATATTCTTACGAGTATCCTTATGACCTTATAACTACCATAGAGGTCCACCAGGGCCACCGCTTAATATACTGCTCCCAATTTGAAGTGGGACACTCGAAAAATGGTCACAATTCAAAATGCCGTAAAATTTTAAAACTTTACAGATTTCGAAGGAACAGGCACTATTTTAAAAAACAATTCTTTGACTTTCATTATAAGCAAACCAACGGGCCAAAATATTCAATGCAAATACTCTACAGAGTGTTCAATGCATCCATGTCATTTTGTTAAGGTTTGACATTGTGTACGGACTTAATGGGACATACTGTATATTTTGTTTTAATGATGTCTTGTAGCCTGGAATGTCGTGATAAAATCGCTTTTTGGTTTTTGTTTTTATCTCCACTAGTATCGAAGATATTAAATAAAAAGAAGATATATTTTTATATGATTTTTTTTTATCTTGCACTAATAAACTGAACCAAAATAAGTAAACAAAAATAAACAAAAATAAAATATAACATAGCAGTAAAAGTCAGCTAAAGCTAATAATGTGTAGGGCCTCCTCTTGACCTCACAACCTCTTCACATCGTTGATGCATATTTCGTATTGTACTGTTTACAATTTCAACAGGTATTCGTGTCCATTCTTCAACAAGTGCATTTTCTAACTGATTTAGATTTTGTAGACGATGACGACGACTTGAAATTCGTCTCTGTAGCGCGTCCCAAATATGTTCAATGGGATTCAGATCCGGAGATAGAGCAGGCCAGTACATTCGATTAATGTGTTCTCTGTGAATAAAATCATTAATTATTCGAGCTCTGTGAGGCCTCGCATTATCATCCACGTAAACAAAATCGGGTCCAATGTTTTGAGCAATTCCCAAAACAACTGTTGTAATATTCGTTCCAGGTACAGGTTTGCAGTCATGGATTCGTTAAAAATAATTAGTTCTGTACGAAAATCAGTACTTATGCCTGTCCAGATCATGAGAGAATTGCCACCGTAAGGCACATATTCAATCATGGAGTTTTCGTTGTACCTTTCGCCTTGTCTACGCCAAATCCGTACTCTACGGCTATCTGGATATAGACAAAATCTTGATTCGTCTGAAAACAAACATCGGTCCCAACCCTGGTCATGCCAGTTCTGATGTTCTAAACCAAATCTCAACCAATTTCTGCGATGTACTTGTCCACTTCGGGTACCTCGCGGGTCGTCTGCTGCGTACTCCTACATTTCGGAGTCGACTTCTTATAGTTTCAGTTGAAAGATGAATACATACTACTGACCTGCTCAAACTGTTGTAACTCTGTCGCATTAAGTGTCGTTTCCAAAAGAGCTCTTCGTACGATATACCTGTCATTAACGGCAGTAGTTACTCTTTGTCTGTCCCCACCATGAGTATAATTCGGGGAATTATTTCTTTGATATCTTAACCAGGCTCTATTAACTTAGCTAATTGATACTCCCAAAGTATCTGCTGTCCTTCCCTGCGAAGTCCCAGCTTGTATCATACCGATTGCACGATTTAAATAAGCTTCATTTAAACGAACCATTTTTACCTGGGGGTTTGTTTTACTGGTGCATTTATTTGAAATGTCAAACTGACGCACATTTTATTTTTAATTTCAAAGCCAACTACAGAAAACAAGAAGCTAATGCAATTTTTATGGAAGATATGACTTAATTGAGAAAAAATTAATATCTTCAAAACTAGTAGAGATAAAAACAAAAACCAAAAAACGTTATCATGACATTCTAGGCTACAAGATATCATTAAAACAAAATATACAGTATGTCCCATTAAGTCCGTACACAATGTCAAACTTTTACAAAATGACACGGATGCATTGAACACTCTGTAGAGTATTTGCATTGAATATTTTGGCCTGTTGGTTTGATTATAATGAAAGTCAAAGAATTGTTTTTTAAAATAGTACCTGTTCCGTCGAAATCTGTAAAGTTTTAAGGATTTTACGGCATCTTGAATTGTGATCATTTTTCGAGTGTCCCACTTCAAATTGGGAGCAGTATATTTTAAAAACATCTTCAACGTGAGACGATTCTTATTTTGCTAGATATCAAAATAGTCATAATGTCATATTTGAGAATAGGTGAGAAACATAGACGTTCATTTCTGCGGCATAATTTTTTTTCATAGAGATTTGAAATTAAAAAGAAATAATAAATTATAAAATATAGGGTTTTCCAATAAGAGCTACCGGATTTTGTTATTAAATAAAACACACATTAAGTGAGAAAATTTCAATATCTTTTTTTTAACATGTATAATTACAATCATACATGGAAAACAATATCTGCCAAAAGTCCACCGAGGCTCCTCTGGCATGAGGAAATCCTTTTGGAAATTTTTTTTACGTCTGAGCACATATTGTGTGGTTCAACATCACGATTTATGCGTCGAATCTCATTTTTTGTTGTGGATTGTCTGTGAATTGTTGATGTATGCCTTACTTTTCACGTATAGCCCCACAGAAAAAAATCCAACGGAGTTAGTTCACACGATCTCGGTGGCCAGTTGACATCACCATTTCGTGAAATAATTCTCCGTGTGCATAATAAGTTCATCGTTTCCCTAGCTGTATGACCTGTTGCACCTTCTTGTTGGTACTGACAACGCCTTAGGGGTACGAGATTTAAAAATGTTTGGAAAAATTCCCCGAAGGTGCCTGGATACTGGCTGGGGTTAGTTAAGTGACCACCACAAATTTGTATATTAAAAAAAAGTTGTTGGGCGCCAGTGGCAGCGTGTTAACTAGATCTCGATCCCGGGTCGTACTTGATGTGATTGATCTCAGGGTGTGTTGCTTTAATCAACAAAGGAGTTATTGTACTTGCACTTACCTTATAATGAAGATCTAAGGTGAACTTAAAAAATAATAGCACTGGCACTTGAGCTTTATATGAATAGCAACCGGTGTAACCGGAAGGGTTCACCATTAATGACTGGACTAGTAAAAAATATTGGAATAAATTCCTAGCTCTGTTTGATGTTAGTATATTTGGCCTTGACCACCTGAAAGTTGGACGGGTTACTTCAGTTACACATCACATCAACATAAACAGTTTAATACAATAAGTCATTAACAATATAAAATAAATGCTCTATGATTCTATAAGTAGCCAATGTAATAGTATCAGTCGATCGCGATACAGTTTATGCCAGGCGGCAATGTCAATGTTCTAATTCAATAGCCAATAAATAGTTCTCTTACCCTCTTGGAGTAAGGTTACGTCTCGCTTTGATAATCCTGAGCGTTACAGAAGACTCACTAGGGATTAACACGACATAAGTATTGGTTTAAAGAAGCACGCACTAGATACACAGTAGTATTTGTTAAAAGTTCGAAAAAATCCTCGGCAGCGGACACACACGTCCAATACGAGTATTTATTGAAAAAGTCTTGACTACGGACACACACGGTCAGTACGCGTACATGTAGAAAAATTCCTGACTACGGACACACACGGTCAATACGAGTATTTGTAGAAAAATTCCTGACTACGGACACACACGGTCAATACGAGTATATATATAGAAAGGTTCGTAAAGTGTAGTTGTAGGTTATAAACACCTCACACTCGCGATGGTTTACACACGAATGAGTTAAAGTAGGGTTAGGTTGTATACCCTTCACAGCGAACACACAAGCACAAGGTAAGCACTCGAGATGATGATACACGTATGAATGTTCAAAGCTAAACTACGCCGACGCTTAATGGTGACGAGTTTGTAAGAAGCACTTCACAGCGAACACACACGCACAAGGTTAGCACTCGCGTTGGTTATTACACGTATGAGTTGTATTTGATTAAGATTAGAAACACTTCACAGCAGACACACACGCACAAGGTAGGCACTCGCGATGGATGACACACGTATGAAGTTTCGGAACTACTACGCCGACGCTTACTGGTGACGAGTTAGTTTCGGGAGAAGAACCGACGTTGATGTTATGAATGCTCGGCGGGAACTCAATATTCCCAAAATTTGGTTTTTCTTTTATAGTAAAAATTAGAACGAAATTTTGTTCTAGAAGGTTTAAATGTAAATAATTTCAAAAGGCCCCTGTCACGTGACAAAAATTAAATAAAATTTTTCTTAAAATCCCTATAACTGAAGTCTTCTGTACTTTTTGTTAAAATTTTTTGTATGGGGGTCTAGTACACCCCCCCACCATGATGTGGCTGTAATAATTTAATCCTCAGTGGGCACATAACACCCCCCCACCGAGATTGGCTTTTGGCGATGGAGTTTGCTATCCTTGGCTGTTGGATAGAAATCGATGAGCTTAAAAAGTAATATATAAGAAAACTTAAGATTAGCTTATTCTAGGTCGGATCTAAAAAATTTTAAACCCTACTAAATATATGAACTAACTGTTTAATGATTATATAAGAATGTCAGCCCTACTAAATATGAGAACTCGCGGTTATTTCATTTGGACATTAGCGTAACCGACATTATATGGGGACTATTCGGAGTCCGATGATTTGATGACAATCCTAGTACGTCGTTTTCGCCGAATAGGCATTCGTGCTGGAACTGACATCTGTTGCTGACTAGTTGCCGACAAACCAGGCTTAAGCGATTGGCTTTCGGATTGTGGCTGACTAGGTGCCGACGAACCAGACATATGTGTTTGGCTCTCGGATTGTGGCTTACTAGGTGCCGACGAACCAGACTTAAGTGTTTGGCTCGCGGATTGTGGTTGAGGACGACATCGCGCTACTTCCCTTAGTAGTGGACGAAATGACTTTGATTGTGACTCTACGGTTCCTGACTCTGAGGTTGAGCCAGGTCGTGTTATTACTCGGTCTAGGCGAGGTTTTCTAAGGGGTAATGCCAATTTTGAAATTGGGCTTGTAATGGGGGATGCCAATTTTGGAACTGGGTTTGTAATGGGGGATGCCAATGTTGGAATTGGGCTTGTAATGGGGGATGCCAATGTTGGAATTGGGCTTGTAATGGGGGATGCCAATGTTGGAATTGGGCTTGTAATGGGGGATGCCAATGTTGGAATTGGGCTTGCAATGGGGAATGCCAATGTTGGAATTGGACTTGTAATGGGGGATGCCAATGTTGGAATTGGGCTTGTAATAGGGGATGCCAATGTTGGAATTGGGCTTGGAGGAGGTTCCGGTAACGGAAGATCCTCATCAGACGATGTGTCTGGGGAGCTGGTTTCAGTCTCATGATGAATATCCCTCTCTGGAACCTTTGGCGCAGGTCTCAAGTGGTCCACATGTACATCGGTGCGATGTCGTCCCTTTTGCACTGTGTAAATCTCGTCAGAGACTTTACGAACGACTGGGTGTGGCCCTTGCCACGCTGGCTCAAAAGTATTTTTATGAGGTCGAAGGTTTTTCACCATGACTTGGTCGTGTTCTTGAAATTGAATTGGGGTCGCTTTGTCTCGTGGGGCGTATCGCTCTTGATAGCCTGTTTGGGTTCGTCGAGCCTGTTCCAGGCGATCCTGTGGGGAGATTCCAGCTAAACGTTCGCGCTCGGCTAAGTATGCTGGTGTATCCCAGTCGCCAGGCGCTGGGGGTTCGAAGCCAAACATCAGGCAAGCTGGTGTCTGTTTTGTAGCGGCATTTTGCCGGTTCCTAATCACTTTTAAGGCCGGTGCCACGTACAAGTCCAAAGTGTTGGGAGGTTTATTTAATAACAAAGTTTTCATCACCTTTTTTAAATCTTGTACCTTTCGTTCAACAGGATTTGCCCGTTGATGGTAAGCAGCTACGTACTGTATGCTGATTCCCTGTTCGGCACACCAGAGTACATATTCTCTGCTTTTAAAATGTCCACCATTATCGGATAAAATCTTTCTGGGGGTACCATATCGTGCTGTTAAGTTTTCCAAGAATCCAACCACCGTTGGTCCGTTAACTGCGGGGTATACAGAGGTTTCTGTCCACCGAGTCAATATGTCTTCCACCATGATGACATAACGGTTTTTTCGTTGATGGGTTTCCTGGTAGGGCCCCAGAATGTCGATACTGAGCACTTCAAATGCATGTTGCGGCGATGTTGCTCTGAAAGGGGTATGCGGCTGCAATTACCTCCCCTTGACAGTCTTACAGACCAAGCATTCCCGGAGTTGTTTCCGGACATGGGTATCCATGCCCTTCCAATAATAACCCCGCTTGATTTGTCTGAGAGTGTTTGTTATGCCTGGATGAGCAGCTGCTTCACGAACATGGTAGTGGTTAATGACTTCTGTTATGGCATTTTTGGGGACTACAAGGCGTTTTCCCTCGTTAGTTGTCCTCCATAATAGATCGTCTTGTACCAGATAATGAGCGTAGAACGCTTGCTCTTCCTCCTCTTCGGGTTCTTGCTCTGCATCTCGAATCCGCTCCCATCTGTCAAGATTGGATCGTATCTGCCGTGAACGCCCTTGTGCACGGGATACATCTTGCATTAAGGCTGCGTGAGTTACAGCATTCACCTTTAGAGTTGGTGTGAATTTGGGCATAAGTAGCCGATCTTCATCGGGTGGTTTTCGTATTTTGTCATCTAATCTAGGCAGTGGCCTAGTTGCGTATTCCCCTCCGCATTGTTGAATCATCGCAGGTTCCATATGAAGCGTTTCTCCAGTGGCGGGTATTCCGAGCAACGGGTAAATGGATGCAACAGACTGCTTAGGCAGTGACTGGGTTGCTGGCTCCATTCCGCATCGTGGAATCGCCGTTAGTCCGACGTAGAGTGTATCTTCATTGGCTGGCAATCCTAACAACGGGTGAGTGAAAGCAATAGGTTCCAAGCTAGTGGTTGTTGATGTTATAACTTGAGTTGGAACTCCCGCGAATAGATCTGCGAATTCGTGAAATAATGGTTTTAGTTCACTGGCGTATTCGGCTGGGATCTCCAATTCGGGATGTAGTTCTTGTGATATTTCGGTTTTTGGCACAGCCTGATTCCAATACGCGGTCAGTCGTTGTTGTCGTCCAAATTTTATACATTGTCGAGCGTAGTCAATGATGACATTTTCCTGCTGTAAAAATGGGCCGCCAAGCATGACCTCCTCGCTTAGATCGGGTAGTACGAAAAACTTATGTGTTGTAGAAACACCTTGTATCGTTACTGCTAGCTCCGTTTCTCCTACTGATAATATTTTGTCTCCGTTGGCTAGTGTGATAGTCGGTTGAGCCCTGTCATTGATGACCATGTTCACTAGACTTGATCGGATTATATTACCAGTAGCGCCGGTGTCGATGAGTGCTTGACACTCATGGCCAGCAATACTTATGGTTAATCTAGGCAGTGGCCTAATTGCGTATTCCCCTCCGCATTGTTGAATCATCGCAGGTTCCATATGAAGCGTTTCTCCAGTGGCGGGTATTCCGAGCAACGGGTAAATGGATGCAACGGACTGCTTAGGCAGTGGCTGGGTTGCTGGCTCCATTCCGCATCGTGGAATCGCCGTTGGTCCGACGTGGAGTGTGTCTTCATTGGCTGGTGACCCAAGCAACGGGTGAGTTAAAGCAATAGGGTCCAAGCTAGTAGTTGTGGATGTTGAGTCCATTCCGCCTTGTGGAGTCGTCACAGGTCCGACGTAGAGTGTGTCTCTAGTAGCTGGCAATCCTAACAACGGGTAGATGGGTGCAACTGACTGCTTAGGCAGTGGCTGGGTTGCTGACTCCATTCCGCATTGATGAATCATCGCAGGTTCGACGTAGAGCGTTTCCCTAGTGGCTGGCGATCCGAGCAAAGGGTGTGTGGATCCAACTGGTTCCGAGTTCTCCCTCCCAAGGGGGGAAGACTCGTTTAGTGCTGACTGGGAGCTGTGTTCGGGCCGTTTGTGGGAGGTAAGGAGGCTGTGGCTCCCCGGGCCCCTTCGGAGTTTCCCGATACCTTGTAATTTTGATTAGCATTTAGCTGATTCCCTTGGGAATAGCGTTGTTGCCTTGTAGGACAGTCCTTGTAGAAATGCCACTGTTCTCCGGGGCAATACCTGCACGGAGATGGGGGTCCAGTAGTGTTCCTATTGGAGACCATATTTCTCGCTGGGGGATCTGTCGCTGGTTTTGATGAGCGGAATGTCTTAGTGACATCCACTTCGCTGAGGTCAGCTTCAATCAATGTGGCTATGCTTGTTAATTCGTCCAGACTGCGCAGTTGGTGCCCACGCAGACGCGAACGAATATCTGGAAGCAGCTGATCCAATATGACTTCTAGCTGTAGTACCTCAAGCTTGTAAGGGTCGACTCGTTGAAACAAATTGGCTTTTTTTGTCATGAACACGCCTACGGGTTCATCCTTAATCTGCTTCGAACCGTACAGTACCGTCATTACGCGTGTGATACGCGATACTGAATTAAAATTATTCAAGAACCTTTCCTCAAAGGCGCGAAAACTGGGTAAAATGGTTTTGTAAGGCTCGTGCCATTTTTTAGCCGCGCCACGTAGTAAATCCGAGATTACTGCCAGCTTGTCGCGATCTTCTCTTATATTTTGCCGAGCAAAATATTCCTCTGTTTGTTGAATAAACCCTTCTGGGTCTTCGTGGTCCAGTCCTGAAAAAGTTGGGGCGCTTAACAGACGGTCATGTCGGTTGACTGGTTGTGCAGCATTTGCCATTGTTTGCTTGAATGTATTTGCCATTGTTTCGGCCATTTGCCGGAAAAAGGCTTCAAATTGCGGCACAGGCGCATCCATGATGGGTACTTCCTGAGCTCGGGGACGTATTATCGGTGTTGGTACCGCATTATTTTGATCAGGATTGACGTTTGGTACATCTTCCACCAGTGAACGCACATGTTGCGTCATAATATTTTGTATTGGTTCTGTATCCAGCCGGTCGATAAGACGTTCTGGAACAATGGGCGTCATCCCTGGACTCGGAGGGCACACAGAAATACGAGATAAATCCATGTTGTCCGTGTTGGGATGTGTTGGTTGTATACAGTTGATATAATCGGCGTCCCAGCTGACACGAGATGGTCCGTGGATGTGGCCGACGTTCGTTGTTTGTTTATCGTCAAAATAAGTAATCGTTGAACACTCGGAACTGCTCGTTGAAGTGTCGCTCATAAAAAGTTGGTCACCGCTGATTGGTCGATACGTGGGATCAGTCATTCCTAATCGACCGACGCACCTCTTCTTCGGGTTGACGCACACGTTCTACGCGCACCGTAACGTTTGACAGTCGAGTTTTAGTCTTTGAAGTTAAAAGTGCAAGTAACTCTTTTTTGTTGTAGCTTTTGATTCGTTGAATAACTCTTTATTCAGCAAGGCCCCTAGTTGGGCTCGCCATGACAACGCCTTAGGGGTACGAGATTTAAAAATGTTTGGAAAAATTCCCCGAAGGTGCCTGGATACTGGCTGGGGTTAGTTAAGTGACCACCACAAATTTGTATATTAAAAAAAAGTTGTTGGGCGCCAGTGGCAGCGTGTTAACTAGATCTCGATCCCGGGTCGTACTTGATGTGATTGATCTCAGGGTGTGTTGCTTTAATCAACAAAGGAGTTATTGTACTTGCACTTACCTTATAATGAAGATCTAAGGTGAACTTAAAAAATAATAGCACTGGCACTTGAGCTTTATATGAATAGCAACCGGTGTAACCGGAAGGGTTCACCATTAATGACTGGACTAGTAAAAAATATTGGAATAAATTCCTAGCTCTGTTTGATGTTAGTATATTTGGCCTTGACCACCTGAAAGTTGGACGGGTTACTTCAGTTACACATCACATCAACATAAACAGTTTAATACAATAAGTCATTAACAATATAAAATAAATGCTCTATGATTCTATAAGTAGCCAATGTAATAGTATCAGCCGATCGCGATACAGTTTATGCCAGGCGGCAATGTCAATGTTCTAATTCAATAGCCAATAAATAGTTCTCTTACCCTCTTGGAGTAAGGTTACGTCTCGCTTTGATAATCCTGAGCGTTACAGAAGACTCACTAGGGATTAACACGACATAAGTATTGGTTTAAAGAAGCACGCACTAGATACACAGTAGTATTTGTTAAAAGTTCGAAAAAATCCTCGGCAGCGGACACACACGTCCAATACGAGTATTTATTGAAAAAGTCTTGACTACGGACACACACGGTCAGTACGCGTACATGTAGAAAAATTCCTGACTACGGACACACACGGTCAATACGAGTATTTGTAGAAAAATTCCTGACTACGGACACACACGGTCAATACGAGTATATATATAGAAAGGTTCGTAAAGTGTAGTTGTAGGTTATAAACACCTCACACTCGCGATGGTTTACACACGAATGAGTTAAATTAGGGTTAGGTTGTATACCCTTCACAGCGAACACACAAGCACAAGGTAAGCACTCGAGATGATGATACACGTATGAATGTTCAAAGCTAAACTACGCCGACGCTTAATGGTTACGAGTTTGTAAGAAGCACTTCACAGCGAACACACACGCACAAGGTTAGCACTCGCGTTGGTTATTACACGTATGAGTTGTATTTGATTAAGATTAGAAACACTTCACAGCAGACACACACGCACAAGGTAGGCACTCGCGATGGATGACACACGTATGAAGTTTCGGAACTACTACGCCGACGCTTACTGGTGACGAGTTAGTTTCGGGAGAAGAACCGACGTTGATGTTATGAATGCTCGGCGGGAACTCAATATTCCCAAAATTTGGTTTTTCTTTTATAGTAAAAATCAGAACGAAATTTTGTTCTAGAAGGTTTAAATGTAAATAATTTCAAAAGGCCCCTGTCACGTGACAAAAATTAAATAAAATTTTTCTTAAAATCCCTGTAACTGAAGTCTTCTGTACTTTTTGTTAAAATTTTTTGTATGGGGGTCTAGTACACCCCCCCACCATGATGTGGCTGTAATAATTTAATCCTCAGTGGGCACATAACAGTACCACATATTGTTGAAATCCATATTGCGTAACGCTGGCCACAAAAAGTCGTTTAGCATCGTCTTGTTGAACAGCAAATGAGATTAGATGTAGATGTAATCGAAAATTTTTCCAAAAGAGTTTTCTCATGCCATAAAGATTACCTAGAAGAAACACTATTATATAAAATGAATCTAATACAAATAAAAGAAATGAACGGTAAATTTTTCGCAAGCCACGATGTTTAAATTTAATTCTGGAAAATCAACCGTCGATATATATTTCTTTCAGCTTTTTTGTTTTTATGGCACTAGAATCGATCCATTCAGCCAAAAAGCGATTCTACAGGGTCAAGTGAGTTTTCTAAATCAGTTATTTTTTGAGGATTCTTTATAACCTCCCTCCACTCGCATATTATTATTGTCTTTCCTAACCACTTGGTTGCAATTATTTTTGGTGTTGAAAATAATTTTCCATTGAAATTCGTTTATCTAGTTTGCTTACGTTATTAAATAAGATTTCTAGCGATCATAGAACTTGAGATATCGAAGTGTGACGCACCCTGTACAGTAACAAAATGGATTCGTTTGAGTATAGGAAAAAGTAGGAGTAACATTTAATTTTTAAAATGCCTACACAATCAGTTACCCTGAAATTAGGTAAAGTAATCTCCTCGCAGGATACAATTTCATAAGAAATATTAGGTATTCGTCGAACTTGCAACTGTTACTTTATGGTAAGGCACATTTTTCAAATATTTTACGTACAGAGAGCTTTCTATTTATTTGAATTTTGGTGGCTTTAAAAGTAGTCGTTGTGCTTGTGTCGGGCTACTAAACGACGCTCTAGCCATTTACTATGCACAGGACATATTTAGGACAGAAAAAGGACTCGGGAGACATTCTACGGGTAGATATATCTATTTCCGTTGGCAATCTGAAAGATGCTGTCTAACAATCTTTCTCTTGATAAATATTCTCAGTGCGATTTCACGAAAGTTAAGGACAGTAAGTTAACTTAGTGTAACACAAAATTTCAGACAACCTGAAAGGTTTAAAAACGCAATGCCCGAGTTAAGTATATTTTATTCGAGATTTTATTCTTAGTTATTGCCTAAGTTATTAATTTTAATATGTGTGTGTACTCGTTTGCCTAAATACATTCTGTACGTTTTCTTAATACTTAATATCAATTTGTTTTTCATCAAAAAAAAAAATAAAACAAAATATTTCCTTATTTAATAATAATAATAACGTTTTTATTGTTTTCTATAAATATGTAATATGATATACGCGTGATTCAGAATTATGGTGCAAAAAAGTAATCACAGATAGAGGTCCTAAAATAAAGAGACACGTGTATTTTCGTTTTGGTCAATTTCGATTTTTAAGGCCCGTACGGGCCCATAAATGGGACGTTGGGAAAACAGTTTTTTAGAGATATCTCGATAAGTACCTACTTGATCGATTTCAATGAAATTTGGAGGGTAGTTTCAAAATAACTTTTCCAATAGAACCCTTAAAATATTTTTAGACCTGCCACAAGGGGGCGCTACATAGAGTCACTATATCGCAGTTTTTCGCTTCTATTTTTTTATACAATTATCTTTTATTTTTTTCTTTTTTTATTTTGATGCAGAATTCATTTTTACACAAAAAATATCCTCTTGTCTATTTTTCATATCATGCACCCATTTCGAGAAAAATGCGAAAAACTGTTTTGTTCTTTATTTTATCATATAATCATAAATGTAATAAATAATACCGAGAATAATACATTTTTAAGTATTTCTTAGTTATTTAAAAAAAAACGCTGAAAATACGGAAATGCATACTATTGAAAGATAAGTTGTCATTTTAGCAAGAAATCAAACAAAAACTTGTTCTCCAGAACCCCATTATATTTGTATTTTTATGTTTTACTCGACTAGTACTTATTGTTATATTCCTTTATTTTTTAGGAATAAAAATTCATGAGACAGCCTCGTCAATAAAAAATATATATCTACTTCTGTATAACGTGTTTTAATATTCATACGGTAATATTTCTAACTCTGCAGCCTGCTTTGTTTCTTTTTTCAAGTCACGATTCTCCATTTGATAAATATCAAGAAGTTAATAACACAAATTCAAATAAATTTGACTGAGAAATACAAAAATTGCCATAAACGTTCTGGAACTTTTGTGTTCTGTATAAGACACGCTAAATGTTTAATTTATTCTCTGCAAAACTTCCACGATACTCGGTTTCTTTTACCTACCGTTTATTTCGTCCTTCAGGAATTCTGCAGGTGACAGTTCCATCAACAAAAATTCAAGACAACTTACTTGTTTCAGTTTTCAATAGAGCAATAAACATTTAACACGTATCAGGGGAACAAATGATCTGGCAAAAATTGTTTAAAGAAAATTATATCATCTGATATTTTCTCTATTCTTGTGTGTAAGAGCAAACAGTCTGCCGGAAAATGTAGTTCAATGGAGAGTTAATGCGTACTATGAAATTTTTGTTTACGATGATAGTGGTAAATAGAAACTGCAGGTCATTGCAAAATTTCATTATTTTGGTTCATTTTAATTCTTGAAACTATTTTTATTCTGTTTTCGGAAAATCTTTTCTTACAAGGTAATTAACAAATTCATGCAAGTATGCAAAAAATTTTAACATATCTTAAATATTTTACCACAGATGTCATAAACAACGTGTTTAGAGAAAAAGGGTAGGTGTAAGAAGTACAAAGGGATAAGAGACAAAAGTTTTTGCTTAAAAATGCCGGGAAACGGAGAGTGAGAAAAAATTCTCCGTTTCTCGCGGAGAATTTTTTCTCAATCTCAGTTTCCCGCGCGCCTACCGAAAGTTTTTGTCTGCCAGCGTAATTGGGGTATGTGAGGGACTAACTACCCATGCGAAAAATTATCGGTAATAATTCGATTTAAAAAAAATTCAATTTTGTTCATAATTTATTATGGCCACTGAATACAGTTTGAATTTATTTATCTTTGTTTTCTTTAACTGTATAACTGTATTGAATAATTAACAATATTTTATTCAGATTCAGAATGAATTGTTATTGTTTGTTATATTTGTATAAAATAGCTTGTTTATTCTTTTTAAATTAAGTGAGCTCTGTTGGCCCTTGCTCTTCTATTCATGTGTATGACAGCAGGCGTTGCTTGGTTTCGATGATATGCATAATGTCGACTTCCTTTAACTTCGGTAGGCTTCGTACCACCAACTTCCATTCCTCCCAATCAGGTAAGTCAGGGGTCAAACTTATGTAATATCACAAATATAGTGTAACTGATATTTTGTGGTAATATGTTTGGATAAGTTTCCGCAGTTATCGATATGAAAATTACTAGGTATTAAGAAGTAATTCGAGTCTAGGGCCTCAATGTCCCTCCTCCCGACGAATAACTGTTTCAGTTTTTTAGCTCATTCATGTAGGTAGTTTGAAATATAAACTAAACCAGTTGGATAATCGTGAGTTTTAAGTTTCAATTTCTTCATAACTCACTAAACAAGCATTTTTCCTCTTCCTAATTTCACCGGTGGACATCCAGTATACAGATAACATGAAAATTAAATCACGAATTGCCGAAGTTGGAATCGATTTCCGCCTACATAATTGGGAGGGATGACGGGATGACCGTAGTTGCTCGCTAGCCCCTCTGAAACAAAAGTAACGATAAGCAAGTCGATCATTTCCTTGACAGAATTACGCTGAAGAGTTATCTAATTTTAGTTGCTTATTTGATGGTATATACTACCATAATTAATAAGTTGTATTTTCATTGTATTAATAAGTAATACACCACTCTATTTATTTACCGTACAATGAATAAATATAAAATGAATTAATAAATATTATGCATTGTAGTAAATCCATGCAATATCAGTGAAAGCTCATCATTGGTGAATTTCATCCAAATATTAGAAGATAGTTTATCTCTATTTAAATTTTAACTTTCATAAAATTTTGTGAAAACGTACTTACCAACTTACCATATCATTGTTTTTCTTTATAATTAAATTTAATAGAAAAAAGTCAAAGTAACAGTTATTATTGTCCCAGAATTCCAGCAACATATCAAATGAATTTTTATTTACCGACTGTATTATCTTTCATCTAGGAATTTAACAATAGGACATTATTTCATCCGCTATATTGTCCCTATTCAAAATATTTGCTATTGTTCAGAGATTTTCAAATTCGCGAAAATATATTTATTTAAAAATCCTGTTAGGACGACCCTCGAAATTGTTTTGCTAATTTTTGTCTTTGGAGTATGGTATTTGAACCATGTCAGAGTTGTCATTTCCAACAGCCCACATTATGAATAACATTTAAAATACCTAATAATCCAACCTAACCTCTCTATAAATATTTCAAAAATGTAACAATGTAAAGTAAAGTAAACCAAATTATACGCACGTTTCTCGTTCAGGGATCTATTACTATTACACACATGAAGAATCACATTAAAATAGATATATAACATTCAACCCTGGGATAATACTGTTGCATCTATCTTGAGTACGGCAGACATCATATCAAATCCATTCCATTTTCAACAGTGTCATATTTCAGCTGCATGGCTCACTATATGTAAAATGAAATTCAGTATTTCCTTTTATACAAACATGTAAGGTAAATTCAACCTCAATTATTTTAGGAATACTCTGATACTGAATATGTTCAATACTTAGTTCTAATCTACATTCGAATATAACCATTAAAAGTTCCTTTAGTCAGTGAATATATCTAGGAAACTTCTTTGCCAGACTCGTTTTATCTGTATATCGACTTTTCGATAAGAGGGCAAGTACGCACGTAGAATAATAATATATACGTTAACTTAAACTGGAAAGCATATCCAAGCGGGTAATCAAGTTATAAAGTTTCATATTTTGCGCAGCTGGAAGGTTTATGATCAGAAATAATAATTAAGTGAATATGAAGTGACAAAAAATGGCTGAAAATATGGAAATTTTAAGTATTTGCGGTTTTAAATATTCAGGGTTCGCATTAAAAAGTTAAATCTAATTTACATCAATCCAATAATCAGTTCACGTGGACTGCACTTAAACACTTATAAGTTCACTTTCCAGAATTTGATACAAAACGATCTGAGGAAACAATGGCTGTAGTTAGCTTAGACAAAAACTGAATTGCTGATACCGAAGAGAGGTCCTAATTATTGACTGTGAGTTGTAGCAGTTGTAAAGGGGCTTAGTAGGTACAATATACAGTAAAAATAAAGTAAACTTGCTTAACGCATAGATTCCTAGTAAATGCATAAATCTATAATTCATGCAAAAATTAGGATAATAAATTGGAGTTAATTCTTTTTTACTTTCATTTGAAGCTATTATCGAAATCCTCAATGATGGCTGTGTCTACACCAATGGTTATTGTCTGGCATATTTCTTTAAGTAGGTACTCCTGGGAAATTTAGGCAGTTAAGCAGCTCCTCCGACTAGCTTTGAGGAATTAATTTTTTGACAAACTTCTTACCATAAAACCGCAACAATGTTACAACAAGAGATCTTAAAATACTTCGCTTGATACGATCGTCGATAAAGAATAATAACTAAGTCATCTTTAAAGAAACTCGGCATACTATAAAATATCTTTGTTTCTTTGGTAGATATGCAAATTTTTTTAAAATGTCAGGCTAAAAGTTAATCGTATATAAATAGATAGATAGATAGATACAATTTATTTAACCACATTATATACAAAAGTACATTTGTAGCAGGTCAAGGAAAAAAACATTTTAAATAAATTACAAACAAGTATCTATAATTAATAATTAAAAAGTAAACTTACGAACAATCAAAGTAAATAGTTAATAAAAAATACATAAATATAATAGTATAGTCTGATTCATATCAATATATATAAAGGGCTTTAAGTATAGAATTAATTATAAAATCTTATTGGGATTAATATAGTAGTATATTCTTATGCATGAGGAGGTAAATAATTTCGAAGAAAATAAGAATTGCTTGCCAAACGTACTCCACGTTCATTTATAACGGTGACTAATAACGCTGTCAAAAATAAACTTGAACTATAAGATATTTCTCGTTATCTAAATGCAATGTACGATGCAGTGTAATAGGATTTTTTTATTCGGTTCTATTTTATAAATGGATTATTTGAGACTATTCGAGTATCAGTACAAATTCGTAGAACTCTGACCGTAAATTCTAGATACAAATAGCTTATTAGCATTTCATAATTTCAAAAAAAAAAACTGCTACATGAGCGATGAGGCTAGAAAACAGGTCATCGCACTATGCATTAGCTCCACGACTGAAATTTATTTCGTTAAAATTGAACATACTTGTTTTCATCGAAGTGCAATTTATGGTTACTAGTTTAATAATGTGGATGAACGAACCAATAGGTATGTATATTTTATGAGGTAATAGGAGATAATGGTTTGTTTTCCAAGTTTTATAAAGTTAAAAGGATTACAAAGTGGAGAGCAGGAAGCAAACCATAACACGGAATTTATAGTTAAATTGGTTTAACTTTAATTTCTACTCATCGAGCCTCGAGAAATCTAGGGTAAGTGTCTGAAAAATAAATTAAAATCTAATTTTAAAGATGCGTAGTATCACTACCGAGATCACTGATGGAACTCATACTGGATTTCTTTGAAGTTTATATGAATGTCATTGGTTCATAAATCTGGGCCTAATTTTTAACTGTCATTGTAAGTGTCATATCACATAGAAAAAATAATTGAAACAAATTACTATACTCTGTACCTAAACAGTATTATTATTATTGTATAAAGTAAGATTTCAATTTTAATAACCAATTTTTTTTTACTACTTTGTACAAATGAAAATCAAATAAAATGTACTAAAGGTAAACACATTTTTATTTTCAGCTTGTATTTACCACAAAGAAAGAACTTTCTATCCTTTCTGAAATAAGTTCATAACGATTAACTTTCACTTTCACAGTTCCTATTGTCTCCATTTCCCCAGAATCCTATATTGAAACATCATATTATTATTTCACAATTAAGCTCAAAGTGTCAATAATTATTGTCTTTATTGAGGTTAACCGTTTTACTTCAATGACCTTAATTTATTAAAATTCAAATCGAGACACTTATTCGTACTAGGATTTTAAAATGAATATGAAAATTATGCTCGAAATTATATGTATTATAAATAAATAATAAATAACACCACATGTAATTACGACCCCCTTTATCCCAGAAGGCTCTAGGAGAGCCTTGTGCGGGAGAGGGCTACACATTTAAAGATAAGGGACACACATCAAATATCCGTGTATAATGGAAAAATCCCTCTCACAGGAAATGCCACGACTGGGAATCGAACCCGGGACTTTTGGGTGAGAGGCAGGTACGCTACCATCTCGACCATCAGTCATTATATACCAACAACATAAATTTTTTTTTGTCATCTTGGGAAAAACGTATTTTTTTTATTCATTCACTCTGGTATTTAGTACCACATACGTGTTCCTAACTCTTAAGATTATCCAACTCTTCATAACGACGGTCCAAAGTCTCAAAAAATTATTTACTATTTAAGTGCCTAACAAGGACAAAATATTAAGAATTCAAAATATTCAATGCGGAAAAGAACCAAAAACTGTTTTACAAATCAACAGTTCCACAAAAGCGCTAGATTCAAAACAGAAACTCATGTCATGCAAAACTCTTCTTTGGACCCAGCTAAGATGGTATGCTAGAATTTGATTGGTTTTCCAATATACCCATTTAACACGTGAGAATGGTCGTGCATAAGAATAAAAGTTTCCAGCAACAGTAGCCGTATGAAGAAGCACCGAATACTTAAGAATTTCATCCACTTAAGGAATCACTGTTAAAAGATTCTTCACCGAAACGGGATTTGTTCTTCCTCCAATTCGATTTCTAACCTACATCATCATGGTTGGTCTGCTCTTGTAAATTCTCCAAGACTCTTGTGTAGTCCTGTTCGGCTCCACCTTCTTGTCCCGTTTGAATTAAAGTGGAGTCCAAACCATTAACTGGCTCTGGAGAGGTATCTATTTGCTAAACGAGCTTCATATTGCTGGATCCGATATAGTATGTAAGCCTCGATGTAAGCTCATCGGTTGGGGTTGCCAGCAAGCTAACTACCCCAACAGAGTTTGTTCTGCAGACTCCTAAATGGGCACTATGGCTCACAGAGTCGAGGCACTGCTTAGCCCGGATCAGTAACGAAGTGCCACGACCAAATTTAACTAGCTCTATCTCAGGGCATATGTGCCCACGATACTAGGGAAAACGTAGTCATAAAATGTTGATAATAAGAGCAAAAGATTGTAGTTTCCTCTGTTCTCGGGTACGTGAAATTAAATGAACGCAATTAACACACAGACTATATTACACATTATTACAATTTGTTTCAGTACATATTCCGAGCAACGGACAAAAGCAATCAATAAAAATCAAACCTCCCCAAGGGTAGCTACCGCCGGTTCACATTTACTAAAATTAATTAAGTATGTACACAAAAGAAAATGGTCAACATTATTGTAATCTGCCAGCTGTTACCTCCAGTATGGCACAAAAGATCAAAAAAAGGATATGGGTTTCATATAAAGAAAACCCTCATCTGGTTTCCTAAAACCCCCAACATGTAACACCGGAACCTGGACTCGGACTCGTAGCCTCTCGAAGGTGGACACTGAATGTGGGGCCCTAGACGTGGACACAGTTCTTTGTTTCAGGACGCGAACCTCACAACTTGGACCCAGTACGTGGACCCTAAAGAACAGTGTTGTTATTACCTGACTTTGCATGTCGAAGGAATTCGGAGAATGGAAGGTACAAAAGATTCACGTAATCTACCTCAAATGTGTGGAGGGTACGGGTGCTTATCCAGAGAACCACAGGTTGTGCCCATCTACGGCAGCCAACCTAACCTAACTTGGTTTCTAAGCCCTGTTTCTGCTACGTCTTCAAATAACAAATTTCACGTCTCGAGACGAGAAAAGAAAAGGAAAATATGCCAGCCTAAAAAAAGGAGTAAAATACATGTGAATTGCCACGATACCTCACACTTAAGAGCATGTCTTAACCTCGAGTTGAAAAGAAAATCCTACTCATGTAGTTTTAATCAACAAATATGGATACCTATATATCCAGCGGACTCAAACAATCCAAATGATTAAGTCTTGACGAGTTAAAAGCAAATCCCAATCAGGATGGATAACAAGTTCCAAAAATACTTAACTACGTCTCTTTCCACTCACACCGGCAAAGAAGTAAAATATGACATTTGACGGTCACGAGAACTAGAAACTCAAAATGACTAATTCGCGATACTACCAAATTGCAAAATTGCAATATGCAACCAAATTTACATATATTCCAACACAGAGTTGTCGACTTAGGCTTGACGTCGAAATAAAACGATCCTGTAGGTACGCAACCAAATTCACACATATTCTAATACAACTTAAGCCGGGCTCAGACGACTGGTGTACTTGGCCAATATTTGTTAATGGCGTATACTTGCCATGTCGTCTGAGTGTGAGGAAAAATTTCACTATAAATTCATCCAACGATCACTAAATCTTATTTAAGACCAATCCCGAAAATCCCGGGATCCAACCATATGCAATCCCGGGATTTGCAGTATCTAAATATCCCCGGGATTACCGATTTCGAGATTTCGGGATTGCAAACCCTAGTGCAAATGCTTTTTGGCCACTTTTTAACCGTATTATTTTCGTTAAAACTATTATCGTCATAAAACTGTTTTATGACAAATTTGTTTGTACCCATTAATTTTAATAAGTAACATATCCCTGTTTTGTGGTAGTAGATTGTAATCTATGATTTATTTGCAGTGTTATTTCATCTGATATACTGTTTGTTTTAATTATTCACATGCAAGAAGTAAGTTAAACCCCACATAATTGGTCTCCGTCATTGTGGAGTATTGATAATTGATATTGATATTGTACAAAATATATTATATTTTGCAATGTAATGACATGCTCTACTTTTATAGGTAATTCATTATTATTTAAATTACTTTTATGTTGCATTTTTTTAAAGGTATATTGTCGATCTGTTATTGCACTCTCAATGACCTAGGGATTTACTGATTTGAAGTTTTCAGCAGTGACCATCAAGCCAATTGATTTTGTTGTAACCATTTGATCAGAGTACGGTTTTATACGTTTTTCTAGAATTTTTAAAAATTTTTCTTTTACCTACTTATGAGGAGAAACCTTTCGATTTCGGTTAAGTCTTTTCTGCAGTTTCAAAATAATAGACAAAACTGTAATGAAAAAAGTATCCAGCAGCGGCTTCTCTGGGTATAAGCTGTGTGCAGACCGACGTGTGGCGCTGTCTGGCGGCAAGCCAGTGCCCTGTTGGGTTATGCATTCAACATGTGCTCTTATGGCCTCGCTTATGGCAAATATCGCGTTGTTCGTGTACTGCGTTTAAAGACAGTGATAAAAACGTATAATTTTTCATTGTTCAGCAAGGTAAGATAATAGCTAATTGTTTTATACACGTGTGCTATGTACAGAAAATAATAACTACTGCACTGTTAAAAAAAATTTTACAACTGTACGCCGGGGTGTCATGATATAGAAATTCGGTGTAGGAAAACGGCGTGATTTTTAATTTTCAGTCAGAGATCTGGTAAATGAGAAATAATACACCGAATAGTGTCCTTTTCGCATGGAAAAGTGTGACTTCCACTAAAAAAGTGTAAAATCTTTAATTTAATGCCACGGAGATCCATCGGGACTGAAGTGAGTAACATTTATTAGGTTATGTCAGGTCAAGAATTTACGCTACTGTTACGTTGACCAATAATTACAATAAAAATGCAATAACAAAAATGTACCTATGTGATTGTAAACGAAAATGCACGAGAAAAGTCGAGAAAAGTAGGGGAGACCAGGGATGGTTGGGACAAAATTTACATTTGAATTTTTTGCATCTCATCTATAGATATAATTAAAAATTTGGTGTAGGGCAATGGCAGCTACTTTATTTGACTAGGTAATTAATCATATTAAACACAAATATAAAAAAGTATGTAGCCAAAAAAAAATCAATTGTCAGGTCATGTCATGTGTACCAACCATGCCCCTTAGCCGGGGTATGTTGGTACACACTACGGAGTTGGTTGGTGCAGTCTATATTTTTGAGTTTTTTTGGTTCAACAAAATAAATAATAACGTTAAAAAGTAATTTAGATTAGGCTAGGTTAGTGTAATAATGTTAAAAGGTAGATTTTATTCTAATAAAATGAATTACTATTCATCTCTTTTTCGCTGCTCATTTTCGCACTTTTCTCCTTTTCAAGTTCATCTTTCATAGGAGTGTCAGTTAGACAGAAAGATTTTGTCTTGCGTCTGTTCTGTTTAAGTTTTTTTGGTGCAACCAGTACCAGTACCAACCGAGCTGGACCAAAATGTACCAACCAACCCCTTCGCCATAAATTGTCAAAATTTCACAGCTCTTGAATCAATAGGTACGTTATATGTTTGTTTCAATATACAGAAATGAAGCAAACTAAATATATATTCGTCACTGAGCAAAATAGAAACTAAAACCTACTCATTGACTATGTTTTATAATGTTATATATAAATGAAAATATTTACTCACAAGTAATTAAAACAAAAAACATTTTATAACTCGGTAACAAATAAACAGATGTAACTACCGCTTTCTACCGTCTGCTTTGATCATCTGAGGAATACACTTACACAGTCATGGTTGCCGTCTGTTGCACAGTTAAGGAAATATTAAGCCTGTACCAACCTACCCCTGTGCCCAACCATCCCCGGTCTCCCCTACTTACTTTCTCGCTTTGTAGTTTGGATCCACTGATTTTTTTACTTCAATTTGTATGATACTGTAAGTCGGTAAAATTTCGTTTCCGGAGAATTTTTTTGGTTGTTGGAATAACAAATTACAGAGCATAAATTAAATATATCAGTAATATTGCTTAAAACGTCTTTTATGAGTAATATCAAAACACAAAAATTTTACGATCACGCTACTTCGCAGTGTCACAGGTTTCTTGCGTTTTTGATGATAACGTCATTACGTTATTATTAAAAGTGTGGTAGTAGTATATTCGTTTGCAAATGAGTTTAGATAAAAAACACATTAATTATAACGGAAAATGATCAAGCGCTCATATAAACAATACGTGTTATAAGCAACCAATAATTCAGAGGAGCGCCACTGCGAGCGCTTGAGTCGCCTACTTCGCTCGCCCCGCTTACCTTACATATTCTATACTGGACGTCCGCCGCACAACCCAAAAATTATCACATTAAGCATTAAAATATACCAAGTATACAGACAACGCAAAATTTCCTCGATCAAAGGAAAATCGAGCACAATTTGTACTTACTCAGTCCCAATGTCATAATATCCCAGTGTTGACAGATGTACTTTATTCACATATTAGCAGAATTGTAATGACCCTGAATTTTTTTAAATCTAATCTTTAATTTATTAAAATAAAAGAAAATTTATTTTCAATAATTTTTCTTTTAAGTATTTATAAATACTAGATTTAGTTCATTTGCTTGTTTACCTGTCTAAAACGTAAATGAAAGTTGGGTTTTGCAACATTAAAATGGTTTGCATGATAAATGAAATAATCTGGCTACTTAAGCAATAGGATAAGGTTCGTTTTGTATCGAGTTGTTTTAGTACTATACTCTGTACCACCAACAAAAATCCATAGACTCCTCCCCAAAAATGCCCACTAAATTTGAATGGAATTTCTCTATTGGTCGAATTTATAGAACCCGAGTTACAAAGCAACCACTAAATTTGACAAAGGCCGACTCTACAATACTGGCGTCACACATTAAAACTTTTATGTATTTTGGCAATAGACCAATGAGCTATGTTATCATTGTCGCGAAACGTATAAACGCTAAACATATTAAAAATCGCGCATAAATGGGGAGCCGACCTCACTGTAAACCTGTGCTGTCAACTGTCATATTCATTCGTCTTTGTGAAATTATTTCAAATTTATATATTTGTTTTTGTGAAGGTACGCGTATAAGGATTAACCTTATTTGTGTTTTAAGTGTTAAGGTAAGTAGGTAATGCAAACGATTAATATTGATTAAATGTTAAAACATTCTTTTTTTTTTAAGGTCAAATCGAAAACTCAATAGTAGAAGGGGGCCCAATTTCTCCACCGAAAAAACGAATCTCCAGGCATTTTTTGAGGATAAGGAAAACGTGTTGAACATCTTTAAGGCGAAAACGTGACTGTCAACTGTGTTATTCGTTTTTGTGACATTTCACATTTCATCTGGGAGTTAAAGTAATAAGGTACGTAAATGCAAACGAGTAATATTGATTAAATGTTAAAACGGGTTTTCTTAAGGTTTATGATGGCTGAAGGAGGTATAATTTCTCCACCCAAAAAACGATTATCCAGACATTTTTCGGTGGAAGATAAGAAAAAGGTTCTGAACATTTTTAAGGCCTACGATGAGGAGAATCCGGAGAAACCAAAGATGGAATGCATGGAGTTCACTGCAAAGGCAGCAGGTGTGAGTGTTCCAAGTGTTTCTAATATTCTTCATGAATACAAACAAACACACCAACATCAGCCACCAAAAGTGTACCACCGACAACAGGCAGTTTTGGACAATATTGATGAAGGAACTAAAAGTGTTCTCAAGCGTATAATCCATTCCTTTTTTGAAAGAAATGAACCACCAACTGCAAACAAAATTTTAGCAGCGGTGCATGAAGATGATTATTTGCCTCATCTTAAACGGAGTACTTTGTGACGATTACTTTCGGACTTTTTATTTCTTTGTGTTGTAATGTAATTGTGTTTGGCATTATAGGTTCTCAAAAAGGTCACGTAATAGTGCCCTAAGGGAAGAACATAGAAGTTGTAGTTTTTAGATGAGACTTGGGTGAACGCTGGCCTTACTGTAAGTAAAGTATGGTTTTTTTTTTCGAAGGAGAAATAGGAACTGCTCGCCGGTTCTGACTGTTCAGTGTAAAAAATAAAAGTGACAACATATATTATTTTTCCAATTATATTATATACGTTTATCTTATTATCGTTGTTTTAATATTATTTACAAATTTATGTATATGTAGGGCTTTTAAAGTCTATTTTTTTCTACTGATATAAGTACCAAATGTATTGTAATGATGAATAAAGCCATTCTATTATTATATTATATTGATATCGTTCATAACTTTCTTATACCAAAGTTTACTGAATACTATTAGTAAACTTTGCTTATACGTAGGAGCTGTAATAGATAGAAAACCTTGTGAAAATTAAGAAGAAGTAGGTAGGTATGTGTTTATTTATTTGGACATGTTAAAACTTACAAGTAGTTAAGTTCTTGCCTTCTAGCAAATGATAGGCTTTTTAAAGATTAAGAATAAAAATAGTATAGTATAGTTTTTATTGCTTGAACATTCCACGACTATTCGTAAAAAGAACCAAAAGTAATCTTACGATAGATATTAATAAATAAATATGTACAGTGGTGGAAACCAAGAAGTAAACGACTCGGCAGATTTGGCTATTGAGTAGTGCATGGGGGTCATTGGGGTTTATCCAGTGGAGTAATCTATGTGAAATTGTTACAGTAAATCACAAACTAATCTTTTTTGCCTGAAATAACCTCATACTTTCTTTTAAATATGTGGAAATAACTCGCGAAAGCACCTAACCTAAAAACTACAAATGTCAACAACAAACCATCAATCAGATCAGCTGGTCTAGACGACCGGAAATGGCGGAAATATCGGAAATAAATGTCTCTGATAAAGTAACTTGAGTTTGCGCAATGCGGACTAACTTCGTTTAAATTTTCGCGGGAATAAGTATTATTTTTAAAAATCCAAAATTGAAAATGTATAATAGAAAATTTAATGGGAATAAACATTATAAAAATACAGTATAGCTGTAGTATAAAATATAACACGTATAATAAACAAATTTTGTTGAAGCTATCTCAACTTTCTTTAATTTCATCGTGTAAAACTGACTATTGCGCACACCGTTCTGCGCAACCATAAAATTAATGGGGAGGAGTCTATGGATTTTTGTTGGTGGTACAGAGTATAGAGTAAAGTTGATAGAGAATGTACGGTGTCCCACGTAAGAGGCTCACTTGATTACCTGTCTTTATCTTTGGGCTAAAATGAAAAACCAAAATCTATTTTCATGAATTTTTTTATGAGGAATTCGATTGTATGGTCGAATAAACGATAGAACCTTTAATATATGATGTATTGTCAAAAAACTGATTTTCCAAATTTTTTTCACCCTGCATATTATTGTGAAAATCAATATGGCGTATTATTGTGGTTATAAAAGCATATGCCATTCATACATCTAACTTCCGGTTTATCCGGAAATAGCTAACATCCGACAACATTTTGGCTACAACCTGTATGATATGTTTCGTGTGAACGTGTGAAGTATACTTACATAAAGAAGAGTGTTCTTAAAAAATAATCTACCTTGAATTACCCTTTAGATCAATACGGTGAGATGAAACTCTGCCATATACCTAACTAGATTGATTATATTAACTATCTTGGGATATTTATGATATATCGTTTTTTATTTTATTCGAAAGCCATATATTTTATTCAAGAAATGCCATTGCATATTATATGGAAAGGCTCGAAGTACCCCACTGTATTTTTTTATGTATATATTAAGCCGTTTGCTTTGCTGTGTGGTTGTTTAAAATATTCCCTATATGGTAATACATTGTTGTATGTTCAAGAAATGGTAAATCATATCGTAGAAATAGCCCAAACCATCTCACACGGAGTTTCTTTTATTCATTACGTCTCCGAGCTAACTCTGTTTTTTTGTTTCGTTTCAGGTGAGTGAGCAGAAAAGGTCACCCCCCTAGTTCCTACTTCGTTTGGTGGATTTGCGCTGCGATTGATTTGGATTCAGTATGCTAGCATATCGTTCTTGACCCTTTTCCAGGCAGGCCCTTTGCGTCGTGCCCAGTCGGCAAGTATAATCCATCTATTAGTTAGATTTACAAGGGACAAAAATGCCTTTCCATGCACATTCTTAATGGAATGGTATATACATATATTTAAATAATAGATTTTTTTACTACTGTGCGTCAATGGATAGGATTAAATTGGTAAGTTAAAGCAAGAATAAAGATTAAGAGTATTTTATTAGAAACCTCGACACAATAGGTAATTTTAAACAATTTATTTATAGCAAATATGTAAGAAAATTGCGTTAACAGCATTGAGTAAAAATAATAAAGAGGCGCAACTGTCAAGGTTTCGAGATTTTAGTGTTGTATTTTTTCACCAATAGCTTCATGATTGTCTTCAATTTTAAGGGCTATACAGCCACATTACAAATACCTTCCCGTAGCACTAAAAATTGTAAACAATCATGAAGTTATTGGCAAAAAAATACAATACTAAAATCTCGAAACCTTGACAGTTGCAACTCTTTATTATTTTTTACTCAATGGTTAACAGTAAATTCTATATTCAAAGTAAGTTGTGTGTGTGTGTGTTTGGAATGAAGAAAGCAGGCGATTATTAGATAGGGGGTTTAATATACAATTCAGGGGGCACAAAGAGCAAACGACTTTTATATATAATGGCAAAGATGTTAATTAGTGTGTACATTAGAACCCCTATATCATGGGATATAGGTATCTTACTAGTTACGTTCTTCTAAAATCCGCACCCACACAACTACGTAGGCTCGCCCACTGAGGTTGATCCTACAATTTTTAAGATTTGTTTTTCATTAAATGGCACTTCAACAGGGACAAACGTAATTGCGCCTCACTTTGACAGACCTGAGTAGAATAAAAATTTGGGAAGTATAATCCAGTTAATCGTGTCAAAATTTTGCCGTTTTTTAAGAAATTAAGGTTGGGCAAAAGTTTAGAATTATAGTCCTCCAATTTCTTAGTAATTAGCGCTTCTCAGCGCCATTGCCATGGTGTAACTGTTATATTAAAGTTTTTCATTATTAAACTTTGTTTCCCGGGATAAAGGATATCATTATTAAATGAATATGTGATATTAGTCTAAATATACGAGTCTTTAAAGATGAAACAAAATTAGTAATCGTATCTTTTTCAAAACCTAATTCAATAATAGTAAGCTACATTTTTGGTGTTAAAAGGGTTGCGCTTGCAAACCAGGTATATAAAAACAAATAATTATGCTCTATGTTTACAAATGCTATTCAATATGTTGACAAGCAACGGTTCCCACATCCGTACGCAAGTGATTAAAGAGATCTAAGCTGCATTCAAATGATTTTTCTCGCATAATTTCACACTTCTCTCAACTGATTATTATCAGTTAACAATTTCCACTAATCGCCTATCTCATTAGATCCATTGCGCAGAATTCCTTCAGTTCCTTCAAATGTCGGTCTCATTAGGACAAACTGGGAAGTTTATTGAATTCAAGTCTCCTTAATTGTTAGTCAAGGTGAAATTAGTGGACACACTAAGACCTTATAATTTGTAAAGCTTCTTGCCAACCGTTTCAAACACTCTGCCAACACGATGGGCGGATTTGCTTTACAGAAGGGATTAGTTGGGGTTAACTTAAACTGCTTAAAACTAATGGTGGGTGTCGGATCAGGAGAATCGAGGGGAGGATGTGATTTAGGTCATAGTTCAGGACTTAAAGGCTAAACTTGGACATTCTTAATTGTTTATTTAGTTTGTTGGTGACCTTGATGGGGAGTCTATCCGTCACACAGGATTTGAGTTATTACATCGAAATAAAACAAGTTTACAAAAAAAGATTTAATTTATAATACAATTAGGCACTGCAGCAATATTTGCTATAAATAAAGGTATGACACATTAAGTAAAATCGTCTCGTATCGAATATGAATATGTACTCAGTTTTATTACTCATAGCGCGGTCTTGGGGTACATAATTATTAACACCGAATTAATGATAATACTATTAGGAATACTTATAAAGTTTTTGCCATTTACCCCAAGAAAGAAACATGATGCAGTTACGGACACGTGTTGTAACGAAGTGATTTTTCCAATCAAGGAGTGTTCATTTTTGCTTTAAATATTACCGTCACTTGGGTACACCCTGCCGCTGTTTTAGTAAGAAAGTCCTGTTCTAATTAAGTTATTAATGAGTTGTTAAAAAGTCCGCTGGTAAACAAGCAGTTCAGTAATTAATTGATTAATTTTCGACAATCCCTCGTATAAGTAAAATCCGAGAAATATTATAAATAATGGCCGAGCCGGAAATAAAAATCATTCGTTACTAAAATTGTTAATCCTTGCCCGTTTTAATCCGTTTCTTTTTGCAATATAGTATAGAAATTCCCGGTTATATACGTTCTGAATTGATGCGCCTACTTGCATAATCCGCTGCACCTCTGCAAGTTACGCCGGGTTGTGCATCCGAATCCTTCGTTTCACGTCGGTGACCACCCCTCTATCACGCGACCTAGATACGTCATAAAGTTTACAAAAGGAAGAGGAACGCTCATTCCGCTCTCATTCCGAGAAAACCGGCAGCAGTTCATGTTCATTCCGAGATAGTCCGCACCAGATCCGATTTACCGTCAGCCATTGAAGATCAATCCGAAGCCGTCAACATTTCAGTACCGCCGCTCCGAGTTTTTAATAGTAAATTTCTTCGAATATAATCTTGGTAAGAATTCACCGTAACCTGCTACGTTCTGTAGGTACTGCCTTCAGTTAAGTATAGATATTGAGAGGTCTTATTTTCCGTGAGTATCGCCGTATATTGCTACCAAAGTAAACTAGAGCTAATTCATAATACCTTCGTTGGTTTATTCTTTTTATTATTGCATAAATTGTACACCAACTGATCAGATTTTCTCGCTCGGGTGACCTGAGAGGTTTCCATGTACAAGGGTTTCCGGAAAACCCACTGTAATTAGAAAAGTCATTCCTAAAAGTGCATCCACCGATTAGATTTTCTCGCTCGGGTGATCTATGAGGTGTCAATGTACCAGGGTGACTAGAAAACTTGTTGTAAATAAAATAGCCGTTCAAAAATAGCTCTACGTTTGTGGCAGTAGTTCGCCGTATTTTCAAATACCAGTAAAAGACGTAAATATCTATAGCTAATCGATTGCCCGCCGTTTATAATACATCCTATTGGAAAGATCCGTTTGCTTGTCGTACACAATTATTTATAAATTCAACGTCTCCGAAAATTCTGCCGTAAAATCGCGTAAAGATTCTTGATTGCCAGCTTGACTTGTTTTTAATCATTTTGAAATAGTTTTATACACACTCGACTGTACAGTCGTGGAGGTTTTAGAGTAAATTATTCTGTTTCCAAATTACTACTGAATAAATACGTTATTTTAAAGAGGTAAAATTCACGAGTTCTTATTTCTGTCATTTATTTCTGATTAACCCGTTTGAGCAGCATGATCGAAATCCATATAGATCTCCAGCTCCGACCCCTGGCAATTCCGTATCTCAGCTGTTTCGCTATTCAGGGTTCTTCTCCCAATTAGGAGAGCCAAAAAAGTGTAGTTCTTTGATTAAAGGACTGGCGCCCGAGATTTCCGTATAAAAGATTACGTAAGTATCTTGACTAAAAGCACCGTAAGTAATAGGCACCATCACAGTGTTTCGGAGTTATTGCTCCTCATCAGCGTAGCGTAGCTTAATGGATCCGTGTGAATAGGATCAGAAACAATATGAATATCTGAACAATGTGAATATCTGATTAAAATCACATTTAACTTCAGCCTACAGAAATAATACTCCCGAAAAGTCTTCGATGTTAGTAGCTTTGTAAATATCACACATACAATAAAAAAAGTTTAATAGCATATATTGAAAATGTTCAACATGCGAAAAACAATTATTCTTGAACACAACAATGCATACTGTGACTGTGTACAAAGCAAGAAAGAAACAAAGTTGGAAATTATAAAAAGTTCAGTTATTATTTTCTCTTTTACTCGGAAAGATCTTTTGTATTCAAAGCATTCACTAGTAAGGGAAAAGTGTGTATGTGGATTTTATTGTAACGTAAGGTTTCGATTACAATTTGCTAATGTGTTTGAGGCGTATTCTCCTCGACTACTGCAGACACCATAAAAATGTCGTTGAGTAAAGAAATTATTATATACATCTTCATTCAGATTCGTTGCTAAATGCTACAGGTTACAAAAATATTTATTAAATTCAACACTGTTTCCAAATTAAATTACCCGATAAGAGGTGGTTTGATAAATGGTAGTTATTTCATCTGATATGGTCCAACAATACTTTCAAAAAACTTACTTAAAGACAAATAACGCCAGTAATCACATTATTATAAACATACTTATATTATGTAAAATGGCACTTTGCGAATTATTACAAACTTGATATATTTTCACCAACATCAATTTGAAGTTAGATAGATAAATTTAAATGCTTAAGTCGACGTAAATAAAGGAATGGAAATAAATTGTTTCATTAGGGCCCTTTGTATAAACTTTCATTATTGAACAAGTTTCATAATAAAATGTATTTGCTTTAAGTTTTCATATAAAAGATATAAACAATTATTATTAGCATAAAAGAAAACCCGAACAAACAGTTATTAAATAAAGTTTCAGTGTACTTTGTAAATAAATATACTTTGAAGCACTGAAACTTTAAAATGTCGTTTCGGCTCAGTCAGAATTTTCTAATATCATGGCTTGAATGGAACTTGTAGAGAGCAGAGGTTAATTAAAGTTTCTCAAATACCAGAAATTAATCAAGATAGAACAAGCAAAAATTACTCAGCAAATAGATAAAAATTCATTAATGACAAATTGCGTGAATTTTAATTATAACTTTGAGGCGCTCTTTAATAAAATTTTAACTAATTTACCTGTACTTTCAAATTCCTATCAAAATTTCTCGCAACAATTTTCTTAATCTCTTCCGTTCAAATGTAAGTTTTCTGCTCTTTTGGAATATGGTTTACATCGGTATTTGCTGAACTTATACGTAAAATAGAACCATTAAGTGTTTTCAAAATTAAAGGTTAAAATAATTATTTAAATTTAAGAGAGATGGAGCTCATTAATTAAAATCGTAATATAATAATAATAATAATAGTAGGTAAGAATTATGCTTACATTAAATTAAGTTTTGAAATCTCAGATGTAAAAAGGAAAGAAAAGTTTAGTCCACAGAAAGTAGCACCGCGGGCGAAATTTGTAAATAAAGAACATAGATAGATATCTGTTAAGAAAGAGATGATCGACCACTAAGTTTCTCGAAGTAAAATCTGAGGCAGAAGTAGCTAGTTGCTACTGCGCATCCAATAGCCAGCCGCAGAGTTACTAATAATATAATTTTTTTTAAATCGGCATTAAAGTACCTCAAAATCGTCATTAAAGTGATAGAAATAGTCATTAAAGTAATCCATTATTGTACGATTTTTGTAGTTGGCCTAGGTGACAGATAAACGCAAACATTAATTTTTTATTGCTTGTGATAATTATTGTGTTGTAACAAAAGGTAAATAAATACAGTTTTTTAAATTCAGAATTGTATTATCACTATTATAATTGCTAAAAATAATTGTTTTCTTATAAAAAATTATTCCGACTTGACATTTAAAAATAATTATGACATTTCCTAAGGTCACTTAAAATTTTAAATAATTATGACATTTCTTAATGTCACTGAAAATTATTTAAAAAATAGAGTTAATTAATCTTAATTTCCTAGTTTTTGGATTTAAAAAAAAAATGTAATATGCACTCATGTGGTTTATTTGCCTCGGATTCGTGATAAAAAGATTAACTTTAATGCCTTGATACATAAATAACTATTAGTATCTTTCAAATTATTTTAAAGATAAAATATCTTGTTGGCTGCCTAATGACGACGTTCCTTTAATAGATGGTAGACCCACCAACTGCACCAAATTCTATTATCTGTATATAGGAGGTACATGTAAGAGTGGCGTCAATAGCACCTTCCTGTTTAAAACTTCGATTGACTATATTTTTAAAAAAAAGTTTATTGTCGTAATTAAGTGTTGGCTTTATCATTAATATTTTGTTTCTGGCGGATTGACCTAGTCTTATAGTATCGCAGAAAAGTATATTATTTGAGATTAAATAATATTTTATACCATAATAAATAATAATATATAGATGTGTAGACTAAAAGGTTGCATCTAGCATTAGAAATAGTCAGTCATAAAATGTATTAAAACGCGAATCAGACTAGTAGTTAATCCTATTTCTTGCTAAATGTCACTGTGTCTTGGAGAGATACTAAAAACGATTAATTTGGTTTCAAGAAGAGACCAATTAAAAATGTAGTAACTTGTACTCGTATGTCATGTAACGGTTGAAGTTTCAACTTAAGTTTTATAGGTAGTAGAATTTAACTCTTACGCTGTAATTTCGTACAGACAAAGTAATCTTTCACCGCTTTTATAAATGTTGTAAGTTGTCGTTGCAGAAATGTTTTTTTGTCGCCGGTTTAACTTAGACATGGAAATTCAAATATTCAAAGAACAGCAGGGTAGGAACAAGATTGCAAGGAGAGGAAATTGCTCCACATAAAATCCTGCCTGAATCGCAAGTTCCTTATAAATCAGTCGTCCAGCTCCCTAGCATCTCCCCTGATTTAGCTTGGCTGCCGGTCAAACGACGTCCGAATGATAAAAAGGTGATAACAGTGAGATATTTCACTTTCAATCACTGGCCGGTCATCAAGTTCAAGTCGTATATTTTATATCGCGATATCGACTACATAAAGCTGTTGATAGCTGACTAGATTCCACTGGTCCTACTATATCTCCCGGATAAAAATTTTTTTTCTGGAGAATATAACAAACCTTTGGGAATAAGAAGATTATCGGTATTTCTAATACACAGTTCTGCTATAAATGGTATGCTATTATTTCTTGACGTTATGCTATTAGTTCGTTAATATACATTGTTAAATGAAAAAACAAAAAATTGCTTGTCATATATAAATTTGAGGAAATTATTTTTTTGCCGCGTCAGAGTATATGGAATTAACCAGTAATCCTGATGCAGTTCCAACCTTTATATTTGAAGATTATAATTTCATGTACCTGTCACCTCATGAAGACTCGTGTTTAATTTGTTGAAACATTTGCTGAAGTCTGAAAATAATATAAACTCGGTCAAAGGTGAGACACTCAGATTTAACAAACTTATGTTCAATTTCGATCATTTGTAACTTGCGTCCTATTTGTCAAATAGAAATCAATCCGTCGGATAACATGCAACATATGAAATTTCACATGGTGTCTTTTCTGAGATACTGAGATTCTGAAACATATTTATAAACAACATTGACGATGAATTTTTTTTATGTAAACAACGAAAAATATTTGATGTTACTGAGATTATGAAACATATTTATAAACAACATTGACGATGAATTTTTTTTATGTAAACAACGAAAAATATTTGATGTTAGAAAGAAATATTAGAGGTATAATTCAACTTAAGCTGAATCCTAAATCAGATTTCCAACTGGTATTTAGCAAATAAATTTACTGCTTTATCTTCAAAGTTGCAATGATTTGTCTTATAAACTGGCATTTAATTATAAACTTGCAGGTACCATTTAAAGAGCAACTAAGTATCATAAATGATCTTGATTATAAAGTCTGTAATTTACCGCTCTTGTCGACACAACACTATCTGAAGCTTATAAAACTTAAGAAGTTATTGGTTGAAGCAGTAGGATATTTACTGATTTAACTGGATTACATGTTTTACCCTAAATGGAATTAAAAAATAACCTAGTGAAAATTTGTTAGATTTTTCTCGAATTGTTTAGTCAGTGACTTCAACAGATATCACGTTTTTGAGATATGATACCATCGACATTTTTTTCTGCTGCTATATTTTTTTCCAGATAGATACTTCTTCATGAATTAAAATGATTAAGGTTTAAATATGTATTTTCTGCTTCAAAGACCTATTGAAATAGTAAAATAGAAATTTATTCATGCTTATATATTTAACACATAAAGATTGAGGAAGAAAAAATCAATAAATGTGCATTTATTGTAGAAATTAGAAAAGTGTGCATTTTAAAAACCTGGAATGTGTTCAACGTAAACATTTCAAATTATTTTATTTGCCTATTAATTTATCACAAGCTGAACTGACATGACGCGTAAAACTCACATATGACAAGCTTCTTAAAAAAGCTTGAGTGAGTATCATTCGTAGGTATTTTTATGCAAAATTCTCCACAATTAATTAATTATTTTAGCTCGTCCCTTGTGTTGGTAAAACTGCCACAAAAACCAGATAGACGTAAAATGAGGGAATAAAGGCCGTAATGGCAAAGATATTATATGGGCGTGGTAGCGTATAAGCCATGCTAAACGGTGAAAAACTAAAATTTGCATATGCATTTGGCTTCGTTCTAGAAACTTATTGAGAGTGAAAGATGCGATATTAAATTTATAAAAACAAACGTTTAGTGCCTGAAAAGGGATAATGATGGGATTTTTAATATTCTGAATATAATTTCTGTTAGAAATGTAAATCACGGTATACCAAAATTTGAAGCAAAATATTTTTTTATAGTAAAAAAGAAAATAACCAATTAGGGTTTTGTGATAAATTAATTATTTTATTACTTTGTAAAAAAAGCCCAATATAACTTGCTCGTTTTATCTTCGTGGATGGATATCAAACATTTTTAGGTTCCTTCTCTGTGAGTTTGGACGACTACCTATTTAGAAATTAATTCTTGAACCTCCCCAAACTAAAAAATTTAATTAAAACAATTATTTAACCGAGTACATAAACATGCACGTTTTACATTAGTTTACTGTGCTTCGCCACCGTTATCCAACACTTGATTTACATACCACTAATGACATTTCGCATAAAACTACGTTACATGTAATGACTTTTTTTATTTTAGCTAAACTGTATGTATAGAAATAAAAGGATGCAGATACACAGTTATTGTTATCTCTGATTTGGTAAAAAAAATATGCTCGACTGAGAGATAACCGCTGCTACATCTACGACAAGAGGTTCAAGACAATTTTTTCTGAATTACACGTATGAATTCGACGTGCAGCGATCAATCTTTCTTACATTTTACTACGATTTGGTGGAAGTTTTTCTTGTGCGGGAGTCTATTCAGGAATATAAAGTAGGGCGATAAAATATTTATATATAACCTGTACTACGCTTTGAAAACGTTATTCAATTCATTTCTCTCATATTTGGTTGTTATTCACTTTATCTTTGTATATGCAAGTTCCATTAGAGGCACGTAGAAAGAAGCGCAAATTTGAATATTATTCTTTATTCTTAAAGCGAATGGAATGAAATGTTTCTAGCAATACCCTGTTTTCTGAAGTTTCGGAAAAATTCTATATGGGTACACCAAAATTAATAACAAAATTAATTAGTTTATACACGAGCAGTGTATAATAATTAAAATAGTTGCTGCTTCGTAATAAATTAACTTTGACTCGTTGGAGTAAGGTGCAGGGTAATATTTGATATAGGTACTTATTTATATTGAAGTTCTACTTCTGAACATATGAACATTAAAGTCTGTTGAACGCAAAAAACAACTACTTTTCATAACTAAGTATATGATATAAAATATCGAATTCAACAACAGAATAATTCATAGCGTCCAAAGCAACAAATATATTGAATTTAAAAAATACTTAACTTACCACAAAATTCATTCATTATGGATAATTAAAAAACGATATACCACGATATGTACAAATGTACATGCTCTTCCATTCTTATTGGAAATAATCAGGAGGCTGTGTATCTTCTTCCAAGAAAACCTAGTCTTTATCAATTTTTATAAACCTACTTATTTTTTCCACAAAATAAATAATCCTGCCCTGCTTTAGTCATTTTTCTGTCTGCTTTATGCGTGGTTGGATGGTTGTACCCACACGGACGTGATATATTTTATTTGTGGGTATATCACAGATAAATGTATTTTTTAGAGCACAAGATGTTGATATAATGAAAACAAATAAAATCATAACAGGATCTCCTCGCGTTTTCTCGTTTCGTTTTTTCTATAATTCCTGAGAAAATTCAGTGACAAATATCCACTCTTCCAAAAACGGAATTTTCGTAAATATATGCATTGCGAATTGTAACAATTTCGTATTAGCAAAGAGATCATAATTTAACAGCATTCGGATTAAACTTTTATATAAAGTGGCTGATTTAACTTGCATCAACATTTAAACCAATTATGATAACAAAGTGTAGTTGTGTTTCACTAGATTTTAAATTGGGTTGACAAAAAGTATCTATACATATAAAATTTTTATAAACATTATACAGGGTGTCCCGATTTTAAACCGACAAACTTCGGGTATAGAAAGTTCATGTAATTATGACATACCCCTTCTAACATTTCTTCTCTATCGAGCCTCCTAACGAAGATACAGGGTGTTGAAAATTCAATTTATTTTTTGTTTTTCTTTAATAACTTCCACATTAAAGATAGGGAAACCAAACTTGGTACACATAGTTAGGTTGTGAGGGTCCATCTTTGCTATGGTTCAGAGTTGAACTGAGGCGCGCCAGTGGCGTGCGGTGTGGTCACGTCGACATAATTTTAAAGAAAAAAGTATGTGCTCTAATTTTTTCGCAATTCTGATCAGATTTTCATAATTTACGGTTAATTTTCCTAAAAAAGTTGCTCATGTAAAATTTTGACTGAGGCATTAGTTTTCGAGATATTTGCGTCTGAACAAAACAATGCACTAAAAACACAATTTTCATGTCGGGAATAGTTCTGATGAAATCACGACATATCCCTTCTAAAATTTCTCTATAGCCATTCCTAACGGTGTTGATTTTTTTTATATTTGGATGTTGATAATTTGTTTATGTAATTTCGTAACAAACAAATTTTTCTTTTGACAGAAATAATATTGACTTGTAAAAGGCCTTAAAAACGTTTCATTGCAAAAGAAGAAAAACATTAAAAACATTAAATTGACAGTTCAGTTCAGTATATCCCTTCGAAAATCAGATTGAAAATAATTTTTAAAGGGCTATCTTAATTAATTAATTGTGTTTTTGGTGCATCGTTTTGTTCAGACGCAAATATCTCGAAAACTAATGCCTCAGTCAAAATTTTATATGAGCAAGTTTTTTTAGAAAATTAACCGTAAATTATGAAAATCTGATCAGAATTGCGAAAAAAACTAGTGCACATACTTTTTTCCTTAAAATTATGTCGACGTGACCACACCGCACGCCACTGGCGCCTCAGTTCAACTCTGAACCATAGCAAAGATGGACCCTCACAACCTAACTATGTGTATCAAGTTTGGTTTCCCCATCATTAATATTGTGGAAGTTATTAAAGAAAAACAAAAAATAAATTGAATTTTCAACACCCTGTATCTCCGTTAGGAGGCTCGATAGAGAAGAAATGTTAGAAGGGGTATGTCATAATTTCATGTGAACTTTCTGTACCCGAAGTTTGTCGGTTTAAAATCGGGACACCCTGTATAGGGAGCGGGCTTATATTTTATACAACTTTGTACAAATAATAATCTTTGTTACCGTATGTATTCCTAATACCTACAAAAATAATAATGCAGCATTTTTACTGATAATTCTTTAAAAAAGCAGACGCTGAAAAACTAATTAGCGAATTAAAATTAAAACGTTACTTCTGCGTCACATCTCAGATTTATATGAAAATATGCACATTAAAACCTATCCAATTTTCAGCAGCAAAATTATACTTTCTTTCTCTATATTCATAGCTTCCAACGTATTAATGTGTGCCCCAAACACCGTTATGGGATCAGCCGGAGTCATTAGCAGAACTACACTGTGCATAATTAATGTTGGTGTTGGTGGAAATGAGGATTTACCAGGCCCCAAGGGAGCAGTAACATATTTAAACGAATTTACGGACATTGAGTTGAAAGACTCAGATGGGTAGATGGAAAAACTTGCATAATTTACATAATAAATCAAAATCTTGAATTATTATCCCTGTTCCAATGAAAAACAGTGCATGTACAATATGTACATGTTTGACGTAAGTTCGCGGTTAATAACACAAAAATTTATTATTTCACATCATACGTATTTCATTTTACAGACCTTTACACGAGCCAGTTTTATTATTTAGGTTCTCCTGGAAAACAAATGCCGCGCATGGATTTGCGATAGGTACCTATCGTGATGGTGTATGATATTAATAGTTTCAGTTTTTAGTGAAATTTAAAGTGTTTAAAGTATAATGTTTGTGTACTGATAAAAAAATTGAGTGAGGGTTATTCTGTGTGTAAAGTTTTATTTTAGTGATGTTTTAGTGGCATTAAGGTAAGGTAGGTAAAGTGTGATAAAAAAAAAAACCTACAATAATTAAGATAAAGTTGATATGCTTACAGCATACTATTTGTCGGGGAAAGGGGAACTGCTGCAAGAAGACTTTATGAAGAAGAATATCCTAGCAGACCAATCCCGAATAATAAAATGCTTACGACATTAGTTCAACATGTCAGGGATTATTTGCTTTACTATTAAATTCCCCGTATTTTATTTGAATCGTGAAGTTTGGCAACAACACACAGAGCAGGAATCGTACAAGACACGCGCGGTCGTTTCAGTCATTAATCATTACTCTCATTAGCGCATTCCATTGGTGGGGTACCCAAATTAAAATAAATAGGGTTATTCATTTTCCATAGCACGTTTAAAAAACTGTAATTTCGTGTTCCAATAGTTGAAAGTTGTCGCACCAATAAATATGACCTACATAAAGATTTACCCTGTTTAGTAAACGCACCATTTTTACATTGTTTTAATGCAGGCAAGTGAAATTTACTAGGATAGATATTGATTTACCATTGGCGCCGGGAAGTAATTGGGAACTTACCTCCCTAGGGACAAAAAGTAAAAACACATCGATTTTGTAAGCTGTTTCGTAGCGTTTTATTGTAAAAAAGAACTGGCAGCTTCTTCTTTTTCACATTCATGTTAACGACTAATAACAACTTTTTTAAAAGTCACTTACCTCCCTAGGGATAAAAAGGCACATCGGCTTTATAAGCTGCATCGTAGATCTGATATACCTGACAGAAATATTTAAAGTAATGTCAAAATAAAATAGTGCGAAATTAAAAAATTGCCTTTTTATTTGATTTGTAATTAGGGAGTGGGAAAAATATTATGAACAACACGGGAAGTAGGTAATTTTTACCAATTTTGGGCTTTTTTATACCGGCCCTCGTTTTCACTTGGGCGTAAAACCGCCCTCAACTCGTAAGTAATACCTACTTCCCTTATTATTTAAATAACTATTACATTTCCTTTATTTTTTTTGTTATATATTGATTTTGATATTGAAAAATTGTTAAAAAAATTAATTGTGGATAATTTAGTTTTTAAATTTCATATACCTACATTCAAATGTTTTAAATGTTAATTATTTGTAAAATGAACGAAGTAATAGATTACATAAGTATTACAAAAAATAATTAAAATTCTGTAGAACTGCGAATTTTCCCCGCCGGTTTTCTGTCTCGATCGTTTCCGCAGTAAATTGAAGAAATCAATTTGAAACTAATTCCAAGACTTACCAGAATGTCTTGCCAATTGCATTCCAAATTATAATAATGTTGTACAACACCTTAAATCTATCTGCAGATTGAAAATATAAACAAATTATTCCCTAAATTTTTTTACAGATAATACGATTTTTTAGGTGTGGACTGTAAATAAAACTATATTATATTAGTTCATATTTGAATCTATTCAGTGTTTAAAACAATTTTTTAAAGTAATTATTGGCTCTTTATATTTAGCGAAGGACCAAAAATTCATTCTTCCATTTTATTTTTGTAGTTTAAACTGAGGCTCTGGCGTTTGCCCCTTGCGTCCGCCTATGCTAACACTTTCTTATTCGTGTCAGGCCATCATTCCTTTTATTATAAAAATGTATTTGGTAATAATCACCATAAATTTACTGAGTGCTATGTATAACGGAAATTAAATATTGATTCTATTTTTAGCTTATTTCACTTCGGACTTTTCTTGCAACTTTACCGTTATTATGTTATCACTTTATACTTTTTCTCCCTCTTATTCCTGCAGCAGAAATTTTAGCAAGTTTTATAAAATACAAGCAAATTTACCGGAAGAATACAACTAGAGCTTTCCGGGACGTGAAGTTAAGTCATTTGTTGTACACTCATTTCAAGAATATCTAGTACACTTATAGCATTCGTATTTATTCTCCTTTGCGTCATAGGTTCACACTTTTAATTCATACCATTTCTTTTTCTAATCTTACTACGCATGTTTTTGTAGTAAGTCGTAAGAATCACCTGAAGCTAATCGTGGATCCTCCTGAAGAGCCACTCAAGTCACTTCTGGTTCTGTGCCAGATTTGTTTATCTGCTGTTGTCATCTGTCAAAATCGACTCAATTATATCTACAAACCACCAAATTGAAGTAGGTACTTCAATTTTGTCATATCCAAATTCACATCCTGTTAATGAAATAGTTTTTTTACCTTTCTTCAAATTGGTAATCGATATATCGTATCAATTGATCAGAAATTGCATTTCCTATATGACTATCATGTTAATATACAGGCTGATCCAAATTAAGTGTCCATCATTGGTAACTTTAAGAAAATTATATTATAATTGACCACGTCGATAAAGGCGTGTTTGACAATCCTTACCGCCGCGGCCGTCAAAGACGCTGACGCTTTTATGAGCTTTATATGAATGTGGCCAACTTTACATCCAATTTAACTTCTAGTAAGAGATGCAGATATTTTGTTAGTAAGGTTGGATTTTTAACAAAATTTGCCGCGTCGAATACCTATTTCATATTTTATAAATCTATGTTAATTAACTATTGATAATCACGAATCGTGATATTTAACTAAATTAATAATTCAACATCAAAATATTTAAATCTTGCATTAATGTCCTCGCATCCAAACTATATATAAATATTTTGTGTATATTATATGAAATATAGCACCAACAAATTTCACTTGAACCTTCCATTACGGCAGCATATAAAATGATAAATTACACTAAAGCTTTTTTAATTTATCTTGATACATGCTTTCCTCGGCACTGTCACGACCTATGAACCCGCAATATACAACAGTAACCAGTGACACAACTTGAAAAAATGTTGCTTTGGATCTAGTTTTTCTATAAAACGTAATATATACGGTGACTATTTTTTTCCCATAAAGACATGGGTTCAACCAGTTGAGGAGTATTAAATATTTCAGAGAGGAAACATAAACGTTGTGTTAAATTTTATAGAAAATACATTTACACTTATTCAAACCTGAGTCTTTGTCGTTAGAAAACGTTTACAGTAAGAATTATTTTAATTAAATCAGATATAATTAAATGTGCATTTTATTTGACACCAATTAATGTTATCATTGCTTATTATCAATAAATCATTTATACAGATAATGAAAGTGATACGTTGTAAAGGGTCCCTGTATAGAAACTTGCGTTTTACCACTCGTGCATTTCCGTCTTTCGTCGCTGTGAGCTCGTCTCTTATTGTCTACGCGATATTTCGTGCCTCATTGCAACTCCAAGATAGCAAAGCATGCATACGAGCAATAAATATTTAAATAAATTGCAGAGTAGTTTTTGCCAAAATAAGTGACGAGAAAATTTCGTTTGCGGAAACAAAAAAACGGAAAAAAAAAAGATTTATCCAAATTTTAAGTGATAAATTACAAGCGATAAATATTTAAATAGATTACAAGGCACGCAACCTAACCGAACTAAACTAAGCGGCAATATTCAGGTAGATGTCAAGATCCGCAGTTTCGTTATCTGTATATTATGTACCTATGTTGTATGCAAACTCAACCTTAAAAATTATAGATAACGGAACCTCTTGTTTGTAATTATTGTGCTGAGAAAACCTGCATGTTTAAAGATATCTATTATTCATTGCCTAGCTGAGATTCTTATTTTGGAAATATCCAATTGCAGAGCTGCGATTCGATTTCGAAACAATAGAAATTACAGTTGAAGCTGAAGCTTGAGAACTAGTTTGTCGCGTTATTTATGATTTTTTCCACCATAGCAATCCCTAGCATCGACATCCCTGTTGCTTTACCTGTAACGCCTAAAGAAAAGAAAGCATTAAACCAATTTAAAAATTGTCCCTTTGTACCTACCTAATTTGTGCGTTCTAAATTTCAAATTGCTATATTCAAAATTGGATGGTACCTTTCGTCATTATCATCAGATATAATTCACTTTTTTGCCATTACCATATAAAAAGTAATCGACGCCCCTGCCACAAATTAGATTTTCGCGAGCTCGTGCTGGCTTATAATATTTGTATGGTTAGTAGTGAATGTAGCGGAATATGATTTATTTCTCCTATATTATTCACGGATGTTCAAAATTGCACTTAAATTACTAAATTCATGAGCACTGGATTTAATCTGTAATTTCATTATTCAGGATATTAACGTTCAGTGCTGGGAATATTTATTTGAAAATGTCAGTATGTACCAACATTCAGATCCGATGTTCTAGATATTATGTAATTGTACTCACTAATGACATAACAACATTCTGCTCTGATGCTCAACGAGATTTAAAGCAGTTAACGTGAAAAACATTATGATAGAAGTGACCAGTTAATATTTTTTTTAATAGTAATATAGCAGCAAATATAGTTTATAACATCAACTACATAATGAATATCTCCCAAGATATTTCTGAACGGCCACCTTTATATTAAAAAAGTGCAAATATTTTAGATTTAAAAAAATATTTTTAAAAGTAAAGGAACTTTTCATCTGCCTTTCCCGCCATTTCCACATATTGTAATGCGCTGTAAACAGGCCATTTAACTATTTTGATTTTTATAATGGGTTCTCAGATCATCATGACAGACAACGGGCGATAATATATTTTTTCGCATTTTGACTAATAATATGCTATTTTACTAAATTCAAAATCGTTTAATAAAGTGGCACTTTGCCATATAGAAATGTCACTGTTAGTAAAAAAACAGTTTGACAGAATATTGTTTATTTAAATATTATCGAGCGGCATTTAAAATATCTTCAGAACAATTTTCTTAATTGTTTTCAGTAGCAAGACTCATTTTTATAATTAATATATAACTTCAAATCAATTCGACTCACAAAAATGAAACTTCATAGTTGTTACGTAAATAAACAAAGCCTGTCAGGTTACTACACAAGTACCTACTATGATATTTTTTAAATTTCAAAATTTGTAATGTTTTTATGTCTATCACTATTTGCTTATAATTATCTACTGACACAAAATGCGAAAAAATAGTATAAACAAATTTCGTAAGAAAAACAGTTTTACTAAACTCATATAGTTTTGAGTTACTCGCTCGCTCGCTGCGCTCGCTCGTACTCAAACACTAATATTCGTTAGTAAAACGTTGCTTTTCTAAACTTGTTTAATGTACTATTGTTTAAAACACGTATTTCTCCAGTTGACAGTTGACATAATATTTGATATTAGTAAGAACTGGCAGGCGCCAACGTGTCACTGCTAGTGCCTAGCCATTTAAAATTTGTAATACAAGAATGGAGTTTTTGTCATAAACCCTTTAGATAAGCAACGGAACAATTATGGACATATGTTTCAGAATTATTTTTCCACATCGACGTAGTTTAGCAAAGAACAGTCTTAATTGTTTTTCGTGATCTATCCTTTCCAGATCCCGTACCTTAAGCTACGCTATACTGGCGCTGATGAGAAACAATAATGCTGATGTACGTATCCATAACTAGTGGGTTGTTTACTTTAGTGGTGTATGGGAAAAAGCCCCTTCTTGTTTTATAATTTAACCACAAAAAAACTATCTTCTTTTATTTTTAATGTCTACACTACGCATTAGATGTAGGTTACTTTTCTATTTATTTAAAACAAACCGGTACCCATTTTTGGACCCTGTATCTGTATTTTCTCTAACATGTTATTTTTTCATATTCTGCCTAGTTCATTTATAGGCAAGTATGTACAGGGTGATCCATAACTCTCTTTTCATCGTAATTAATTCGGTTGCTGTCGAGGTTGCTGTTAATATATTTGATTGTTTTCAAATGTATATATATATATATATATATATATATATATATATATATATATATATATATATATATATATATATATATATATATATATATATATATATATATATGTAGAAAGTCCTGCAGAATCCGAATATGTATTCAGAAAAACAATTGAATGCCAATTTAAAATAATAATAATAAAAATACGATTTTCTTAAAAAAAATCACCCTGTGTATTATTGCATAAAATGATATGGCAACATATTATAGACATACACATGATACTCATTGATGTGTCCAATTTCTGGTTCGGCCGGAAGTGCTTACAATTTATAGCAATTTTTTATTAACCCTGTGTATTTTAATTGTTTCAGATAATACTATCGATTACGAATCCAATGATATATAAAACATCATAGTTTCGCCATTTTATAAGCGAAATAATTCACAAAATTCAAATTTTATGATACATAATACAATTTATTAAATACACAGATTTTAAATTATTCTAGTAGGCCCGCTTGAAAAAAAATTGCCTATCCGATTGTAGCTGTCATTACTATATTATTGATATTGTTAGTGCGTTTTCTGTAATCAAAATGAAATAAAAAAATAAATGAAAAATAACAGATGAAATCGAGGATGAAATTAACAATTTAAACAATAATCCAACAATTTTTAGAAACTTACAAAAAATTTAAAGAAACGAATGAACTGTTGAACAGGATGGGCATTTAATTGAACATTTATTGTAAGCGAATTTTAATTATGTTTGTTTTGTTACTTTAATTCATTTGTTTATAATTGTTTTTGTTTATTAAATTATAAGTTTAGTAAAACTGTTTTTTGAAAATCTCGCTTATAAAATGGTGAAACTATGATGTTTTATATATCATTGGATTCGTAATCGATAGTATTATCTGAAATAATTAAAATATACAGGGTTAATAAAAAATTGCTATAAATTGTAAGCACTTCCGGCCAAACTGGAAGTTGGACATATCAATGAGTATCATGTGTATGTCTATAATATGTTGCCATATCATTTTATGCAATAATATACAGGGTGAAATTTTTTACAAAAATCGTATTTTTATTATTATTATTTTAAATTGGCATTCAATTGTTTTTCTGAATAAATATTCGGATTCTGCAGGACTTTCTACATATACATTTGAAAACAATCAAATATATTAACAGCAACCGAATTATTTACGATGAAAAGAGAGTTATGGATCACCCTGTACGACTTACGAACTTGTCTTAGGTTGCTCACCAAATTTCGTCAAAAACAACAGGATATGGTGCCACGGCACATACTGCACAACTGTCTATTGATGCTGTGAGTCAATTGTTTCCAGGCATTCTCATCGTCTCTCTCCAAACGTGGTAACATTCCTTGGGCTCCAAGGCCACCTGACCTTACCTCAATGGACTTCTTTTTGTTGGGGTGTCTCAAAAACCGCGTATACGTCGTCCCTCCAGTCAATATCGAGGAGTTAAAGGAACTTATTCAAAATGAATTTAACAACATTTCCATTGACATGTGTTTTCCAAAAATTTAAGTCATTTTGCAGGAGTGTTATAAACAATATGACAGGCATATTATGCAAATCTGCATTTGTCGACTTTAATATTTCAATTATAATCTTTAATACATAAATATTTGCTATGACTTTTTAAACTTTAAATTTTACTTCTGGTCATCCTGTATTATTAGACTTAACGACACTAGTAGCTTTAACCTTGGAAGAAATCCGAAATAACTGATTTTAGTGTTCTTGAGGAACAGATATTTGCAGACGCCCCAGATAGTCATTAATATACATTTGCTCCAATGACAACTTGTTCCGTAGAACGTCCATTCTCTGCGTTCAAAGGTAAATTGACCAGTAATGTCACCGACTCACTAAAAGTAATTTAGAAATGTTATCCATTATTTACACAAATCAAATAAGGGTATGTAAACTAGATGAATAATATTAGTTAATGTTGTTACGTTATTTTTTTTACCCCATTATTTTTAAGATTTATGTTTTCATTCTTTGCAATGTTCGGTTATTATTCTGTTTTGTGTAGTAAAGACTTTTTATTATATTTTTTATTTATATGCTTAACTGTTTTTACATTTACGTTTCTTATCCAGTCAAATTAGATAAAAAAATCTCAAACTGGAAAAAAATTTTCCCCTATTTGATTTTTTTGTACGGAGCATGTTGTCAACATTTTAGAAATATCAAAAGTCCCCGTATATCCCGTAAATTACTCACTGGAGCTTAAAATGTTAAAGGTTATAGTTAAAAAAATGGTTATTTGCAAATATCTACGAATGGACTTGATAAATTGGGCTGGGTGGAAAATTTTATTTCTAATTTGACTTGACTTGAAATCTCTTTTTTTACAATTTTTAGTTATTTTGTATATTTTTTTTTTGAGATAATAATTATTCTAAATCTTACTTTTTCATATAATATATTTATAATGTAACTGATTTACGTTTCTGTTATTTGTTTACCTGCTGTCTATATTCAACGATCAATAATAATTTACTCTCTAATTAACTAATACCATTGATGAAATAATCTTTAAATGTCCTAATGAACCTTTTCACAGCACTAAAGTAAATATAATTTAATGATAATGCTGTTGTAACAAAGTGATCTTCTGTTATTTATTTTTAGTATTGCAGTCACTTGGGTACACCCTGTAAATTCGGTAAAGTTGTAATATTGTTTAAATTAAGTTTTAAAACCGCTGGTAAACAAGAAGTAAATTAATTGGGTAACTAAATATATTTCAGTACTTTGGGATCATCCCCGGTATAGTTGAAAATATATAATTTGTTAAAAGTAATATGGACCGGAGAAGTCGAGGTTACTACCTAACTTTGTTAAATAGCTTGTGCGTACCGCTGTGGACAAACTCGAAGTCAACACGCATGATGGTCGAGATGGTAGCGTACATGCGTACCTGCCTCTCACCCAAAAGTCCCGGGTTCGATTAAGGTCGAGGCAGTGGAAAATACTGTGAGAGTGATTTTTCCATTATACACGGATGTTGGATGTGTGTCCCTTGTCTTTAAATGTGTAGCCCCCTCTCGCACAAGGCTCTTCTAGAGCCATCTCAAGAGCCAACTGGGATAAAGGGGGTCGTAATTACATGTGGTGTATTTATTATATTTATTATTATTTATTAGAAACCGAATAGCAAACGAATCCGTTGACACGAATGGCACGTCACGAATTTTGATAATAAATACACCGAGAAAGTGGAAAATAGAGAAAGTTCTTTGTGCACTTAATTGCTAACAAAAACCGGTCCAAAATAAGTAATTTTCCGCCTTAGAATCTGTAAAATATTTTATTCATTATCATTGGTAATGATACGAAACTAATCCGTCACCGTCCACCTGTACCTGACCTGACAAAAAAAATATCCTGCAATTTTGTTATTGTGAGTTAACAACGAATTGTACTCATACCTGAGCTCATGGAATCCTAACTTTGCAAATTACTGTGGTAGTTATTATACGCCGATGAAATTCTAGTCCTCTCGTACGGGAGATAGAATTTGGTCTGAGTATATGACTTCGGTTGGCAGTGGAACCTTAACCCTCTCGTTCGGGAGATAATAATAATAATAATATTAATAAATATACCACGCGGGAGGGGGCTACACATTTAAAGACAAGGGACACACATCCAATATCCGTGTATAATGGAAAAATCCCTCTCACAGTATTTTCCATTGCCACGACCGGGAATCGAACCCGGGACTTTTGGGTGAGAGGCAGATACGCTACTATCTCGACCATCAGTCATTAAACTGATAAAAACTGAGACCAAGGCTTCCGTTAAATTTATATGCATACCCGTCTCGTACCAGTCACATGTTGAATAAGTGACGTAATTATCCTAATAGCTTAGCTCTACCTCGAGGTGCTGGTACTTCGTAGTAATTGTTAAAGGAACCCCTTATATGGGGTACGGATATCTTTGGGTGCCCGAATTTCAAGACAAGAGTCCCGATCTTTTGTATATTGCCTTAATGTCGCGTTTGGCAGCCGTTAACTATCGCCACCTAACGTTTAATCGAAACGCACGCACCATTTTGTGTGTATTAAATCATTTTCCCCGGTTCCGGATCTAACAGTCGGTTGTTTGCCAGCTCACTTTGATTATACTTGTTATATGTATGTAGCAACGGCTAAGCATCAGTGTGTCTTTGTTTGTGTCAAAGCAAAGGCACTGTTTAATAAAATAAGACGTGTACTGTAAATTGTCCAGTCCAACAATAATCCAATAGACCCCTGGACAAGACCTTGTCTTCACTGCAGATATCCTAGCCTCTACTAAAACCACTGAAGGAGAAAGCGTTGTTCCTTACACTCTAAAATAAGGAACTGGCGCCTGAGAAAATATTAGAAAAACTGGCAGGTACAAACAGCCCCGGTAGAATGAAATAGAGAGTCACACTGTTACTTTTTAAGTACACTATTCCTATAAAATGATTACAAAAACTTCCTTTCTTGAGTAAGTGATGTTTATCATATTATCAGTTATTGTAGTTTTTTCTGAAGTTTACTTCAGAATACACCGAATACACCCGAATACACCCAATATCAGCGTTTCCAATATAATACTGGGTATTTATATAGGTATTCATATTCATTTGTTACTCGGCATAATGCGTTAATTTAGCTCAATTAAAATAATTAATTAAACCTAAAACGTATAAAACGCTTATACAGTTAATCTATCCTGCTGGAATCAAAACAAAATTTAATATTAATGACAAAATAACACCATGGGATAGGTAGTTAAAATCCCAGTAATGAAATATTAAATTAACTTCATTGGACGAAACGACTTCTGTAATTAATATTAATACTACGTCATATATGTTCGTAATATTAAAATGGCGTGTAATTGTAATAACAGTTTGTGAGAGCACGCGCTCATCGCATTTCATTATGCTTCTACAAAAAAAAGTGGGCAGAACCCGACCTGTGTGACAATAATATAATAGCAGATTAAAAAGTCTTTACGAATGGCACTTTTCCGCAACTGTATTCTATCTGCTTAATGGAACAGTGGTGTTGGCGGCTTTGTAAATTTGAAAAAGCCGCACTACCTCTGATTAAAACGCCAAGAAAATAGAAATTATTGTTGCAGGCGTTTGACAGATAATCCTCCTGACTTCTTAATTTATTTCCAGTCGTTTTTTTTTTTCAATGAAATTATATTTTTTGAGGCAGCTTCTCGATGTAAATGTGTGCGATTTATTAAAGCTGTAGAGCTACAGTTTCATAAACATGTTTAGAAAATTATGTATTGCATATACATATACAGGGTGTCTCAGAAAGTCTAGGTCAAAATTTGCAGGGGAATTCTACATAAAAAACAAAGTTTATTTTGTTGCATAAATATGTGTCCTAAAATGCTTCGTTTTGGAGTTACAGGGCGTTTAACTTCTCATGAAAAAAAAATGATTGGCCATATCTCTCAAAATAATCAGCCGATATTTTTTAAATTTTTTATGAGAGGTGCTAGTTTCAAGATCTATTAACTGCCAAAATTTCAATTCAACCCCTTGAGTCAGTAGCTTACAACGGTGGTTTGCAGCCCCCTTTTATAAAAAAAAGTACGTCGCTGGTAGCAGGTTACCGAAGAAAACCCCCAAAAAAAAAATATATTCATTTTTGTTCTGCATAACTAACAACTTTTTTGGATTTAGCAATGATTTAAGTAGGATGAAAAGTTAATGGCGCGTGGGTGTGTTGGCGCATGCCATATTGATACATCAACTTGATTTTTGGGCATATCATGAGCAGAAATTTACTATCTATCTATCTATATACATCTGTTGTAGATTATTCGCGCTCTAAAATCATTTATCAATATTTGTTCAACTTATTTTTGGTCTATATTCCTAAAAAAAATGTTTTTGGAAATTAGCCGTTGTTGTCTTCATTATGCTTTGGCAAGCCTGGTACATTCCTATATCTAAATTTGTTTCCGCTTCTAAAGAATAAAATTTTAAATTCTTTGACCGTATTTAATATAGGAATGTATATTTGAGAGAATATTTGCCTTCCTGCGAGCTGTTCGTTTGAACTTCTTTATGATTAATATCTCTCATTGTTGAACATAATGAATTAAAATTTACGTTAGTACATGTCATGTGGAAGAACTGCCTAATAAAGAAGCCTCTTTATGTAGACATAAAAGGTAATTTGCTCTGAAAAAGGTCAAAAACCGATTTTTTATTAAATTAGCTTTCTCTTTCCTCCCAGTCCAAGGGCACGCAATAACATTAAGCAGTCCTATTTTTATTGGTAAAAGTATATCAAGTGTGTAATTATTGTGATGAGGGAAGGTTGTATGTAGAACAAATAACTGCTTTTTTTATAAGAAATATAAATTTTGTTAAGGACACATTTTAGCCGATATTCTTGTTCCGTAAAAATATTATGTGTTCGATGGAAAGGCTGTTTAAGTAACAAATAATCCATTGCTTCAAGCACATATTCCTGTTGAAGTTGAATTGTAAATGCAACGAATATTGATTTAACTTTTATGTACAAATTTCATGAAATGCTCTCTAAATAAACTATGAATTCCACGAAAGCTGACTGTAGTACGTTGAATGACCTATAATAGACAATTATTTATTAAGCAAAGGTTATTGTGCTACCGACCTACCTAATACAATGTTTCATGAGTTGTGAAGGATTAAAGAAAACTTCACGTACTTACATACCTATTGTTTACAACGTTATACAAGCATAACAGGTTATTATAAAAATATCCATTGTTGGAAAAAAAATTATAATTTAAAAAAAATTATTGATTTTTATTAAAAAAATCGGAAAATTGCGGTTTTTTAAAATTGTTTTAAATTGTGAATATTTGGTGTGGACTATTTTAAGCGAGATTATAAGTATTTTTACATGCAAACAATAAGATATAGTATTTTCCTGTTTTGACACGTCTTGTATTGATCGAAGTATTTATTAGTTTATTTAATTCTTGTTAAAACAAAATAAAAAAATGGCTGCGCCCACGCCGCCTACCTCCAATTTACGAAATATATTAAGAGTGGAGAAAGCAGTAAAATTAGTGTTCCTGTACAAATACAATACCTAGTGGAAATCAGTAATAATGTTAATGATAATAATACTGGTATTACTGGTAATCAATATTAGGAATATTGTGATTTCATTTGCATTTGGAATAAATATATAGTACTTATTGGTTTAATTTGTATTTTGACTATTAAAAATAAATGGTGTTTCTGATTTCAGATTTTTCTTTTGATTTTAATCGTCGATTAAAATAAAAAATCACTTGATTAAAATCGTTTATTTAAATCATGATTTAAATCGTGCGACCCTGAAAATATCCAACAGTGATGCACTACTTCTGAACATACGAATATAAATATATTGAAAACACTAGAACGCAATTATATTGTCGAATCTGTTAAGACAACTACTTTACGTACCTAACTATATGTTATAAAACATTAAATTAAATTCCAAAATTGTTGAAAGCAAAAAGATATTGAATACAGACTGTAGATGATTCTGCTCCACATAATAGGCTGTGGCTGCTCATTCAGGAAAATTCTGATGTGCTCTTGTATTTATTTTTATTTCTCCTTATTAACTTACTAATTAATTCTATTCACAAACACTGTGAGAAGCACCACTTTAGTATTTTTATCTCGTCTTTTTTTTTACTGAACCTAATTCGTTATTTGTCTGCGATCGCAAGTGGGTTGCATTATACACCAGGTGCTTAGAAACATTTAATAATAATTATCCTCAAATAGTTGGATTTATAGGACACTGTAATCACTGGACCAGCTGATAGTCACTCTATCTATTGATCATTTTTAATTGCCTGTAGATCCGTGTACAATGTTATGCACGTAACATTTTACCCCTGCTAATTTTTTGGTTTTTTACCTAGAAAAAAAAATGATGAAAAAATGAGTCCAAAGTTGTAGGAAATTTTCTATCGACGAACTATTCCAAAAAACAATTGAACTTCACATTTCGGAGATCATCATTGTAATCAGAAAAAAGTGAGAATTTCAAAAAATGAGAAATATATAGGGTGTTCCATTTAAAAAAACACAAGCTTGATTTGTATATCTCCAAAATGTGGAATTCAATTGTTTTTTTGAATAGTTCGTTGACATCGCAAGAAAATTTCCTACAACTTTGGTCTTATCATTTTTTCTCGGTAAAAAAGCGAAAAAGTTAGCAGGGGTAAAATGTTACGTGCATAACTCTATACAATCGTATAAGCGCGTAACAATGTTCTATATTTGTCATTGTATTTTTACTTATTAGAGTTTATCAAAAATAAAGTGTGCAGTAGGCTTATTTCATTTAATTAACTTCATAGACACATCACACATCATTTTATTTTCCACATGCTTATGACATTTACAAAAAAAATGCATTTTACATACTACGATATTTCTAATTTTTTAATTATAATTAATGAGCCAACCATTATTTAAATTTTTGGCTTTTTATATTAAGCTGCAATGTTACAATCGCAAAGGCGCGGTAGAAAATCTTCATGACAACGAACGAATATTTCTTTTATATATGGATTATCACCCTAATCTATAAACGCTTGAACGTCAATACGTTGCTATATTCAAAAGTGTTTTAAAGAGATATAAATAACGACGCGTGTGGTTTAGACGTAAAATGATAGGTTTCTTTTGAAAGTTCTTGAGCACTCCTTTGCATTATTATGTGCTAAATTATACTCTTGGTTTGTGGAAAGCCATCTTTCAGTGTAGCGTGTTGACTGACATTTCATGGCATAGCCGCCGCCGCAGGCGAGCAGGCCTTGAAAATAAAATGGGGGATCTATCGTTCGGATTTTCAATCACATATTTTCTTTTTTTTAGTCATTTACATACGTGACTGTTATTTTAAATGCTTTTTCAAGTTATCGAAGGGTAATATTGAAAAATTATTGATATTGTTGTATTTGTATAAATTTAAATTTGTATCTTGGTGTGTACCTAATAATCTTTTTTTTTGTTACAGGTAAGAAGACGTAAGGCCTTGATTGGTAAGACAAAGTTGCAGGAGTATACACCCCTTGGACTGTCAAAATGTACATTGATTTATACAGAGGAGTTCGGTTATAGGTTATTCCATTTCTAACGAATCCTCGTTTATATTGTAATACATTTCAAGCACCGAAAATGTTTCCTTAAGATATATAAACGAACTTCTTGATAACCCGAATCAAATTTTCCTTAGGATAAGGCAATGTATTTCTCTTACTACGAATCTGTCCCTTGATAGGCGCGCGATCTCCTGCGTGCGTGCGACACAAAATCGGAGACTCATTGGTCTGTACAAAATTTTATCAAAGACGGTTATACGAGTATAACAGTCTGATTCTTTATTTACTTGTGGTAACAGTAACATACCGGGTGGCCACGAGTCAATGTACGCCCCCAATTTTTTGGTTATTTTTTAATTTAAAAATTTTGTTTTTGGTATACGTGAATAAGACAAAAGTGGGCTATTTTTAGACTAACAGGAACGAAAATATCACTTCCGGTTGAACCGGAAGTGACACAACTTTTTTTTCTTAAATAGAATGACCATGTTTTTTTGTGGTGTTTTATAAAACATGAAATTCTAATTGCAGCAGTTTTTTCGAATTTCAAAAATTCCAAAAAATAAGTGAGATACGAACGATTTTTTATTTTGTACAAAATGGCCTCGTCAGATGAATGCGATGTAAGAAAATTACTAAGTAGGCTATGGAAATTATTAGCAAGGTAGCAAGCTTGTCAATAAACAATAAAATAGTTACTTAAATTACTGATAGATACGACTATTTTTAGGTTTTTCTCAAAAAACGGAATTTAATTTTCATTTTCATTTCCGTAGGGGTCCTATGGAAAATTTTTAAATGGGACCGTACTATTTTTTTTTATTAAAACAACCAAAAAATTGGGGGCGTACATTGACTCGTGGCCACCCGGTATATTTATATTTATCGTATCGTATCAGTGACGTTAGGTACAGTATTGTCGCTTTTAAATGATCGCGTTATCAACTTAACATGTGGATTTTTGATTCTGTCATAAGTCCAATATTATAATTACTTATTAAACATATAATGAATAAGTCAATTGTTTTTGCTTTGCTCTTACCTGTTTATTTATAACCTTGGACTTACGACGGAATCAGAAATTTTCTTGGGGTAAATGGCAAAAACTTTCTCTATTTTATTTAACTTCCCCAAAAACTTCTTTCTTTTGTTTACAATAAATAAAGTTAGCATCAAATATGATGACAACACTATTTGGCTACTATAATCCACAAACCGCACATCGATCTGGATACATTACGTCTGCTCACTTTTACAGATAATTCACGACTGTCTGTACGCCTCTTTCTAATAATAGCCGATATTAAATTATTCCACGCAGAACTTCTTTCATATGACAAAAACAAAGGCCATCGGTATTGTAATCGTTTAAGTAGGCACACAAAAAGGAAAAAGAAACCCGTATTTTACGGTATTTTACTTTTTTTTAATACGAAATAATTTTCAGTACATTTTATTTACTGACTAATCTAATTACGATCTAATTATAAATTATTTAACATTTTGGAAAAATCGAAAACTTGCCGTGGGTTATATTTCTTTATCCAATACAATAAACATTTCGTTGGATAAATAAATTCAACAAATTTTGTTGTATCTTTTCAATTTTGTAAAGTTGAACGTCTCTTTGAAATCACCTCAAGTGCACCTTTGATTGAGTGTTTATTTTTTGATATATTAATTATTATAAAAGTAATAGAAATGTCAATAAATACTTAGTCATTTTTAGAATCTCCGAGGTCTTTTTTTGGTAAAAGATATCAATTAAGCATTACCTCTCTGTCCGAGTGCTCACGGTGGGCAGATATTTAAATTGGCATTGGATCTCCTTTTTGTGATTTATAAATAAATAAATACACCACATGTAATTAAAGTTATGTTAATGATGATGAATTTCCAAATTATTTATATTTTTTGTTTTTCACTATTTAGCAGTTTGATAAAATAAACTATCGTTAATAGGTACGTATATCGATAAACCGTTTTGTGTAATTTGCTGCATGTTCTATGTTCTCCTGTGATTGCACCATTCTATTATTGCTCTCTAGAGCGTTGTACGCCTTTCACTGCGTATATATATTTATTTCATTCAGCTCTTGTCAGTCTGACTGAAGAGAAAAACGTATTTTACTCTAGCTCTCCGCCGATTTAGATTACACTCAGTTATCTGTCGTCTTCTTTATTAGGGAGCCCTTCTTTTCAGATGTATTTATCTGGAAAACTTCAACTACCACTTAAATAAGTTTAAGTCCAAGAAAATTAAACTTATCATTGTTCTAAACCTGTCCCTATCCATATTTGTAGTTTTATTTTGTTTTACAGTTTAGATTAAAAACGCCTACATGATTCTGTACGAGATCAAATGGTTCCTTAAGAAGACGAATTGATTTAGTATTTAAATGGAACGGATGGCCACGATGTGTTATCTGATAGATGGATTGGCTTTCCAGGGAATATAAAATGTATTATGTATTATCATGACCTAAAAAAACAACTGTAACAGTAGTGGTTTGAAGCTCAGTATTGAAAGCATATAGAAAATATTTTATTTTATTATTTGACATGGGGCAGCGAACGGAAGTCCGACTTGACACATTCGTGTCGAATACGAAAGTAAAGCAACGGTAGTCGCGTTTAGTATTTGGATGGTGACCATCGAAGAAGAACGCGTTCTCGTTTCACTTCTATAGCGGCTTGTATGTCAACTATATTGCAGAATCTCTACAACTATAGGCGAGAGTTGTATTGAGGATATACATCCTGTATATACGGTCCAAGTCGGCCAGTAAAATTATGTTTAAAAAAGACTGCCATCCAAAAACGGATGGAGTTGTGGAAACTGTTGAACACTCAAGTAGGGCTCTAATGTGAAAAAGAACATCGAAATTTGTTTCCGGTTATTTCCGAATTCCTATGAAAATAAGCGTTTAATCGAAAAGTCCAATATTACCAAAAATATAGAGCATTAAATTCTGCGATTACGTACCAATCCTTTGAAATTTGGTGGATGTCTGGAAAAGCTACGTCAAAAAACGCCTATTTTTCACATTTTTCGAAAAACTTTTCGTCTCGATAATAATATCTATGAATTTTATTGACCAACGTTAACGCAAAATGTTGTAGAACCAAAGCATCAAATTATGTTTTCAGAAAATCCAAGAAAAAACCAAACCAAATTGTGAAAATGTAACATTTTATTAAAACCTCTGTATCTTTTTTCACAAAAAAGATAGGAGTAAAATTCAAAAAATGTTTTAAAGCAGACACATAAAACAAACAAATTTTATAAAATTCTAATATACAGGGTGTTTGGTTAACGCTGTGCTCAAGATAAAATTTGACTGAAAAAACAGGTATTCGTTTGACACCCTGTATAAACATGTTTTTGTAACTTTATCTTAGAGTTAAATAGGTAAGATGAAAGCCAATTAAATTTCCCTTGAAACGCTAAAAACCCGGCACAAATCCATACATTTTTGACAGTTTTACAGCGTTGTCAATTTTAAGGTGTCCCGAAGCAAATTTTGACGAGTATAGGTATTAGCCTTTTCCAATTTTCTGGTAATATCATGGTTACTGACCAACATCAATGTTTGGTTTTCCATTTAATAGTTATTTTCAACATTCAATTAATTATTTTTTCAGTGTTTTAACAATATACAGCGCTCCCCTACACGTTGTAATAGATATAATAGTTTTGAAAACAAAAAAATTAGCAGATTAATATGTTATTTATTACATTAAGATCATATTATGATAAAAGAAAGGAAGAGAGAAAAAATCATGTTGTGTGTTTTTTTTTTGTAATTTACAGTGTTATTTTTTAACATGTTTGGAGGATGATGGTTCCAATAACATGAACTCTAATTCTTTCATTTCTTCCTTATTCAAATCGTCGAGGTCCCCTCTTCCTTCTTCCATGATGTCATCATAAGCGTGGAAAAACAACCCACTGGATCCACTGCAATGGGGCTAGAAGACCTCAAAACCCGGCCTTCTGCCAGTTCCCACTACCTACTAAAGAAGCAGCACCTGAGGAACTTCTGAAAACCATACGCTGCACATGTTCCAATGGAGGTTGTTTCTGCGAGAAGAATGATATGAACTGTAGCACTTTTTGTAAATTATGCAAAGGCCAGTCCTACACCACCGATGCTCAAACTGAAATCCCGATTCTCGGTACTGATGACTGCGACATAGATTAGATGGAAGAAGGAAGAGGATATCTCGAAGAAGATTTAATTAAGGAAGAAATGGAAGAATTAAAGTTCATGTTATTGGGATCGTCATCCTCCAAGCGGGTATAAAAAATAACGCTTCAAATTACAAAATAAACACACTCTCTTGAACTTTCTGAAACAACAACTTTGCTTCCACAACATATTGCGTTAAAGTTGGTCAATTCATAGATATTGCATCTTTTATGGAGACGAAAAGAATGTTTTCTGAAAAGTGTGAAAAAATTGACGTTTTTTGACGTAGCTTTTCTACAAGACCACTCGATCAACTTCCGAAGTATTGGTACTCAGAATTTAATGCTTTATATTTTTGGTAATAATGGACTTTTCGATTAACCTCTTCGTTTCGGAGAAATTCGAGATAAACCGAAAAAAGTACGAAAATTGCGATGTCATGACTGAAGCTCCACTCGGAAATCGGGGCAAACTCAAATCATGTATATCAGAGTTAATTGAGTGATTAAAACGGTTTCCACAACTCCATCCGTTTTTGGAAGACAGAACTCTAATTTGTTTGGGCCAAAAACTTTGTGAGCCTGTTTTGTACTCATCGAATGTATCCAAATTAGCTCGGCTAGCCCGAGGGATGCATTTTGATAAGAAATAAATATTGCATTTGTTAGCGAATTTCTAAAATTGTAAAAATCGCGAGAAAAATCGGCCGTAGGACGAAAAATTATTACATTATTGTGTTAGTCACCGAATTTTAGGTACCTCTCAAACTGTTCGTCTATCCGTTACGTTTCTCGTAAGCATGATAACTCATTAACGTAATGTCCGATCGCATGGAAATTTGTACTGTATTTAAGTGTTCGGTAAAGAAAAATCAAAAAACCCTGTTTTGTCGACTTCAATATAGAATATTGTTTGTAGTTTATTTGTGGCGGATAGTTAATATTCATTGAACTTAATTCTGGGAATCACGCCAAATTCTAAAAAATAAATAGAAATAAGAAAATTGCCAAAATATGTCAAGATAAAAGTGTAGTATCAAAGGCAAACCTCAACAGTTTGCCCCAGAAAACCACTGTATATAGTTCTAAATGAATATAAATACAATATTGTTATCTAAAATTCATATCAGTGGTTTTCTAGTATTTTACACTAGAAAATATAACAAAATGTATATTATATAATATATAGATATATATATTTATATGATATGTAAAAAACAATTATAAAACAATAACTTATCTTAACAGAACGTTTCAAACCAAAGCCTAGGTCCTTTTTCAACTGTGATTACAAAAAATGACTTGTCAAAAAAGATCACTTTGACACCTGACACTGATTATTAATTAATGCATAGATCACTAGATAAAGAATTCTAATTTATTTTGATATTTCCGTCACGTACTTCTTTTTGGAGAATCGGTAGCCAGACTTCGTCTAGCAACACTGAACTAGTAGAGACGCAGTCGGTACTATTTAGTTGAATACAGGCACTCTCTTTAAGCATTGATTAAAAAATAATAAAGATGCGCAACTGTCAAGGTTTCGAGATTTTAGTGTTGTATTTTTTTACCAATAGCTTCATGATTGTCTTCAATTTTAAGGGCTATACAGCCACATTACAAATATCTTCCTGTAGTACTAAAAATTGATGGTAATCATGAAGTTATTGGCAAAGAAATACAATACTAAAATCTCGAAACCTTGACAGTTGCACCTCTTTATTATTTTTTACTCAATGCTTTAAGTTTTCGTTTATTACAATGTGTAAAATACTAGAAAACTACTGATACGAATTTTAGATAACAATATTGTATTTATATTCATTTAGAACTATATACAGTGGTTTTCTGGGGCAAACTGTTGAGGTTTGCCTTTGATACTACACTTTTATCTTGACATATTTTGGCAATTTTCATATTTCTATTTATTTTTTAGAATTTGGCGTGATTCCCAGAATTAAGTTCAATGAACAATATAGAATGTAATTGAATTTCAACGCCTTTGTTTTTATTTTTTTAAACACCCTATAAATCATATAATTATGCAAGTTAATTTAAATATTTCAAGGTATTAACATAATACAACCACATGCAATGTCAGGTCCTATCAAATACAAATTGAAGAAACACGCTTTTATAGATTTTACAGTAATACCGTATTTTCGGCTAGAACCCATGTCGAAGCCCTTCCCAATTTTATTAAGATCCCATAACATATTTGACAATATAAATTCTACAGAATGAATAATCGCAATTTGTAATTTATGTAAATACAATCCCAATCCACGAAGTTGACTGCGAGGGGGATCGGATTATAGACATTCGCTGTATATTCCATATTCAGGGTTAATTCGATTTTCTGGCGGCCTTTTGAACTCGCTTATGTATGCGTAACTAACATGTTTGTACGTCCCAAAATTGCTTCGCCATCCAAGGCATGATACTAATGGATTTCAATTGCCTTTTTAATGTTTCAAAGGTGGTTTTTATCGGGATGTAACAAACAAACTCCCCTGTTCTGATTAAACCATGAATTAGAATAACTCGCGATCAATTAAACTTCATGTTTCGCTAGAGGCTTTTTTTGAAGATCGTTTCATTTTCATCGTTACAAGTTGTTTTTATTAAAGAACATAAATATATGTTGCTCTTTATTTGATTTTTTTGTATTTTGATGCTCTAATTATTGTACCAAATATAATAAAATCTCAACACAGACATATTAAAAGCCTACGTGGAATGAGTGATCTTGTTGCATATTGTCGTTAAGTTTGGGGATGTGGTATTTCGGAACCATGAGACGTACCTATTATCGAAAAACTACTGTAAATATTATGAAACTTTAGTAGATTCAGTACAGAGATACCAAGAATGAGACAAAAGCTGGACCAGCACTTTTGCCCCACCACAATTCTAACAGTGGGAGAATTTGTTACACATTAATTACAATTTATTACAATAGGAAAAATATTTATTACACCTCCCGCGTCCGAAATATTAGGCTGTGGGGCAGGTTTTGCCTGAAGCTAGCCCACATACGTCGGAACGGCGACTAACCCCGGAAGAATTCATTACACATTACACATTAATTACAATTTATTACAATATAGCCCAGGGTCGATCTGAAGCTTTATATAGGAAACCATGAACAAATTAGAGACAAGCTGAAATTTGGTTATATAAGTTTGTATTGGGGTCCTTAAAATACCACCAAACCCTACCGGTAATCTGCCGTGCCTGTCACCCCTAAACAACCCCCGAAAGGGGTGAAAATCGAACTTTTTTTAGTTTTTTGGCAATATCTTAATAACAAAGCTATATACGAAAAAATATGAAGACAGAAAAATTAAAGAGCATACAATTTCCTATAAAGTTACGTTTAGCAGATATATTTTGCTTTACCAGTGGTGAAGTTATCGTGTCGTAAATTCCAGTATATTTTAACAAAATACACATTTCCCACAAAATAATTACGTTACATTAATATATTTTACGTCTTTTACACCAAAACAGATTAAAACTATAATAATACATAAAATATGAGTTTTTTATGTAGTAAGTAGCACAGTTGCTTTTTCTTAAATAAACTAAAATACTTAACAGGTTATATTTAAGTAAATGAATGTAATGTATGTTTTTAATTACTCCAATATATTTTATCTGCATGTTGAGATGTCGACTTCCGCCTGTAAATCCTCAACTGCCCTATTAAAACAGGTTACGACATGAGCATGCACTTTTGCAACCACCTAATGAACAGTTGCAAAAAAATTGTTTAAGGAACCCTTTGGGGTCTATATCTTGATCCATCTGGACTGGAGAGATTCCGGAATCACTAGAAATCCATCCCCAGTCCTGGAGTGGTAAGCTATTATTCAACCATGCTTGAACCTAAAAGTTAATCATACATGTAAATAAAATATGTATGTAGAGTTGCTGGATGAAATGTCCTATATCCATGGTACTGAGCTGCATTTATGATCGGTGGTAGTGAAGCCAGATTAAAATATTTATTTAAACTTTGCTTTGCTACATACTGCTGGTAGAGAATGTATCTGACGTTATTCAAATCGGTGCTTGTTCTATTTTTGACGTATACGGAAATAAAAAATGTCGAAATAAAGGTCCTCAATCTGTCTTTGGATATAGTTGGATTGTAAAATTCTTCAAGAAGGTCAACCAACTTCTTCTTTTTCACAGTATTGACCAAATTAATTTTTCCCCTGGTAAACAGGCCAGATGTAGTATCACATCCGGAAATGGCGTGCATGGCAGTAATAATAATAATAATAAACGTCTTTATTGATGGGCGAAGTTTAGTACAAAATACTATTATTACACTTTATTTATTTATTTATTTAACATTTATTAAAGGTCCCAACTTATGCTGCAACTTTGAAGTATTAGTAATTTTATTTGGTTTCGAACTTCTTCCTGGGCGTAGCATATAAAAATTTTGTTTAGCGTAATGGAGTCGTATCGAGAATATACGAAGAGAGCGGAAAACTACTCAGTAGTTGCCTGGACATGCGGTATATGTCCTTAATATTATTAATATAAAAATAATTCCTCTCAATTCGTAACAGAAATTCACGGATATTTAAAATAATTGTTTTGTTACATTTAATAGGCACGTAAAATGTTAAAGTTCTATTAGCTAATACAAAAATAATGTATGAAATTAGAATATAGTATTCCACTGGTATGTTTTTTATTTCTAATTTATTGATGTAAGAAAGTATTAAATGTATTTACCAAAATATCCATATACATTGTTATGTATATTTAATGTCAAAATCCAATAAGTAAAGGCTAGAGAATATTTTTACAAAATACCAAATTATTAAAAATATCATAACTCCGCCACTGGTAAAGCAAAATATATCTGCTAAACGCATTTTATAGGAAATTTTATGCCCTTTAATTTTTCTATCTTCATATTTTTTCGTATATAGCTTTGTTTTTAAGATATTGCCAAATAACTAGAAAAAGTCCGATTTTCACCCTTTTCGGGGGTTGTTTAGGGGTGACAGGCACGGCGGATTACCGGTGGGGTTTGGTGGTATTTTAAGGACCCCAATACAAACTTATATACCAAATTTCAGCTTGTCTCTAATTTGTTCATGGTTTGACTGGATCGACCCTGGGCTAAATAGGAAAAATATTTATTACACCTCCCGAGTCTGAAATAATAGGTTGTGGGGCAGGTGTCGCCTGAAGCTAGCCCGCATCCGTCGGAAAGGCGTTAGTTCGAGTGGAAAAAGATGCAAAAATTTATTACAAATTTATTACAGTTGATATATATAAGTATATACACTGTGTGTGACGAATCGTTAGATATATAAATGCATAGGATGAGTTGCGGAGCGACAACAATGCGCCGTAAATGCTTTGCATGGTATGATCACAGGATAGCACTCTGTCTCGGATATTTTAGGTGGGGGTCGGTGTAATAAAATGACCATTTTTAGACATTGCGTAATGAATCAAAAACAGCCCAGCCTCTTATTACAGTACCCCAAAGATTTTTGAAATTTTAATTCATATTGCTTGCACGTCTGAATTGCTGAATCAGGAGAATTTTCAAGAGTGGGGTGGTGTAATAAAATCTGTGACCATTGTCATAGGTGAATAATGAATTTCAATTATCCCAGCCTTTTATTACAGTACTCTAAAGTAGTGACGATAAAATGACCGGTCATTTATTTTTGGTCAATTGACCGCAGTTATTGACGGTCATAGGTCAACAAGTCAATTATATTTTTTTAATTAAGGTCACATATGATTGGTCTTTTCGATACAAATGTTTTAATACATTTTTAGTCAGTGTTTTAATAATAATATAATAATTTATAATATTACTAATTTTGGCAATACCATTTTGTAAGAATCGTTTTCTTATTTTCAAGGGGCACCTCAAACAGGTACTTTTGTGTTTTCTCATGCGACCAGCATCTGTTACATATTTTTTATTTAAAAAATGACATTTTGCGTATTGAATATTTTTTTGTCAACAGTACAGATGCAGACATGCGCCCATGTTCTCACCCTTATTCGAATGTACGAGTGCGAACGATTGCTACTTTCCTATGTATCGTGCAAATATGAGAACATGGTGTAATCATATAAACACGTTTCAAAACACATAATTTAATAGACACCATTTTTTTTTTTGTAAAGATCTGAATTCTGTCTAAAAGTTCTAAAATATAAAATGTCACTTTTTGGCGCCAAATTCAAATTTCATTATTGACCATTGACCAAAAAATTATATTTGACTTGACGAACAATTGACATTTTTGACCATCAATTGACATGGTTAATTGACCACCTCTCATCACTACTCTAAAGACACCTGAACAGCTAAATTATATTGTCTCCACGGACTACACGTCGGAATTGCTGGATCAGGGGATATTTTGGGTGTGGGCCGGTGTAATAAAATCTCTGCCCTTTTTTTGGATATTGCATAATGATTCAAAAACAGTCCAGCTTGTTATTACAGTACCCTAAAGATTTTTAAAGCTTCAATTCATATTGCCAGCACGTCTGAATTGCTGAATCAGGAGAATTTTCAAGAGTGGTTTGGTGTAATAAAATCTGTGACCATTGTCATAGGTGAATAATGAATTTCAATGATCCCAGCCTTTTATTACAGTACCCCAAAGCCACCTGAACAGCCAAATTATATTGTCCGTCCGTCGAAATTGTTGGATCAGGGGATATTTTGGGTACTGTAATAAGAAGCTGGACTGTTTTTCAATCATTATGCAATATCTAAAAAAAGTCATAGATTTAATTACACCGGCCCACACCCAAAATATCCCCTGATCCAGCAATTCCGACGTGTAGTCCGTGCAGACAATATAATTTAGCTCTTCAGGTGTCTTTAGAGTACTGTAATAAAAAGGCTGGGATAATTGAAATTCATTATTCAGCTATAACAATGGTCACAGATTTTATTACACCACCCCACTCTTGAAAATTCTCCTGATTCAGCAATTCAGACGTGCTGGCAATATGAATTGAAGCTTTAAAAATCTTTAGGGTACTGTAATAAGAAGCTGGACTGTTTTTGAATCATATAGCAATATCTAAAAAAGTCAGAGATTTTATTACACCGGCCCACACCCAAAATATCCCTTGATCCAGCAATTCCGACGTGTAGTCCGTGCAGACAATATAATTTAGCTGTTCAGGTGTCTTTAGAGTACTGTAATAAAAGGCTGGGATAATTGAAATTCATTATTCACCTATGACAATGGTCACAGATTTTATTACACCACCCCACTCTTGAAAATTCTCCTGATTCAGCAATTCAGACGTGCTGGCAATATGAATTGAAGTTTTAAAAATCTTTAGGGTACTGTAATAAGAAGCTGGACTGTTTTTGAATCATTATGCAATATCCAAAAAAAGGTCAGAGATTTTATTACACCGGCCCACACTCAAAATATCCCTTGATCCAGCAATTCCGACGTGTAGTCCGTGGAGACAATATAATTTAGCTGTTCAGGTGTCTTTAGAGTACTGTAATAAAAGGCTGGGATAATTGAAATTCATTATTCACCTATGACAATGGTCACAGATTTTATTACACCAAACCACTCTTGAAAATTCTCCTGATTCAGCAATTCAGACATGCTGGCAATATGAATTGAAGCTTAAAAAATCTTTAGGGTACTGTAATAAGAAGCTGGACTGTTTTTGAATCATTATGCAATATCCAAAAAAAGGTCAGAGATTTTATTACACCGGCCCACACTCAAAATATCCCCTGATCCAGCAATTCCGACGTGTAGTCCGTGGAGACAATATAATTTAGCTGTTCAGGTGTCTTTAGAGTACTGTAATAAAAGGCTGGGATAATTGAAATTCATTATTCACCTATGACAATGGTCACAGATTTTATTACACCAAACCACTCTTGAAAATTCTCCTGATTCAGCAATTCAGACATGCTGGCAATATGAATTGAAGCTTAAAAAATCTTTAGGGTACTGTAATAAGAAGCTGGACTGTTTTTGAATCATATAGCAATATCTAAAAAAGTCACAGATTTTATTACACCACCCCACTCTTGAAAATTCTCCTGATTCAGCAATTCAGACGTGCTGGCAATATGAATTGAAGCTTTAAAAATCTTTAGGGTACTGTAATAAGAAGCTGGACTGTTTTTGTATCATATAGCAATATCTAAAAAAGTCAGAGATTTTATTACACCGGCCCACACCCAAAATATCCCTTGATCCAGCAATTCCGACGTGTAGTCCGTGCAGACAATATAATTTAGCTGTTCAGGTGTCTTTAGAGTACTGTAATAAAAGGCTGGGATAATTGAAATTCATTATTCACCTATGACAATGGTCACAGATTTTATTACACCACCCCACTCTTGAAAATTCTCCTGATTCAGCAATTCAGACGTGCTGGCAATATGAATTGAAGCTTTAAAAATCTTTAGGGTACTGTAATAAGAAGCTGGACTGTTTTTGAATCATTATGCAATATCCAAAAAAAGGTCAGAGATTTTATTACACCGGCCCACACTCAAAATATCCCCTGATCCAGCAATTCCGACGTGTAGTCCGTGGAGACAATATAATTTAGCTGTTCAGGTGTCTTTAGAGTACTGTAATAAAAGGCTGGGATAATTGAAATTCATTATTCACCTATGACAATGGTCACAGATTTTATTACACCACCCCATTCTTGAAAATTCTCCTGATTCAGCAATTCAGACGTGCAAGCAATATGAATTAAAATTTCAAAAATCTTTGGGGTACTGTAATAAGAGGCTGGGCTGTTTTTGATTCATTACGCAATGTCTAAAAATGGTCATTTTATTACACCGACCCCCACCTAAAATATCCGAGACGGAGTGCTATCCTGTGATCGTACCATGCAAAGCATTTACGGCGCATTGTTGTCGCTCCGCAACTCATCCTATGCATTTATATATCTAACGATTCGTCACACACAGTGTATATACTTATATACAGCAACTGTAATAAATTTGTAATAAATTTTTGCATCTTTTTCCACTCGAACTAACGCCTTTCCGACGGATGTGGGCTAGCTTCAGGCGAAACCTGCCCCACAACCTATTATTTCAGACTCGGGAGGTGTAATAAATATTTTTCCTATTGTAATAAATTGTAATTAATGTGTAATGAATTCTTCCGGGGTTAGTCGCCGTTCCGACGTATGTGGGCTAGCTTCAGGCAAAACCTACCCCACAGCCTAATATTTCGGACGCGGGAGGTGTAATAAATATTTTTCCTATTGTAATAAATTGTAATTAATGTGTAACAAATTCTCTCACTGTTAGAATTGTAGTGGGGCAAAAGTGCTGCTCCAGCTTTTGTCTCATATACCAAGACAGTTTTGTTGTCAATCCTTAGCAAATAAAATTTCTAGCTCAGCCTACTGTTAAATACGAAAGTATATTTTCATTGTCCCATTGACTAGTTCTTTCAAAGATGAATAAGAAAGAGGAAGTGTCTTTACTATTTACTATACAGGGTGTTAAGAAAAAGTAGGTCATGCCTTTAACCACAGATTCTTTGGGCGAAAATAATGTGACTTTTATAATGTGATTTTTTATTTTGGAGCGTAGTTTTTTTTATACAGGGTGTTGAAGTTTACATTTTGAAAATTAATTTTATTAATAATTCTGTTAGTGTTTAAGATTTTTACCCGAATTGCACAGACTTTCATCTTATACAGATACACTTTTTGTGTCATTTTGGTCAAAATAGTCAAAGCGCAAACGGGAAAAAGGGGGGTTGTGTTACCCATTAACCCCCCCCCCAACTTTTTCATGCGTACGCCTATGGTCTCTAGATATTTATTTTTAGATTAAACACTTATTTCCCCAATTTTTTTTACTCCTACAAAATTTTGATTTAGGACTTGATTAACGAGATATTCCAGTAAATTCAGAATCATTTTCAATATTTCAGTTTCGGAATTTATTGTCAGAAAAGTTTAATAAAATAAAAATCTTAAAAAAAAGTGGATTACCCGTAGTAAAATACCCCTCGTATTAATATCACACACCTGAAGTTATTAAAATATCTCGCTAATCAAGTCCTAAATCAAAATTTTGTAGGAGTAAAAAAAAATTGGGGAAATAAGTGTTTAATCTAAAAATAAATATCTAGAGACCATAGGCGTACGCATGAAAAAGTTGGAGGGGTTAATGGGTAACACAACCCCCCTTTTTCCCGTTTGCGCTTTGACTTTTTTGACCAAAATTACACAAAAAGTGTATCTGTATAAGATGAAAGTCTGCAAATATTCGGGTAAAAATCTTAAACAGTAACAGAATTATTAATAAAAATAATTTTCAAAATGTAAACTTTAACACCCTGTATAAAAAAAACTACGCTCCAAAATAAAAAATCACATTATTAAAGTCACATTATTTTCGCCCAAAGAATCTGTGGTTAGAGGCATGACCTACTTTTTCTTAACACCCGTATAAGCACGCAAATCTCGAAAGACAGAAGTCGTCATTTTGAAGACCTAAGTATGACTCATAGGGCAATTTAGGGTGAGATGGTCCTACGGGTGAGATGACTCAGTCTCATTATATTACGAATATGTTCAAATTTCCCGCTATTGATCAAATCAAATTAGTTCTTAATAAACGTATTCTATACAATAATTCGGTATCTGCTTGCTTAAATATCTCTTTCCTTCTATCTATGTTTTCTTTTTTTTTTTTTAACTGATCCTTGTCCTGGTTTGACGACCAAGGACTGCAAAGTACAGTAACATATTTTGTACATATATTAAGTATCTGTGGTTAGCCCCCTCACATAATACATACCTTTGAAATCTACTGTAAATCCTTGCTATGGATTATGGAGTATGGGGTATTTAGTATTTAACGTTTCAAAATTTAAATTTATCGATTTTTATGTATAGGCAGCTTAGTAAACTCGTGGCAAACTCTTTTAAAATAGTTCATTTCAAAACATTGTAATATTGCAAAAAAATAACACGGTACATAGATTAAACTATTTTTATTCTTAAAAGGCTTCTGATGTTATTTTTATGCAACACTAATGCATAGAATATCTTCTCTAATTTGTTTGACATGCTTTGTGTATTAAGTACATTTAATAAAAATATCACTCGTTCCCATCGAAACTTCCCCTACAGATCGACAAATTTCTCAAGCTACGACAGCCTTACAAAGTTAACAAAGCATACTTACGTCCCCTCAAAGTCACAACTTCAAATGGATTATAAAATCTCGGCCACTTTTTCGGTTGAACATCGATTTTCGTATTAATTCTCCATTAACCCGAAACCTGCCGTTGCGAGCTACTTTCATATCTGTGTTCCTGCACATAAAAGGTTATTTTTATTATTATGTTGCCATTATACATTTCACAAAACAATTTCAAATCACGAGCGTAACTCTTAAAAACAGTGCTCGGTATGGGCAGCGATGCGTTTAATGATCACCGTGTATGTCTTTCATCAATCAAATTTTCCGAAGCTTCCCACAAACAAAGGCGCATCACACAAAGCAAGAAAACCCAAGCTGGCTAACGTAAAAAATCGCCGACAAAAAATTCGAACGATGCTGCTACAGTCTTTCAGATAGCAAGGAAGTATTGCAATGATTTATGGCTTTGGTCATAAGTCAATTATTATCCATTAGAGGTGTACTATCGGGATGGACTAAGACAAAAACGAGTTGATTAATCCGGAACTTATACGACCGATGAATTATTGCTGTATTTGCCAAGTTATTATTTTTTTAACGCGATTCAGTACCGTTAACTGTACATACCAAACTTGGCAGTAGAAAGTTATTTATTATATGTGAAACACACTCTAATGCCGTATTATTATCAGTAAACAAATTTAAATATATATCCCAATTCAGAAGTTTTTTAATGAAGCCCTGAAAAAGTTTACTGTTGCTGACGTAGAGCTACTGATTTTCTCCAAACTATTATATTGTGGTAATATAGGTATGGTGTTTTATTTTTAATTTGATTACTATACAGAGTGGTCGGAAAATGCATCAAGAAACTTTGGGAGGTGATTATACAAGTTAAAAATAATGCCAGTAGCTCTTTAAAAAAATGAAAATCTCAATTTAACAGAGTTACAGCCACTCAAGTTTTTTTTTCTTTCTTTTTGACATAATTCGCTTAATTCTATACCAGTCAAGTTGATATTTGGCACACACATTGAGTGCAACGAGCTCTCTCATACTTAGATTAAATTAGTTCATTTTCATACCGCCAGAGGGCACTTTGTTGAAAGAAAAAAGTAACTTTGAGTGGCTGTACCTCTGTTACAATTAAGATTTTATTTTTTTTAAGGAGCTAGCAACATTTTAATATAATATATACCTAATAAATCACCTGCCAAATTTTCCTGATGCATTTTTCGAACACCCTGTATAGTCCAAACAAGGCACCACGTATTAACTAGAAATATAAAATGTACACTTTCACAGATTTTTTTTTGTATAGATTTATTCTCTTTACCTTCTGAAATCACCTAACCAATAATTATTATTTGTACACATATGATAGGCTTTTTGAATTTCCCCTTGTTAGAGGATAAATCATCTATCTATCCTTAAGTCACGTAAAATATCACACATTTCCCAAGAGAAAAACCTTCGATCATAAAACAACTAGATATATAATGTTACCTTTCAGCACATACTTTGCTTCAAATGTAACATGAGAAAAACTTAGATTAGAAGGCTTGTTATTTTATTACCAAGGCTCCGTGGAAGCGGATGCGCTTAGAATTGTAGTGTTTTAAAGACAATAATTTTTATTCATAATTTATACTTACACTTTTTTAAATTAACATTTTATAGTAATTATGCATTTTATAAAATAAACATTAGCTGTTTTAATAGCTATTTATGGATCTAGTGCAAATACTTTGTGTTTATGGCATGCAGCGTGAAAATTGTGGATAACATGCTAAGTGCCATAAACACACTGTTTGCACGTGTTATATACAATATTTTTTCTACGATCGTTGTTTATTAAGAAAAAATTGTAAAATTATAAAAAATTTTGTTCCGTGACAATTGTGTCGAAATTAATGACATTATAAAAAGTTGGAAGGAGCGGGTTTTTTTTGTTTAAATTGCATTGTTGTTACCAAGGCCACGTGCAAAAGCACGTTTTTATTGCACTATTATCAAAACAAAGTGCAATAAAATTGAAAGTTGTGGAAACAGTCACTTTTGGCACTGCAAATAGTAGTAAAGTAAAGTAATCTTTTTGAACGATCGTAGAAAAAATGGTTTTTTTTTCATGCTTTCCTGTTGTTAGTTATAGATATTTAAATTGCATGTTTTTCCTGCATATAAAAAATTGGCACGTTTCAAGTATTCTTTTATTGCTAAACTTTTCGCGAACAAAGATTGTTTTACGTCTTCGGCTGTCACGAACCTACGAGGCACTAGTCCATTCGGTAATCGTCTGTATCTCTTCTGAGAGTTTTTACTTTTTCTTCTCTGTCAGTTGTCCAGGAGTTGAAATTGAAACTCTTGTGCCACAGATAATCCGCTAGATCGTCGTTGATGATGTGCGACTATCGAATTTTGACACCCTAGGTGCGGGCAAGGAGCTTCCTGGCTTTCTGCTTTATGACTGGCATGTAATCTTGGTGCCAGAGGATGCCGTGATGCATTCATGGCACACCTGAATGCAACTTTTTCCATGGTTTGAATCTTTGCCACAAGCGTTAATTCGTTCTAATGAGATTACTCCAGACTACGAACGCGTAGGTTAACTACATCTGTTGTCCGCAAACGTGAAACGTAGGTTGAGATGGCTTTGTCGAGGGTCCTGTCGACCGAGCATCAGTTTCAGCCTGGTCTGCTGATGATCTTTTTTGTATTATCTTGCCATGTTAGGGTTTTATCTATGATCACGCGAAAGTATTCAGTGATGATGTCATGCCATTAGAAAGAATCGTCTATGAAAACGTGTCCCACTGAGGTTTCTCTCTTCAGTCGTCTGAATGGTATTGCCTTGCTTGTCCACTTGTTTGATTAATATTTTGATTTTCGATTTCCCCCATGAAAATCTTAAACGTTTAGCACTTTTGAAAAGTTACTAAATCTTTGGCGCATCTTTTAATTTATTTTTAATGTTATTAGAGTTTACATTTTTAAACATATAAATAAAATGAAGCTACCGTTATTTGCATCATTTTAATATTTTTAATTTAAGAAATTTTGGCGCTGAGTAGCGAGATACATAAACAATATAAGGCCCCTAAAGCCCTAGCTCCGCCCCTGATATCAGTAACAGTAAATTCAATGACGTCTCGAAGTTTCCAGTTTATTATTTAAAACTTTTTTACTTCATCGCTTAAACTCAGCACTAACTTCAGCTAATGGCGAAGTTTTACTAAGTTTAGTATAAACGTTGAAATTGTAATAACCTTATTAAATCAGCCAGAGTTGCACTAATAATACTCCGTAACTACTACTGTTATAAAACTGCAGACACAGAACATAGTATAGGTACTTAGTTCCTATGTTCTGTGCTGCAGGCCCCTAACTCCGAATATACTTTATGATTACATGAAGACTTTTTTCAAGATAAAAAGAACATCTGTATTAGTAATAAACATCTACAGGTGCCTTGTACCGACAATCTGAAATCGTAAATTTAAAAGTTTCCTAAAGATTGTGATTTATACTATTTGTGGTGCAGACAGGATGTTCTGGAAGATTTACCGGTTTTATATGCGAAGGGTTGTTTGAATTTACATGAATTTAATTAAAAATTATTCCACAACCCTTCCTAAGACTTTCGGCATTTTGAAATGCGAATGAAGAGACAAAATTCGTAATATGAAAATAAAGTCAAATGCATACAAAATTGTATATTCATATTGACAAGAAAAAGAATAATTCTCACAAAATTTCTTTATTATTGTGACCGGTTTCGTGACCAAAATTTGCATCACATCTTCAGACACAAGAAATTTTTATAAAAATGAAATAGGGTAGTCAATAAATATAAATTGTTTAACAACATAGTCCATAGTATGTAAATGTAAAGTTAATTTAAAAGTATCTATGTTATAAATATTAAAATAATTAATTTTTAATAAAACGTCTTTAAATAAAAATCGACTACAGTTATTTAAAGACGTTTTATTAAAAATTAATTATTTTAATATTTATAACATAGATACTTTTAAATTAACTTTACATTTACATACTATGGACTATGTTGTTAAACAATTTATATTTATTGACTACCCTATTTCATTTTTATAAAAATTTCTTGTGTCTGAAGATGTGATGCAAATTTTGGTCATGAAACCGGTCACAATAATAAAGAAATTTTGTGAGAATTATTCTTTTTCTTGTCAATATGAACAATTACTCACATAGGATCAATTTACCTAAATTGTATATTATTTAAGATAAATAAATGATAAGTAGGGGATAACAGAATAGCAAGGGTAAAGAAAAACGTGTCATATTTATTTTGCTCATTATTTTTCCCATTTTGGTAATGGATGCCTATGAGAATTACTTACATACATACGAAATTGTAGACAAAGATAAATATTAGAAAATATGGTTTCGCTTCACCTTGCGAGCAAAACGGGACCATCTGTGGAACAAAATGGGGTAGATAAAATTAATTGAAATGAAGTTTCTGGAACTGGTTGTCTCCTTTGTAGTGTCATTGAGTACGGGTATTGTAAGGAGAGACCTTCCCCACTTTTCGTTTCTTCATCTTCTTCCTCTGTCCTTCCTATGGACTCTTCTTTCCCATGCATCAATTTTATGAATTGACAACAAAAGTAATAATCTCGATAATGGCTGTAGTGCACCTCAAAATTTGACATACCCAACTTGAACAATAAACTGTAATAAGAAACTTTTCCAATACAAATACTGTTAAATAGCAGGATTTCATACTAAAGCGACATGACACCAGTTGTTAATTGTGTACCTAAAATAGCTACCCATACCGACTGAAACTCGGGTTGACCAATATCTCTCTAACCCAGCAATTAACAGTTACCGCATTAATTTATATATGGGTCCAGTGTTAAATACATTGGGGATTTTGCTTCATTGCCCCGTTTTGTCCCCTACTGATACATCAAGAGAGAGAAAAGGATATTATACTATTAACGGTTTTACATAAGTACATAATATAAAGAAATTTATCTCGAAAATTATTAAATTAACCATCAAATAGTGTCAGTTCTAATACGCTTAGAAGATGTGACTAATGGAAAAGTCACGAAACTAGCAGCTTTTAATAAACTTTTCGGGAGATAAATACTATTCTTTTATCATTTTTCTCTACGTCAATTTCTATATTGAATTAAGAATATGATACGAGTACTTACTTATATTTATTTATGTTTTTTATTGTCAAATCCCCCACTTGTTTTTTTGAAAATGTACTAGGTAAATCTATTTTCAATGTTATTGGAGTCTATATACATAATAAACGTAATGAAATGGAGCTATCTATGTTATTTGCATCAATTTAATTTAAAAAATTAAGACGCTGAACTATGACATACATAACCATCCTCAACGATACCGTCCTTGGATCCTATATCAAGGACTACAAGGCGACTTCTCGTACCTGATGAAACTTTTGACCCCGGCGTTCGGTTGAAAGTCTGCTTCGGAGTCAGGATTGTTGTGTCCTTCCATACTTTACTTACATGGCCCGCGTTCTTCCAAGTCTCATCTAAGAAGTACAAGTTGTTGCCTTCTTCGTGGTACTTTCGGAGCTATCACAGGAATCATCTCCTTCAGATCATGATCTTGTTCACTATTAAGTGGCCGAACCTGTAATACCAAAACACAATTACAAAAATAAAAACTAAGAATGCCTTAATTAGAGAAAAAGTACTAATGGGCATGCCTGTATAAAACAAAAATGAAAACTACCTGCTGCCTTTGCAGTAAACTCGACGTTTTGTACCTTAGGGTTGTCCGGGTTCTCTTCAGCACAAGCCTTAAAGACATTCAAGACGCGTTCCTTGTCTCCGACTAAAAAATGCCCGGTTGTCCGTTTTTTCGATAGAGAGAGATAGAAGAGCCGCTTGGTCTAATATGAATCGATGGAATTTCTAACCTCAAAGAGAAAATGTGGTTTTAATATACACAAAGTATTGAAAAATACTATTTTATTAGAGCAATGAGAATAACAGCAAACGAAAAGAGCGAATAACTAAACAGTAGTTTTTACAAAATAGTAAAAACCACTTTGCACAGAACGTCAAAGCACCAAAAACGCAATACAAATATTGGAGCACAGTGTGGGTAGTTGATTGTATTATGAGTTTTAAAAATTCAACCAATAGAAACATTACATTCAAATTTAGCGCGCATTTGTGGGGAAGGCCTTAACTATCTGTGTTCAGTAAATAATAGAGTATAGCTATATCAAATAAGTTGCATTATGCTGATCGTAGGATTCTGTTTTAATGTTGTAATATTTATTAATTTGCATCGTATTTTATGTTGGTTGATTTATTTATATTGATGATTTAGTGTTTAATTTAGTAAAATAATAATGTACAAACAAGGCAGTGTATCCTGACGTGAATATTTTGCCATTCTCTTAGTAAGAGATGACAATTCAGAAAAGTAAGATACACAAAAATAAATCCATATACGTATCAATCAAATCGAATTGAATCCAAATTATGTTTGGAATAATATTAAAACCGTTCCACTTAATCATTATATCTACGTGACATTCTCTTCAACGGAATTAAATCAGAACGTTATAATTTTAAAGGGATCGAGTACGAAAAAATTGTTTTCAATTTTATTCGAAATAGGTTAAATGGATTTGACACGTTTTGCATGTTTGATCCTCAATACACTCTCGCTGAAACAGATTAATATGATTCCATCGTATGTACAGGGTTATTGTTTTATGGATTCCACGATTTTAACAGTAGATATCTTGAAAATTATTCAAAATAAGGAACACATTCGAAAATGTGTTCTAATGATATTTCTTGTAAATTCGACTATGGTCATAAGATTTGTTTGCTTTGTTTGCCTTAGTTATACGTTTTAGCTCTTTTGAAAGAGCATTCTTTCCATACAGAAATGTACAACACTTGCATGTTTAAGTTAAAAATTAAAGACCTATTCTATAAAATAAATAAAATTTTTCAAATATCCAGAAATATTGTTAATGAAAAATATTATTACATATTATTTTATTGTTTTTGTATTAAGAAGAGATAGCGCTCAAAATATGTCAAAATATACAATGTGTTCTAGTTAAAAGAAAATGCTAGAGAAATGACTTTTCACCCCTCGAATAATTAGAGTAAACAAGGATCTCCGTGACCTTAATCAAATTTACTAGAGGCACCATTAAAATAATATGTTTTAGATTTTTTCCCTTTTTCCTGGAATGATTTTCGAAACAGCTGAAACAGACAATACCCTGTGAATACCAATGCATAATCTAGAACAGGGCTTTCCTAAAAAAAAAATATTTTAATGATATAAAGTAAGTTATAATCCCTATTTTGTTGACGACATGTAAGACTGAACAAAGAGATATAACTCGAAAAATTATATTAGTATAGCAACCCGACTCTTCTCTGTTTCCGCTGCAGAGCTCATCATGATGTGCTTAATTGAGAATACGACTGAGAGCAGTTTAATTCCTCTTGTTCTTTTACTACTTATTATATAATGAAATTCCCGTTGCAAAGTACTAAAATATATCACATCTAAATTATTACTTTTATGATAGTTGTGAGCATTACGTAGACATTTTATGTATGTAGAGTATAAACCTTGGTATAAGTAATTGAAAACGTACTTTATAGTATGTTCCACCTGCTTAATAATTTGCTACCATCTTCGTCTCCGTTATTTTGTGTTGCTCCATAACTCAATACTCGTTGGAAAATAAACTTAAATGGCAAATAACTCATTTGCATGAAAATTCTGTTTCTGTTTGTCACAACGTTTCGTTTGCACAAGCAAAATAGACTTGAAAATATTGAGTATCATGAATAATTGATGATGGGCCCTCAAATATTTACCAATCAACATTTACATTAAATTAGTTAAAACAACAGGGTACCAAGTCGGGTTTACACCTGGTATAAAGAGTTTTGATGTTTTTAGGTTCGTAAAAGGAATCAAACTAAATTTGCACGTACATCGCAGCAAATAAATACTGGTACATGAGCGGTTCGGTAGTTGAAGTTTGCGTTTCACGGAGAATGGTATTTCTTTAAAACATTGTGGTAGAAGTAGTTCGAGTTGATTATATCCCCATTGGGAAAACATTTACACCCTTTGTGCTTACAACTATAAAGTAAAATAGGAAATTGGGATGAACATAGGTGAACAGTATTTATGTTTTCGGACGATTTTAATTCGGATCGAGGTAAATTTGGGTTTGCGAATAAAATGGACGTAATTTGTTGAGTGATTTTACTATCATAAATGAATCTGTTAATTATATTAATTTATAATCATACAATAGTGACGATAACGTGTCAAAAATTTATTTTAATCTAAAATTGAGATTGAAATCAGAGGCAGGTATATTTTTTACAAGAAGAAAGTTTACGAAATGATTAGTGATTAATATACCATACCGGGTATTTAAAACTATAGCCTTTTATTTCAAACTGTTTGGCTCACTTCGAAGTTAGGTAGTGTGGTTGTATTTTGTTTTAATGCTTTAGATTAATGGAGTTTTAGACAAATTATTTTGCATACAAGACAACGGCATACAAAGTAATTCACGAGGAAAGGGACATACCGTTAACGCAGTTAAATTTCACCTAGGTGAACTGGAAATATCTAAGTATTAAAATGTTTCTGAGCGTTTGCTGTATCGTACTCACGGTGTAAGACAATTTACACCATGATTGTACTATAGGGTAATTTTTGAGTTTTGGCCACATTTCTCAAGGTCATAATTTTTAAAATCGGCAGGTATTTTGGCTGTGTAGAACACTAATAATTATGGATTTACATGTATAATCAAAGCTTAAAAGTCCAGGTCAGGATTAAGTAATTTTTACGAGAATTTTTATTTATAACTCTTAAAATATTAATATTAATATATGTGTATAGGTATTTAAAATATTTACATATAAAAATGATAGAAATTGTCTTAGTCACATTTTATATGATTTTTAAGTAAACGATTAATTGCCTTCGAAATCGGAAAACTATACAAAAATTCAGTCCTTCGCAAAAATGCAATCGGAGGAGACATTGAAAATGATGAGGTAGAACGCAAACCTTGTGAAATTTCGAATGTGGTTAAAATGAAAATTTGTTGCAAAGTATTAAATTAATAGTTATATCATTAACACAAAACATTTTCAAAAGGTAAAATCGGATTTTCAAAATTTTCATTTAGAAATAAAAATAATTTCCATGCCTGTTGCAACGATATGTCACATGGTTAATCTGTCGCGGCGTTAAAAGAGTCACCCCTAGCAGTAAACTCCAACACAATTGAACATTGAAAGGCGAACAACCTATTTCATGTTCATCGAGATATATGTCCAAAAAATTTTTCATTTTCCGCAGTTTACAAGAACAAGGGTGGTTTAAAACGAGGCAAAATATATGTGTTCGATTCCTCTCTCGATCTCCGATCCAATATCTCACACCACACGGTGTGTTTGTCGCGGCGTTAAAAAAGTCACACCCAACAAACTTAAGATCGAGAGGAAAATGGAACAGCTTATTTCATCTCATCGCGTCGAAATACAGGCGAAAACTATAAGCAACTTTAAATTTTGTCGTTTTTGCAATTTACAAGATGGGCGATTTGAATTAAAGCAACATAATATGTGTTTTCTATTTCTCTCTCGATTCCTGATTCAACGGTTAGTCCGTCACGGCGTTAAAAAAGTCTCTCCCAACAACCCCCAGCAAAATTGAACTTCGAGAGGCAAGTCATTTTATTCGATTTCTTATAAATTCGCAAATAAATGAAATAAATCGGCTAGATATTAAAAACTAAAAAAAAACATTTTCAAACTTCCTGAAGAGTTGTAACCACCCCCAGGGGTAGTGATAGGCCTTCCCCTGTCCCCATTACCATTCACTTGTCATTCAATCCCAATTATGTTCCCAGCCAACCCTCTCCAACCCCGCGCTGCCGAGCATGTTTACTAGCGAAAGCTTAAGAGGGTTGTTTTTGCCTGTTTGAGGGGGTAGGAAGGGTCAGACGTTGATGAAACTAATTCTTTCTTTTTCAGCATCCCCATCCCCAAAAACGGGGGTATGGAGATTACAGAAAAAGGAGAAGAAAATTCATTTTTCAACCCTCCGGAAGGGTTGTAACAGTCCCAAGGGGTGGCTTAAGGCCTTCTCCTGCCGTTATCCACTAATTCTAAGTAAAAAAGCTATTTTGTTTTAAGTAACTAAATTCAACCGTTCTTGAGATATTTAACGATTAAAAGTTAACTGAATTACATAATGAAATTACCATGCAGGTAATATTTATGTACCTAATTTAGTTAACTTTTAATCGTTAAATACCTCAAGAACAGTTTACTTAGAATTAGCGAACACATTATAATTTTAAATAAAGATGGCGTTTAGCTATTCTAAAAAAAAATAGGACACATCTTTTTCATTTAATGCTTGTATGTGACGACCTGTATACCTAAATGAGGTCAAAGCTAATATGAAATTAAGATTTCTCACCACAAGAAACCGACCTGTACTGTTTTTGAACTTGATATGTCAAATAGTTTTGGAATTATACCTACTAGAAAATTTATTTTAAAAAATGTGCTTCAACACCCCTGTATCCCATTAACCAGGAACATTTTACTTCAGCATGTTTGATTAAATCTTCATATTTTGAACCAAAGAATCACCAGTAGGTACTCTTATGTCCCGTTCTTTATGACACCCTGTATAATGCGTAGTCCGTATGTTGTTTGACAAACGCTGTTTCACTATACTAAGGACATCGCCAAAGTTCATATTTCTGCATTAGTTAAACTGTCAATTTTGAACTTCTTCATAATTCCGGTATGATAAATATCGTTTGCAGAGCCTCTTTATCTCTATGTATTTATTACATGTATTGCTTATTTCTTATTTTAAATAACCACCGCGTAGAAATATTGAAATATGTATTATACGGAGCAAATATTTAAGCAATTAATAACGCCGCAAGGAATACAGGCATACATTATTTATTGAATTATTAACTTCGTTGTAACGCCAGGAAAAAGTTGAGTTTTTTAATAAATTACTTTTTGAGCGTATTAAAAATTCCAGATATTTGCGAATTAATTTGTTGGAAGGCTTTCCAGTAAAGGGAATAAAATATCAACTTTTTCGAGGTTACGAGGTATTTTAACATTCCTCACTTCTGACTGAAATGATTAATGCGGGGAAATTAAAATTGTATGCCGGAGTTTTAGCTAGATGGGCAACTATGTTAATTAAATTCTTGTTTCTTCTGGTATCTGTTGTACTTTGAATTATTTGTGACTCCAGTTACTAGTTTATTTATAAGAATGGAAGATCCAGATGAATAACAGCAAGGGGATGTTTTTAGAAAGAATTGAGAAGTAACTTTCATTATGAAGTTTGATGCAAAAACTTTCAGACGCTAAAATTTATATTTCGTACTTATTTTTGCCGTCATCAATGGACCTCAAAGGTTATGTTTACGAGGTGAATAAAATAATTACTTATGCCACATAAATTATGTTGTTATACCAGGTGTAAATGAAATTAGGCTCGCCCCTATAACTTTTTTGTTTTTTCAGATATCATTTTGAAATTTTGGTAGTTGCAATAACAAGTAAATTTTAATTAAGTAATGCATGGTAATAAAATAATTCTAACACTTCCGGTTTCACCGGAAATGACCGTAACATCTGTTTTTTAAATGGAACACCCTGTATATTTTTACATTTTTGGATTCAGGGATTTTTCTGCATACGATGGTATCAACTTCGTGGAAGAAACATAACCTCAAACATTCTTTTAGGATAATTTAAGTTGGCATCTAGGTAGCCATGACTGCTGAAAAACTTTTCTTTCTGAGCCTTTGAGTATTGGAAAAATAAAATCGTGATATTAAGTGAGATTATAGCCATTTAAACATCTCGGAAATGGTTTTTTCGATTTAAAAATTTTTTTTTAAATGGAACCATTATGCCTCATGCTATTTTAATAGAGATTTTCTTTACATACATTTTGTTAAAACACTTCACCATTAGTTCATAAATAACTTACAAAAGGTACTTTACCTCGGTCCGAATTTATTTTAGTTTAATAAATTTGTTTTTTTTTTCAAGGCATTCCCGATTAATTTCATATCAAATGTTTAACTTGGTCAGAGCTTACTAAAATAAATTTGAACTAAGGTCATAAAGTATCTTTTGTAAGTTATTTATGAACTAATGGTGAAGTGTTTGGTATCGAAATGTAGGTAAAGAACTATTAAAATAGGATAATGAGGTATAATGATGCCATTTAAAAAAAATACTTCTATCGACAAAACCATTTCCGAGATGTTTAAATGGCTATAAAAGCAAAGTTAGCTCACTTAATATCACGATTTGATTTTTCCAATACTCAAAGGCTCAGAAAGAAAAGTTTTTCAGCAGTCATGGCTCCCTAGATGCCAACTTAAATTATCCTAAAAAAATGTTTGAGGTTATGTTTCTTCCTCGAAGTTGACACCATCGTATACAAAATGAATCCCTGAATCCAAAAATGTAATAATATACAGGGTGTTCCATTTAAAAAATAGATGTTACGGTCATTTCCGGTGAAACCGGAAGTGCTAGAATAATTTTATTAACATGCATTAATTCAAATTTACTTGTTATTGCAACTGCCAAAATTTCAAAATGATATCTGAAAAAACAAAAAAGTTATAGGGGTGAGCCTAATTTCATTTACACCCGGTATATGTGGTTTAACCGAGGGTTTAACATATAAAATTAAACATATGGCGTTATACATGGAATTATACATGAAATATATTATCTCAGCCCAGTTTTATTCAGGGTTGCTGATTTTTTTGTTTTTTTTTTTTAAATCAAATAAATCGTATACTTATTTGATTTAATTCGGATTTTTTTTATTTAAATCAGATTTTTTTAAATTTAATTGGATTTTTTTATTTAAATAACTAATGGCGTTATTATCATGCTCTATAACTTATTTTTTACATATTTTAAGATAAAACATAATAAAATAAATATATAATATACACCGTTCCCCTGGATTGAGTTCACAATCGGGAAAACTTTTTTATTTTCGATTCTTCGACAAAAGTCTCTCTTAATAAAAACTCCTGATTACTTTGAGAATGGCATTTCCGCTAGGAGTGTAATTATTTTCTGTACAGGGTAACCGGAAAAGTCCATAATCTGGAAAAAACTTTTTTATTTTCGATTTACTGATAGCTCAAGAATGTCACTTTTATTTTGATTTAATATAAAATAAAGTGGTATTAAGAAATATGTAAATAAATTAATCTCAACAAACAGGTGTTTGAAAAAATTACCAAACTAAACTAAACTAAAACTAAAACTTTAAAGATCAACAAAATAAAAACAGTTGGGTCTAATATATTATTTTAAATTTATTTGGTATTCTACTTATAAATGAAACTACAACTTACGTTATTCTTCAGTGAGTGTTTTTATCAATATATAAATCGAAAATAAAAAAGGTTTTTCCAGACCATGGACTTTTCCGGTCACCTTGTACAGAAAATATTAACACTCCTAGTAGAAATAAATGCTATTTTCAAAGTAAGCAGGAGAGCGAGCAGGAGAGACACTTCGTCGAAAAATTATTAATTATCGTTATCAAGTTGGTATGTTTTTTAATTCTGAAAATAGCGTAGATTTCAATTGTTTTAACTTGATTTTTATGGCCAAAGCACAGCGAATGCAAGGCCAGAAAATGGGGAAAAAAAACTTGATTTTTAACAAATTGAAATTTAATTAATCGCAGCTTACTTGCATACTTTGTCATATCAGCATGTATATCAATATCAGTATACCTATTTAAACAAGCCCCAGTTGTAAATAGAATTCATTGAAAAATGAATTTGCTGGCAACGCAAAACAAGATCAACTCATAACCCAGCATACGGTAGATATATTGAACGTGATTTTATGCCATATTTTTGTATTATGCTGCATACGAACGAAGTGCATTTGTTTTATCGAGGCAAAAGAACGAAACAATTCAGCGGTCTTTCAAGAGCACTAGAAAAGAACCACGGGATTTCAAAAGCAAATAATATTGTGCATTCGACTGCTACAATGCGCTGGAGGCACTGTAATAGCATTCTTAAGATTTTCGTTTGTAAGTACTATTGAGGAGAAATATAAATGATATCTGCGAATAATGGAGGTAATATTTTTTGAACAGCAATTTTATTGCAATTTCAAATTACATTAGGCTTGTACCCATTTTTAATTATGTAAAATAAATATACAATTAAAGTACAACTGTACAACCAGACTAGAGTAGAGTATTTTTTATTTGGCCATCATTAGTTTAAAATTTATAAAATATAGACATGGTCAGACATGCGTGAAATAATTCTCCAACAGACGAATTCTCTAGAGCGTTACCTAGGCACTTAAAATATATTTTCTGGGGTGGTATATTCAGACAGGCTTCTTATTTGTCACTGTCATTTTCTTTAGACTGAAAGCTGCTAAATGGCCAGATTTTTTCAGTTGCACGATTTTGACGGTTCCTAAAGCCGCGTCCTCATTGAGTCGACAGAGTCGATCGACAATGTCGACTCAATGAGAACGCGGCTTACGAGACACAGGCCCATTAAGCCGCGTCCTCATTGAGTCGACAGAGTCGATCGACAATGTCGACTCAATGAGGACGCGGCTTTAGAGATCGGTATCGTTGACTGGCTGAATTAATATAATGAAATAGTGACATTTTAAAAATTATTGATAAAATTGCTTAAAAATTTTTTAATACACCCAAAATTTGTATAATACATATATATGTACATTGTACATATTATGTATGTATGTAACTAATTAATATTCCTGATGTATTTCCAAAACTATATTATACCCACTAGTGATCGGTGATCCAACTATCACAGAATCACGTACCTCTACTTCCCGGACGCTTTTTCTTTGAGAAAATAGCACTTTTCCAGCCTAGTGCGGGAAGTACCTACGGATTTCCCGGACTAGGTCGGGAAGAATTATTACCCTTTAGTATTAGCAATTGTTCGAATTTCAATAAAAATACTAATTTAAACAAGAATTAGAATGCTCCTAATTTTGTTCTACAAATAAATATTATTAGCCCAGGGTCGATCTGAAGATTTATATAGGAAACCTTGAACAAATTAGAGACAAGCTGAAATTTGGTATATAAGTTTGTATTGGGGTCCTTAAAATACCACCAAACCCCACCGGTAATCCGCCGTGCCTGTCACTCCTAAACAACCCCCGAAAGGGGTGAAAATCGGACTTTTTTTAGTTTTTTGGCAATATCTTAAAAACAAAGCTATATACGAAAAAATATGAAGACGGAAAAATTAAAGAGTATAAAATTTCCTATAAAATTGCGTTTAGCAGATATATTTTGCTTTACCAGTGGCGGAGTTATGATATTTTTAATAACTGGGTATTTTGTAAAAATACTCCGTAGCCATTACTTATTGGATTTTGACATTAAATATACATAACAATATATATGGGTATTTTGGTAAATACATTTAATACATCCTTACGTCAATAAATTAGAAATAAAAAGCATACCAGTGGAGTAGGTACTATATTTCTAATTTCATACATTATTTTGTATTAGCTAATAGAACTTTAACATTTTACGTTTCTATTAAATGTAACAAAATAATTATTTTAAATATCCGTGGAATTTCTGTTAGAAATTGAGAGGAATTATTTGTATATTAATAATATTTAGGACATAATACCGCATAGCCCAGGGTCGATCTGAAGCTTTATATAGGAAACCATGAACAAATTAGAGACAAGTTGAAATTTGGTTATATAAGTTTGTATTGGGGTCCTTAAAATACCACCAAACCCCACCGGTAATCTGCCGTGCCTGTCACCCCTAAACAACCCCCGAACGGGGTGAAAATCGGACTTTTTTTTAGTTTCTTGGCAATATCTTAAAAACAAAGCCAGAGAAATTAAAGAGAATACAATTTCCTATAAAGTTGCGTTTAGCAAATATATTTTGCTTTACCAGTGGTGGAGTTATCGTATTGTAAATTCCAGTATATTTTAACAAAATACACATTTCCCACAAAATAATTACGTTACATTAATATATTTTACGTCTTTTACTCCAAAACAGATTAAAACTATAATAATACATAAAATATGAGTTTTTTATGTAGTAAGTAGCACAGTTGCTTTTTCTTAAATAAACTAAAATACTTACAGGTTATGTTTAAGTAAATGAATGTAATTGTATGTTTTTAATTACCTACTTATTATCCAATATATTTTATCAGATGTTGAGATGTAGTCTTTCGCCTCTAAATCCACAACTGCCCTATTAAAACAGGTTACGACATGAGCATGCACTTTTGCAACCACCTGATGAACAGTTGCAAAAAATTTGTTTAAGGAACCCTTTGGGGTTTATATCTTGATCCATCTGGTCTGGACTGGAGAGATTCCGGAATCACTAGAAATCCATCCCCAGTCCTGGAGTGGTAAGCTATTATTCAACCATGCTTGAACCTAAAAGTTAATTATATTTATGATCGGTGGAAGTGAAGCCGCAGATTAAAATCTTTATTTAAACTTCGCTTTGCTACATAATGCTGGTAGTGAATGTATCTGACGTTATTCAAATCGGTACTTGTTCTATTTTTGACTTATACGGAAATAAAAAATGTCGAAATTAAGGTCCTCAATCTGTCTTTGGATATATTTGGATTGTAAAATTCTTCAAGAAGGTCAACCAACTTCTTCTTTTTCACAGTATTGACCAAATTAATTTTTCCCCTGGTAAACAGGCCAGATGTAGTATCACATCCGGAAATGGCGTGCATGGCAATAATAATAATAATAATAAACTTCTTTATTGATGGGCGAAGTTTAGTACAAAATACTATTCTTACACTTTATTTATTTATTTATTTATTTATTTAACATTTATTAAAGGTCCCAACTTATGCTGCAACTTTGAATTATTAGTAATTTTATTTGGTTTCCAACTTCTTCCTGGGCGTAGCATATACAAATTTTGTTTAGCGTAATGGAGTCGTATCGAGAATATACGAAGAGAGCATACATACAGGGGCGAATGGCGACGCGGAAAACTACTCAGTTGCCTTGACATGCGGTATATGTCCTTAATATTATTAATATAAAAATAATTCCTCTCAATTCGTAACAGAAATTCCACGGATATTTAAAATAATTATTTTGTTACATTTAATAGGCACGTAAAATGTTAAAGTTCTATTAGCTAATGCAAAATAATGTATGAAATTAGAATATAGTACTTCACTGGTATGTTTTTTATTTCTAATTTATTGATGTAAGAATGTATTAAATGTATTAACCAAAATATCCATATACATTGTTATGTATATTTAATGTCAAAATCCAATAAGTAAAGGCTAGAGAATATTTTTACAAAATACCCAATTATTAAAAATAGCATAACTCCGCCACTGGTAAAGCAAAATATATCTGCTAATTTTTCTATCTTCATATTTTTTCGTATATAGCTTTGTTTTTAAGATATTGCCAAATAACTAGAAAAAGTCCGATTTTCACCCCTTTCGGGGGTTGTTTAGGGGTGACAGGCACGGCGGATTACCGGTGGGGTTCGGTGGTATTTTAAGGACCCCAATATAAACTTATATACCAAATATCAGCTTGTCTCTAATTTGTTCATGGTTTGACTGGATCGACCCTGGGGCTATATAAAGAAATGTCTTTATTGATTTGTTATTCCACGCGGTTGCCGAAAAAATAGTGTACGCAATCGCCCGGAAACTGTTTTTTTGTACTCGCAAACTTCCAGGACTACGGCTCGTCCTGGAATCTTCTCGTCCAAAAAACAGTACTTTCCGGACTTGTTACGTAAATTACTACTACAGATTTAAAGGATATACTTTGTTAAAGATCGTTAACGTATTGATTAACAACTCCTAGATTTTTACTTGTATCGTTGCCGAGGGGTTAATCGCTGTGAAATATGGTGTACATGTGGCATGAAGTACCTATGAAATACCTTGAAATACTTGAAGTACTTGTGAAATACCTGAAATACTTGAAATCTTTATGAAATACCCTCTGAAATACCTGAAATAATAGTGAAATACTTATGAAATACCTGATATATTGCTGAAATACATTTGAAATACTTGAAGTATTGGTGAAGTATTTATCAATTGTGTATTTTAAATACTAATACAATGCATTTAAACACATTATGTCATTGTTGTGTATGTACGGAGCGATCAGAAAAAACTCATATACCTATACTGTTTTCTTACGAATAAAAATACGTCTTAAAATTTTGGTCACGTTTTCAAGATTTGGTACCATTGTGCGTCGTATAGAAATCAAGTCACTTCTCCCCGAAATTCTAGCACATAATGCACAAATATTTCATAACATCTACATAGACTGCTATAAAATACAGATATGGTACGTATAATACAGGGTGTTAATTAAGTATGTACAATAAATTTAACAGGCGATTATTTGAGTGATTTTAAGACAGAAAGTTCATATAAACATGTGTCCGAAAATGCTTCGTTTTCAAGGAGTTAAACTTATTTTAAAAAATTGCTTTTTCGTAAATATCTTAAATATCCTTTACCCAATTTTGTTGTAATTTGGCAGTTATTTGTAGTGTTAAGGGGTTAATTTAGCCCTAACTTGATTAAATTTATTAAGTCCAGTGGTGTCCCGAGCGGCACCTTAACGAATATTTTTGACATCAAAAATGTACGCCACAGATTTTTTTGTAATTTTTATTATTTTTTTATTTTGGATTAAGCAACTAAAAATACAACTTTTGTGTCTCTTCAATTTTTTTCGTATCTTGATCAGTTTTTGAGAAAAAAAATCCACTCCAGGGATATGCAATTAAGTGAATTTTTTTCTCAAAAACTAATCAAGATACGAAAAAAATTCAAGAGACACAAAAGTTGTATTTTTAGATGCCTAATCCAAAAATAAATAAAAATTTAAAAAAAATCTGTGGCGTACATTTTTTTTATAAATGAATTTATTTAGGCTTTATACAAGCATAATAACAAAAAAACATACTTATCCAATTTGATATACTCACATTGATGTTTCATCTCTAAACATACAATTATTAAGTTTATTGGATCTTATTTAATGCATGATAAAAATTGGATTAAAAATTACAAAATTCAAAACGTCTAAAAATAAACTCGAAAATAAATTATTGAAAAAAAAATTTTTTTTTTTTTATTTTACTCACCACAAAATTTATTCATTATGGTCACCAACCAAAATAATACTAAATACCTCACTTGATGAATTACAGCTCTCGCCTTCGGCTCGCGCTGCAACATTCATAGTCGTGAGTTATTTAGTATATTACCACCTGTAGAATAATATACTATTAACGTCGCTTATAGTAATTTTTCCAAGGATTTCGAAAATTAAAAAAAATACAATTGAAAGTAAAATAAAAGCGAGAATAAAAGTAAGATAAAGCAATATTTTTAAACGGAACGAACTGTATGTTTTTACAATTTAAGAAAATATATATTTAAATTCTCTTTCGAAAAATATAACATAGTCTGTCATTATGACTTCTTTACTTCTCCTAAAACCGTTAAATACCTAATCAAATTTTAAATTTCCACGGATGAAGTCAAAATATCTTTGTTTGATGATTTACAAAAAAATTCTATCAGTAAAAAAAATATGCATCTTTTAGAGATCCCCAAATACGTATTCAAATTTTAGTTTATTATAGATCGCTTTGTTTTTTTTACCAGTTTTATTTGATATTCAGTTATTCTTTTGATGGTATTTTTGAGACCATTGGAAAATATACTATCAGTTATGTTGAACATTCTTTTCTTTTATTTCCAAAGATAAATCCACAAACGTTATAAAAATCACCCTGTACCTACACTTAAAATCCTTAAAATTATTGTTGTTGAAATATTCATAAAATATCTGAAACGTTGATGGAATACTTGAAGTACTACAATACTACTGAAAAACCTTAAATACTTATTTCTGAAATTACTGAGAAATACTTGAAATATTGGTGAAGTACCTGAAATACTCGCGAAGTATCTGAAATACTAGTGAAATACTTGAAATATTGGTGAAGTACCTGAAATACTTGCGAAGTATCTGAAATACTAGTGAAGTACTTGAAATATTGGTGAAGTACCTGAAATACTTGCGAAGTATCTGAAATACTAGTGAAGTACTTGAAATATTGGTGAAGTACCTGACATACCTGCGAAATATCTGAAATACTAGTGAAATACTTGAAATATGAAATATGGTGTACACACTTTTTCCCAGCGATTAACCCCTCGATCTTTGCGCATATTTGCTGTTGGCGATTGCAGTAGCAGTTTATTAATTTTTCATAAAACAATCCAAAAAATAATAAACTTGGTAAACTGTTGTAATTACATATTCCAATTTATTATAAACAACAAAAATGAAATAAAAGCGTTTATGTCTTAGAGTTGAGGATAAAGTATTAATGTTTACCTTAGATAGAAATAGTGCTGACTTCAGCGATCCGGGGAACCCCTGGTCCAGGGATCCCGGGACTGGAACCCCTATTTGTAACCCATATAGAATAAATATTACAACTATTAAACCTTGATTCATGTAAAAATAAATGTAAAATGAATGTAAAGATTCTTGTTATACTGATGGTGCTTCCCATAATTAAGGAATACTTAGTGAATAATTATAATAATTAAGGAATACTTACTGAATAATTATAATTTTTTATTCTAGTCGATAAACATAGGAAATGAGTATAATAAAATTTAAAACAAGTTCTCTTGATAGTCTTTTGCAATTTGGTTCCGTAATCGGTGCCTCCGTTTTGAATTCCGTTTACAACGTAAATAAAAAGATATATTGAACGTCCTTGTCATGTTCCACTTTATTTTATTTTTTACAGTATCCTACTGTTACATTTTATAGTTCAAAGCTTTAAGTCTGAAACATATGTAGGTATTAAATTTTGCGAGATGAGTTTTCCGATTCTCCACTTTAAAAGTTCTCTCTTTGTTGCAGGAAATATTAAGACTCTGGCTGTCCTGGACATTGAAACTAAAAGTCATTATTGGATTACCGTTTTTGCTCAAGATCATGGCGTCGTGCCGTTGTTTTCAAGTGTCGAGGTAAGTTTAATTTTATTGCACATAAACTCATTTCAGAGGAGCGGACAATTGTCGAACTTTCCCATTTTAGCTCTCGACTGTTCATTTTTTAAATTTTTCTATAGAATTTACGCTTAACTGTTAAATTGAAGTTATTCTAAAGCAATGGAAAATAGATGGGATATAATTTTTATAACTCGTTATTTAAAAAAAATATTTTAAACAAACAAGGAAAATAGAATGTTGTTATTATTATGTTCTAATATATTAAATAACAACAGGTATCGATTTTTAATCTTAAAAACGAATCTTTTGGTGCTAAGTATTTATTATTTTTAGTTTTACTTATTTGTGATATCCGAACAGAAAAGTATTTTAATCAGCTGATTACTCATTGTTTAGATTTAGAATTTAGAAAAATATTTCTCTAACATCTATAAAGCAGTTAGTTGTTTTTTTTCTCCAAGTGTACATTCCAAACAACATTTACAACGTAAATACATACATTCTGTTTAATAAAATTTCCTATTCTTCAATTTGTGCATTTCTTTAACGTTAACTGTTTTAAGTAGGTAACATTTTTTCCACGGGGTAGAACTAGGAATTTGTTCATAATCGAATTAAAAATAAATATCAGATCCAGTCTCGCCAGCTAACATACGACAGGACTGAGGACGCATTTTCTATGAAATCCAGAATGACAGAGTTCCTTTTAATGTTGAAGACTGCAATGGTTTCAGTTATTGGAATCTATGCTTAGTCGACCAGCGCACCTCAAAAGTTGCTCTAATACTCATGAATTTATCTTTTGTTGTATATATCCTGGGTTCCTTATTTTCAACATACTAATCCAAATTTGAATCCATCTCTCTGCGTATGGCTTGATTTTATTTTTGGTCGAACGCTTTATAATATCATGATACAATAAATAAGAGATAAGATATCGCGCAGCTCGTGACGTCAGTCGGTGAGCTAGGACGCCTTTAAACGCCCGGCTGTCAGGAGTGTCAGGTAGAATTGTCAAGTTGTTGCGGATATTTTTGGGTTTAAAAGTTAAAAAATCGTCGAAAATGAGATGTGCTGTGTGATGTTAATAATCAATCAAGGATTCTACGCACGATATAACGTTTTTTATTTCCCTGAAATAAAAAAATGCAGGGTGTATGGAAACGCAGTTTCAGAAAAAATAGTATGTGTACCATCGTAGTAAAAGCAAATTTCCGAACTCCGTGTTGCTTGCGCCTCGACAAGCAATCTGCACGGTCGCCCGGGAATGTTAAATTTCTCCTACTAAGCACACAATGTACTATTTAGCATCAATTTTCTTAGTAACTAGAAAATTTTTTGAGAAAGTTTATTTACATTTTTTACCTTATTAATTATTAACATTTTTATATTTTTTTAACTTCCTACATATTAAAGGTAAAATTTGACGTCAAAACTGGTTTTTCTTAATATACTTCACTTTCGGCAAGAAACAATTTTTGAGAAATTAATTATAAATAAGTTTTCTATTATGCTGCCTATACTGTCTGGCGATCGCACTGTATTTTTACGTAAAAACATTCTTCAATATTCTTAAATATCAAATATATTGAATGTATATATGGTTAATTTATCCTTTTTACATTTGACTTGCCATTTTTTTAATTTTGAAAACTTCGAATAGCAATTAATAATTAAAATTATTAATTTGTAAGGCCAGACCTCGGGCCAGACATATTCAACAATTACAAATCGAAATACATGCCTACGAAAAATATAAATTGGGAGTTAATTTCGTATTATTAATACTTATATTCACGTATAATATAGAAATTTCTGCATAAAATATATCAAATGTAATAATCAGTGTTATCTCTGAGCTCTAATAAATTTCATCTAAAATGTAATAATTTAAATAGCCGTCATTAACTTAGTATTACACCAGAGAAGAACGATCACAGAGAAGCGACATAAAGGCTTTCAACGTGAACAGTTTTCGTACGCGCATGCGCCAACTATGGTGTGTTGTTGTCACCTGCCGCTTGTCAGTTGCCACGCGTTTCGCGTGCTATCTAGTTCGGGTTTTTAAGATGTCTGGATATTATTGTGCATATCGTGGGTGTTCAACAAAAACTGGGGAAGGACTAAGCCTTTTTAGATTCCATTATTTTTGCGTATATTTCAATATTTTTTTTAGGTTATACCTATATTGAAAATATTTGTTCAAGCAGTAAAATAACGACAATTAAATATTAAATCTATTTCATTTAACGATTAAAGACAAAGTAAACGAAATACCTAATCAACTTGCCAATTTTGATGTACTTACTTATTTAGGTTATAAAAACGCTATAAAGTAAATTGAAATAGGTAGGTATATGCGAACACATTACATCAGAAAAAAGTATTAAAATATTTTATTCTGTTAAATATACTAATAGGGATTTCAAAATAAATAAAGTAGATAGAAAATTGAAAATTTTAACCCATATATAAATAAAAATATTTGTTGTGAAACATCTTGTTTTATTTTTATATACATACTATTATATTATATTATTAATAATAAATATAAGTGTGTGAATGTGGCACAAAATCCTTCTAAAATGTATTTTAAGAAATGCATTAAACATCTCTAATATTAGTTTATATGTGAATCAAACTAATTTATATTTTATTATAAATAATGCCAAAGTTTTGCAATAGAGATTATAAATATTAATTGGTCTACATTTTATAACATTTACCCATGCGCTCTAATTGCGATGAACAATATTATACAATACACTGTCATGCAGTTCGCTCAGTGTCCATCTCGGTGTACATGTACCAAAAGGATAACTTCTCTCAGTGTAAACGTGTGTGTTTACTTCAAATCGGCTGGGCCATAGAACTTCAAACGTTCCGCCGGCACTGTCGCTTCTCTGTGATCGTTCTTCTCTGATTACACTATAATCAGTGAACCTATATTATGAATAAAAGCCATAAAACAGAGTTCCTAACTAACAAAATTTGATATTAAATTCGATACGCGACATACATTTTAAAAATTACTCACTGTGTGACGTCATGCGCAAACCGGACGAAATTTGAACGCTTTGATATCATATCTTGTTGTTGTATCATGTTATAATATCTGGTTGAATTAATTACAAGTTCTTCTTCACACGAATTCATCCGTACCTTTTTGAAACATTCTGGAGCTGTCGATTAAATTTCCAAAACCTAAGCTAGCCATTAAGATAGGTATATTGATTATTATTTCCATCTAGGAGCTGAGCTGTAAGAGTACTTTCTTGTATCTCATAACGACAATTCGACCATCCCACGTCAAAAGCAACGGTAGTGAGATTTTGGTTTTAATCTGTTGGCTGTGATCATAGAGATAGAATATAATAGACTATAATAGGGAGACGGCATCACGTGGCAAAAGTGGTTTCATGTCCGCCATATTGCTACTACTTTTTTGTCAAAAATGTCAAACTGTAGTGTCATTTGTTGTCAGTTTATGTTGAGCAATATTTAGCATTTCATTTGTGTTTTGAGAACTGTCTAAGTATTTTTTGTTAGTTTGTCTTGTGCTGTGCGTAGCTGCTGTAGCAGAGACGGCGTTGATAAAAAGATGTCGGGAATAACATTTCATAAGTTAGTATAAACAATAAACAGAACCGTACCTACAAAATTATGGTATATAAATGCTATTATTGGTAGTGTACTTTATACATGCTACAGCGTAGGACAAAGGGCGGCGGTAGACAAATACAAGCATCTTAGAAGGGAAGAGAAATGCGACAAGAAAAGTTTTTAAACCAAGAACTAATATCTGTAGAGTCAGAGTCAAAGGAGGAAACTTAATAAACAATAAAAAATATATTCTATTTGGATGGACAGAACATTTTCAAGAGCTGCGCCGGAGAACCCAAACCCAAATGAAACACTGAAACCATTCTCTGAAGCCCACCTCTGAGAATATCAGTCAGGATTCAGACCAGGTCGCTCAACTACCAACCAAATGTTCACTTTGCATCAAATCCGAGAAAAATCCAGAGAATTTGACATTGGTATAACACTGGTATGCACCACTTGTCATCTACTTTAAAGCAGCGTATGATAACATTCTTAGGTCGATGTTGCACGATGTTATGAACGAACTCGGAGTACCAATGAAGCAACTTGTCTGATTAAAATGACCATGGTTGATACCACGTCCGCAGTTAAACTTCAGAACGACATAATATAGGAACCGTTCGAAATACACAAAGGACTGCGACAGGAAGATGCGCTGACGTGTCAGTTATTCAATATAGCCCTGGAGAAAATCTTCTGATTGGTACGTACCACTTCGAAGGAATGTGGGCGTTACACATTCACTGATCGTTTTCTCTATTTACGCTTTACGCACGATCATCCCGTCTTTGTTTCCAATTTGGCTATAATTTTTCTTGGGGTACTGTATATTTATGTATTCTGAAACAATGTATAACATGGGTATATAAATTAAAGATAAATTTACTTATTTGCCTATTGTTTTACTTTCCCCATATTCACCATCATCCACACACCCAATTAAGAAGCTGTAGGAATTGGTACTATTGAACTAATAGTGCAGTTTTCTTTCAAAGGGACCTATAAGCCCTATAAAACTAGTTCTACTAGATTAAATATCTTGTCTAAAAAGAACCAAAAACTGCACCGAATTTAGTTGATTGCGAAAGTTGAAAGTTGACCAACTAAAATCGAATCGTGAGAACGCGCTTAATCCAATTCTGTTAAAGCCGCCATATTGCTACTACAATAAGCTCCGCCCAGTAGTACCGTTATTTCCTTATCTATATCGTATAGCATCTCCTTATATTCTATCTCTTTGGCTGTGATGATGCCAATGCTAATCAATCTAAAATTAATAGGCCAGTCATTGGGGATCAAAAGAAGGGCTTACCTGGAAATAACTCGGGAAGTTTTGGAATTTGGCAGGTTTGTAGGTTTGGGTATGTAGAACTAAAATTCACAAAATGCACAATTTGAGACTTGCCGCCGGAGCCGCCATCTAGCCAAGATGGCCGCCAAAAACGGTTTCTCGCAATTCTCTCCAAAACTATGCGTTTTTCGAAAAAATATGTAGAGAACAAAATTAAAGAGGAGGAAATTACACACAAAAATGTTGTTGGCATATTTTCGCTAAAGTTAACCGTTTAGGCAGAAAAGTCGTTTCATGACAAAATTGTATAAAGCCTTGAAAAAGTAGTTTTGGGGAACCCTACTACACATCTGATTTCGGAAAATCGCCTCTATACTATACTCGATACTATAAAACTTTCGCAAAATGTTAAAATTTACGACGACTTTTCTGCCTAAACGGTTAACTTTAGCGAAAATATGCTAAGGACATTTTTTGTGTGAAATTTCCTCCTCATTAATTTTGTTCTCTACATATTTTTTCGAAAAACGCATAGTTTTGGAGAGAATTGCAAGAAACCGTTTTTGGTGGCCATCTTGGCTAGATGGCGACTCCGGCGGTAAGTCTCGAATTGTGCATTTTATGAATTTTAGATATGGACCCCGAAACCTACAAACCTGCAAAGTTTCAAAACTTCCCGAGTTATTCCAGGTAAAAATCCCCAATGACTGACCTATAAGTCATAAATCATACGTTTAAATATACTTAAATCAGAATTCTTGTGCAAAATGGCTAAAATATTGTCCTTGTTATTCTTACTCCTTAAAATATTTTTGCTATAGTTTCTTAGTTAATATAATATTCCTTCCAAGATTGTTATTTTACATTATCCTTTTTTTTGGCACCAATTATTGTTGTGCATTTATAGTTATTGAAGAATAAAAAATCTTTTCTTCAAAGAATAGACAAAATTAAATTTATTTTCGTACATGACATCGTCAAGACTATCATAAGCAAACTGAAGGTTAATATTAAAGTAAAATTAGGTATACCTAAATAACATTTAATACTTATTTGAATTTTTAAATAATTTGAAATATGTTACTGAAGCTATTTTAAGAAACAAGTACAAGTTCATGGTTTAGTTCTGTCTCAGCTCTGCGTTGGGGAATCCCGAAAACAGATATCATATAAATCCACGTATCAAGTTTAAATCCAAGCCTATAAAGTTTCATCTCTTATTTAACGTTAGAAATTTCAACGCCAACTTTATCATCGCCCTAATAGGTCTGCTTTAAATTTACCATCGATAATCCAAGATTTTGTTAATCTGGTTTGATAAATTACATTGGTATAAACAGTTTTATAGCACGGAACCGTATTTTAAAGAAAATTAAAGGCAGTCGCATATTCAGCGTTCATAAAAGTTCAGTCAAGACGTCCTGAGACTTAGTTGAAATGTATAAAAGATATTTCTCTGAAGAAGTAACTAAACTTAAAGTCAGCTAGTACTCTAAAGCAGATATAAAGTTTCATGAAAGCAGTTGAATTTTCTATCCACAACCAACGAATAAGTTCAGCGGTGATATACTTCGTGAACTAAATATCGATACATGCAGTAGGAGTAAGAAGCAAATTGAGGAAATATATATTATTGTGCAATATAAAGAAAACAGCAGTCGCCCTCTTTATTTCACTCCCTTAATACATTTCTATATTCAGGATATATTTTTAACAAGCTGATGTTTATTAAAATATGATTAGGTATTCGTCACGAAAGTTCGAAAAGCAATAACTTGAAACAAGAACATCACAATTAATGAATCAGATATATTGTACTTTTATTGGATTAATGAATATTATCAGTTTTAATTTAATGTATAAATCAACTTGAATTCTGAATGTTATAATTTTCCAAGAGTAGTAGTCGATAGTCGAATAATAAATAGGGAGAAACAGTAGTAACAACTCGAAAATTTTTCAGTATTGGCTGAAGGTAATTTAAGCCACATAACATCATTAATATTTGGTTTCTATGCTGAACGGGAAAAGTCATTACCGGGCATATACTCACACACGCCACTCTTGTACTCGTAGACATTCATGAGTGATGTCGGTTGCTAAACACAGTGGATTTATCATTTAGCATTTATCTCATAGAGTAGAAGTTAATTGAAAAGCTATCATTTTAAGGATTAATAACGACCGTAGTAGTAATGAGTTCTGTAATATTAATTTTAATTATCGGATTGTATTGGCATGCTGTTGAAGTGGGGCACACGAGGGGGCACATGACGTATAAAACTAAAAATAATTTTCCCATACGTTCTAACGATAACTATAATTTCCGAAAGACCAATGTTTAAATGCTATTCAACATACTTCAGAACAAGTCTTTCATTTCTTGTTCCTCATGCGAAACATTGATACATGCATAAAATAAATAGTAATCATGCATCCCTTAAAGATTTCACAGGACTAAAAAATATAAAATCAAATATCGATATTACCTACGCCAATTACATCAGAGACGTTGAAATTAATATAGCAATTAGTCCTGGTAAATTTTGGTCGTTTACTAACAGTAAGAAGAAATACTTAAAGATCTCCACTTAAGTGTATAGTATAGTGATCAAAAGCTAGTTAATCCTAATGACATCATTGACGCGTTTGCCAATTTTTGTAACTCCGCCTCTCTCGAACGATCCAGAATCTGGTAATAACTGGGCAAAAATTATTTTGGCGTTTAGATGAGAATGATGTATTAAACGCATTGAAGAAACTTAAACCCAAATTAACCACTAGATCCGACGGTGTTCAAGCCTTCTTGATTGAAGATTGCGGGAGTATTTTTGCTCACCTACTCTTGATACTGTTCAGTTTGTGTATAACTCCTACATTCCCGAAATTTGGAAGTATTTAAACGTTTATCCAATGTTTAAAAAAGAAATAAGAATATCTAGTATAGTCGAGTAAACTTTAACTTGGCGTGGGGATGAGTTGATATTGTGCATATTATTTCAGTTTCTCTTGCACACAAAGTTAAAGCAATAACCCAAAAACATTGTTCACATATGTTTAGACGTAAACAATGGTTTTGGGCCATTGTTTCAATTTTGTGTGCAAGAGAAAATACAATAATACGCACAATACCAACTCATCCACACGCCAAGTTAAAGTTTACTCGAGTATATTACCAGCTTCAGACCCATTTCTGTTATGTGTAGTTTCAGTGAAACCTTTGAGATATATACTTCAAGATACCATTTACTCTAATGGTAAATAATAAATATCGAAACACCAATATGATTTTATGAAAGGAAGATCCACTACCTCTTATTGCGTTATCCAATATATTTCTGAAGCTATAGATCAATGTAAACAAACAGATATAATATATACAGATTTCTTGAAAACATTCAACAGACTAGAGCATACTCTAAAAAAAATTGTTTGGTATTGGGTTGTCCCCTTTCTTCTGTAATTTTTTCGTTCCTATCTTTCGAATAAGAAATCAATAGATGAATATTTTGTTTCATGTAGTAATTAATGTTATTTTATATTCTATGCGTTGTCCTGTCCTATAAATGGGTTCACCTGTTGAGCAGCATATGAATAAATAAATAAGTTCAGGATAGATATCTTCAAAAGAAAGCATGGCTTCAATGGGGTCTCTCGAATGTACAAGCTTCAGTCTCTCCTTGTCACGAACTGGCAGGACCTGTTTGTCGAATTGATTCTCCAACTGATGTGTTAGCCTCACAAAAGAAAATCAATGTAAAAGGACACTGTACTGCCGTCCAAAGAAAGTGTATTGGTAAAATATTTTTATTTTTATGTAATGTGAAACTCATTATGGTTTAGAATTTTTGAAATTTAGGAAGATTTCACCTTTCACCACTCCCGCGTACCTCATTAACCATGTTAACTTTGAACTCGACAAATCTGTCCATAAATATACCAAATTTAATTAAAATATTTCATTCGAGGTGTAATTACTCACTTGTTAACGATTGACGAAAACTGCTTTCCCTGAAGCTAAAGTGTAAAATTTGCAGAAGAAAAAGTAGAACGCGAAATTAAATCAGAACTTGAACAACTAACTTTGGTTCTAAATCTAGTCTAAGATCAATCTTTAAGGGTGATGAGTCGTATTACCCTGTACTTTTTTCTTTAAAAAATATGGGAAATAATTATACCTACTGCTCAGAAATACGGTTTAAAATAACGTACCCCTATACATTAGATATGATATGTTGTATCTGCATTCTTATATACCTGATCACCTCCATGTTTATTTAATACTCGGTTCCATAAACTATTTTGATAGACCCATAAAGTAGCCAAAGAAATCACTTAGGTGCCTTTCTCCACTTTGTTTTTATTTCTGAGATCGCATTAAGACAAATAAAAGGTGTATGAAACACAAGAGGAACCGGGCTCGCATTGTTCAAGTGGTTTGAAGGTGTTTGTCAGGACATGATAGTGTGGTTTCAAGCGAGACGATTTTTCATATGTCACATTATGACTTCAAGATAATAACGATTAATTTCAAACTCTTGTAATTTCCTTTGTGTGCAATCGTAAGATCAAATTAAAGTATGCAAGGAAATCTGTTTGGAGCAATTTTTAATGGTGCATTAAACGCATTTTCTTAATTTTAAGTTTTGGGAATTGTAAACGCCATTACAATTTTTTTTAAATTTAGATTAAATTAACTTCTCATTTATTACATGTTCCTAGACATAAGACTGCATTTTTTTTAAAAAGTTTTTCTTATTGTGCTGCACATCTTTACAACAAGTTGTCAGATGAAGTTAAAAATTTATGTCAACAGTTTCAAAATTAAAATGAAAAAGATCTTGTTAAATGAGCAATTTAATTTAATGTAACTGCTTGTTAGTTTTAGTTTTAGTTTCTTTTCAAAATTGATATTTTTGAAGGTTATAATACGTCTGGATACATATAAATAAGTAGGTATTTAATAAGTAATTTTTTTAGTTTATAGTTTCCATTATATGTAGTTTCTCATTTTGTTTTATTATGTTATTAAATCTATTACTAATTTACCGGGTTAAGTATAAGAGTAGCCAGGTAAAACTGGCTAAACTTCGCCCATTGTATTAGTATTCTGTATACTTTTATAATAAAATCGTTTATTATTATTATTATTATTATTATTAACCCTAGAGTAAGCCTAAAAACATACAACCAAATCCATTTGCTTCAACTTTATCATGCATTATTGTGTAATAATAAATAAAATTGCTGAGATTTATTTGATTGATTTTTCTTCCCCATAACCTTATGTATCTAATTAATTTTTCCGGATTGAGACTCAAAGAATTTTAGGTAATATATTACCACTAAAGTGAGTTTCTTCAACTTTACGTGAATTGTGTTTAAGCTAGAGTTTTAGGGATGTCGTAATACGCTCGTTGAACTTTACGACCTTCTAAACTTTCACAGATGTTATCAAGATTTATTGTACTTCTGCCTATTGTTTAAATTAAATCTCCATAAATACATTTTGTATCTACATTTTGCATTGAAATATGGGAATTTAAATAGGTAATATTTTTTAGATGGTTTTTTGGGTACTTTTTTATTTCTTGATCCCAATCCATACAGTACAATTCTTCGAAATCACATACTTAAGGAACAAAGTTTGCGTGGTGTATGAGAAGGTTTGGTATGTAAAAAGGGCTGATTTTATACCTTGCTGAGTTTAATCTACTTGTATTTACAACATTTCTGTATGTCAATGTGTCTGTTGTGAAAAATAATTAAACTTTGAGACATTTTGATACAATTGGTAGATCTAACGAGTTGTACAATATTGAACAATTTTTTTCTGCGTTTAAATCGAGAATTAATCTTTTCTGTTCAGCCCTCCCTCATCAATGATTTTTGCTTTTAAAATTGAAAAATTGCTCGCACAACAATGATATGTCGGTTAGTCATTGGCAAGTCAATGCCATTTCCCAGTTTTAAAAGAAAAAGAGACGGCTGCACAGAAAGCTTTGCATGACCACCATTGTAGATGAGCTAACTTTGAAAATGATTATGCCAAACTGTACTTGCCGTGGACTATTTATATAAAGCGTCTCGAGGAATGAATATAAAAATAAAGGAGCTAACGCTAATCCTCCCCTCCATCCTCCATGAAAATAACCTCTGTTTATTTTTGGGTTGCATTACTGAAGAAACTTTGATGCACCCATTCCCTTCGACGTTTCCGCCTTCTGGAGTCATCACAGCGCTCTCTAATCAATTATACCACCATAATCGGATTTAAATCTTTAAGTTATCATTTTTCTATCTTATATTATTAAGTCGGTTAAGGGAAGGATGCCCTTCAGATTTCTAGTACCTACTCAATTTCCGTATAAACCGTTATATTAAATTATAAACCAAATAATAAAGAAGTGTGTTTATTTTTAAAGTGATGTGAATAAATATATTGCATTATTGGATTTCTTAAACGGAAATGGAAGAGGAATATGAAATATCGAATAAATTATTTTTATTGCCACTTCAGCAGAATACGTTTCAGCATGATTTATTCCTGATACTTCATATGAATTTTTATTTTTTCTTAAACTAAATTTCAGTGCAGTAGAAGCAGTGTTATTTTTCAGTCCACTAATAAGTTGATATTAAAATGATTTTTTTTAGTTTAACTGCCTTTGTAATTTTCAAATCTATTGCACTATGCCTTATTTCTACTTCGTGAGTAATTGCACTCTTTAAAATATATAATTTCTTCACTGCATCAAATAAGGAAACGTCAGTTCGGCAATCGAACATAAACTGTAACTATGATAAACTGTTATTAAACTATGAATGAAAAATCCTGAAATACTAATCCATTAACATAGCAGTAATTTCCTGGTGTCTAAGATTTATGGCTGTCCGTAGGATGAATATGGGTTAAGCACCGTGACAATGAAACGTAAATAAAGCCAAGGGCTAGCATTTTAAATTGCAATCAACAATGGAATTATAAACAAACAATGAAGACTTGTGCTTATGGATGCGCCGGAGGTGAAAAATTTTAAAATTATTACTTACTCTTAATTATCTTGCGTGGGCGAAACGAGGCCTAGGTCTCCTATTTCTGTTTTATACTGCAATTTAAACTGCGCATATCCTTGGGCGGGTTTCCGTCGATTCTAAGGAGGGTACTAGATTGCAAATTATTAAAATATAATGAAGACTGAGATCATAGATTAATGGTAGGAATTCTGTACATTTGTTATCTGATATACCCTAATTCTGTGCAGTTATCAATTTTCAATATTATATCCTATAATATGACTGATGGTCGAGATAGTAGCGTACCTGCCTCTCACCCAAAAGTCCCGGGTTCGATTCCCGGTCGTGGCAATGGAATATACTGTGAGAGGGATTTTTCCATTATACACGGATATTGGATGTCTGTCCCTTGTCTTTAAATGTGTAGACCCCTCCCGAACAGGGCTCTTCTAGAGCCTTCTGGGATAAAGGGGGTCGTAATTACATGTGGTGCATTTATTTATTTATTTGTAATAGCAGTTGTGATTTATTGCTCATGAATCTAGTAAAACGAAATTTTCAATAAAAAATAATTTTATCTATTTTTATTATCTATTTTTTTTTTACATTCAGTAGATATAGTAGCGTGGCATAGAAGGTCCAGTAAGGTCAGGGTAGATGGCGTACAGCTGAAATTACTCGTCAGGGTCAGCAACTTAACCCTAAATGTTAGGAAACTCTTGTTCACCTTCCATCATACATAGCCATAGAGTATAGTAGCTTCCTTCTATCTACATTTTTGCTGCGAGACTTCTTTTATTTAAATCGTTCAGTGTTTACTTTAAAACCACTTTTTGTTAATGTACTTATCCAAACCATTAAAGTAAAATCCTCTGTGAATCGAGCCTAATCAGGATTGCCAAATTCCATCGAAATTGATGCGTGTCGAAAAGTTTTCACCGCCATTTTCCCGAAATCGTAGTACTATTTTAAAAATCACATTTCTAAAATGATTTATGAAAAATTCGATTCTTACAAATTTTCAAATTACCACTTACAAATATTTTAAGTAACGTTGGTTGTTTTCGTTGTGCTCTCGATTTAATTATTTGTGTACACGCTCGCTTGTTACAAGACTCATCTTCGTTAAAAGAATTCCAAGTTCAATTTGTGGTTATCCTGGGGCATAACAAAGTTGCTTTGCCGTTGCTATCTAACTTGTCTTGCTATTTAAAATTCTTGACACCAGTAGTATTACATGAATTACTTCCATAACAGTTTAATTGTAGCTGTAATACAAGGCTTTTAAGCAATTCAAAGTAATCTCGTCTGCAGTCCTGTTTGTACATAATAGACTGACTTTAATTTTTTTATTGGCAAAAGTTCGTTGTTTTATTAAAGTTTTCTGCTGATTGATTTCTAGATGTGGAATGAAGGTAAATTGCACTTCTACATGGAGATATTGTTGCCGTTTGCAACAAATTAATTGTTATTATTTTGCTGTATTACATTAATTAATTAGTCGTTATCGACAATTAATTTACAAGAAGAGTTATTTATTACATTGACAATAACTGCAGTGAGTCGCCGACTGTGATTATTTACAGTTGTATTTTAACATTGGAAATGTTTTTGTTTTCGTATAGGGGGTTAAAAATCAGTTTCATGTTGCATATTATGAAGCATGACTTATAGAAACAGTGGCGACAACAGAGTGACCAATTTTTGATTGATTGTCTAAATCACGTGGTACCGGCAGTTACGTTATTATTTTATTATAGGCGTCTTCTTGTCGAGAAAATCCCACCATATCTCGTTGCGATTCTTTGAATATTTAAAAAGTTATTAGCGTTTCAATATCCCATGTCGAAGAGTTTTGTAAATTTTGCGAAATTAAAAAGGCCGAATGCGCGCGCAGAACCCTCCAAATTTCATGTGCGTGCAGGTCTTGCCAAAACTTTAAAATTTTTCGTTAATGTCACAAATGTCACTTTTTAGTTAGGATCTGTTGACCTTACAATCGCAGCTGGACCGCACAATTCATGATGTACTTTCAAGTTGGACTTTCGAGCTTGGATTTATTGCCAGAACGGCGGCCCGGCGGCCTGTTTTCGTTTGAAAATAAGGTTTAAAATTTTCGTGGTTTCGCAAAATTCGCCAAAAAATCCATAGTGCGTCCGATAGATTACACCTTATAGTCGATCCAGCGAAATTTAATGATTTCTTAATATCGGTCCTAGGACGGAACCGATTACAGTTTCGGACTCGGGACGACTTCAGGACCCCGAAACAATTTTCTGTTTCTCGATAGTGCCTTTCCTTCACTTTGACATTTGATTGTATCGAGTATTGTATCCAAGTAAGAAACTGCATGTTTCAAGAGCAGGATTAAACAATTGTTTTTAGTTTCCTAGTAGGGGGTCGAAAATCAGTTTCATGGCAGAATCACGGAACGCGTGAGATTTCAGTGGTTTCAGAACGATAGACGTCACAATTACACTTTTTCGTTCACTCCTATTGAGCCTAAAATCAGAACGTGACCTTGCAATTCACGATGTAGTTCTAAGTTCGACCCTCTACCTTGGATTTCTTACCAAAACAGTCTCTCGGAAGTACGTTTGGAAATTATATTTGAAGTTTTTGTGTCTTTGCAATTTTTTCAATTTTGTCAATGACTTGCAATTTGACAAATCATAGGGGTGGATCTCGGGATGGATTTAGGATCGGGGTTGCTCTGGCAGGTTGCCGATACCTGATTTGTAAGTATTACGGAGTGTTAGAGGTTTGAGTGCCATTACTTTAACATGAGGTAGATTAAGCAAAAGTAAACAAAAAATTATTACATGGGAATTTATCGCTGCGTTAGAAAAGTCACGCCCAACAATCTCCAAGATAACTTAACATCGAGAAGCACGTCAAACAGCTTATTTCCTTTTGTCTCGTCGAGATATGTAGCCGAAAACCACATGTAACTTAAAATTTTGTCGTTTTTCGCAATTTACAAAGATAGCGGTGATTTGAAGGAAAATAAAATATATGTTCAACTCCTCTCTCAATGCCTGATCCAATGATATGTCACACGGTTACAGTACAGGCAAAATGTACCGAAATTAATCAAATAAGCAAGAAAATTGCGAAATTTTTGTAACTCTATACTTATTATTTATGTAATTTGAAGGTGGATTTTTATTGCATCCACATTTGTACGACGTATGTTAACTAAGTGAAAACCAAATTTAGGCAAAATTCAGTAATTATAGCCCTCCCTCAAGAAAAGTTTTTGTCAAATGATATAAACGAAATTCGATTAATTTCAATGTTGCCAAACATTCTTTAAAACAAAGGATTGTTTGTAAAAATAACAATTGAAATTTGAGTTGATGAGGACGTTGATCTCCTTGTTCTATTAATCGCTTTAACTCCAGAAGAAAAAGATATACTTTTCATAAGGCCAGGAACAGGAAAAATTATATGGAAAATTCTTTCTTCGTCAGAAATCCAGAAATGACAAGAACGTATAAAAATAGTTATTTACATTACTAGATGCGAAAGGTTACTTTAAGGTGTGAGGTGATTTTTGAATGGTCGAGGCGAAGCCGAGACCTTTCAAAAAACACCGAATACTTAAAAGGGTTTTCGCATCGTGAAATGTATTATACTTTTTCTATTATACCGAAAAAAATTATGGAATTTACTAATTTAAAACTAATTATTTCATGATATATATTGACGTTTTTAATAAATTTTATAGTTTAGGAGGCTGCCTGTGAAAATTGTTTCCATGGCAACGAAATATTACACATTTTAATTTCTGGTGGTTTCAAACTAAAATAAACAAATACATATGTTTTGTGGCGATATAAATGGGAATATTGCTTGTGCCTTATTTTACCCCAAGAAATCCAAAGTAAGGTAGTATATGCAAACTTATTAAACGTTTTTAAAATGGAGTAGGTAGGTACTACGTGCCGACAAAAATGTTGGTGTACTTCCTAGAAAGAACTATCTCTATTAATACAAAATTGTTTAGTTGTATTAATTTGTTCAAATAGAACGAATTAATTTCGTTTAAAATTTGTTTTTCTACTTTTCTGTCCTGGCCGCATAAGTTTTACTTTCGTAGATAGCGACGCCTTAGCAACTAGGTGACTCGAATGTTTACTTTCGTTATCGCGCGTGTTCTAGGGTTACAAAATTCATTTATATAGACGGTAGTAGAAAAATACAATTTTACTGACTCATGCATTCAGTGGTTTTGATACCACTGCTAGAATATTTCTGAAAGAAAAATTAAAAGTCATCAAACTTCTTCAGAAAGAAATGCAATTAGTTAATGTAGTAAGAACTTTCAATGGCAATAGAATTCAACCCCCTCACAAGTAAAATAGGCTGGTGAAACTCTTTTCCTACTTGTATACGGTGCAAGGAAAATCACGAATGTCTCACTCAACTCATACAGATTTAATCAATTCAAAAAATCGCTGCACAAACAAAAATCAAAGTTGGAATTATTACCACCAACTTCAGAGGCAGTCGCTTAATATTCATTACGAGTATTCTACAAAATTCAGAAATGGCTTGGCAATGAAAAAAATCCACAACAGTGGGGATAGAAGAAAATTAACGGCTCCTTACAAACTGTGACAACACTTTTTGTGCCAACAGCAGAATCAATATTGCAGCTTATCTCCTGCAACCGCAACAGAAAAGCAGGTTGAAGATGCTCACAAATTTACGGAAATTGTCAGGGAGTGCGATGTATAAATTCATACATGGATAAAATTATCGAGGATCTAAACGACGCAGAAGATTTAGATGCTATCGATTCCGATCTTCTTTAGATACAAAGTGTGTTTCATTCTATATATATATATAATTTTAAACAACTCGATAATCCTCACTTGTACAATTATTATGTACTTTTTCATTTTGCAGAATATACTCACGGATAAACACGCAGAAAATGAAGGAAATAAACGTAAAATTTAATAAAAAAGTCAAAAATTAATATTTCTCTATAAATGAAAATATTCTTATTTTTTAAAAATTTCTCATGGTTCAATTGCCAATTTTTAATATGCATGTGAAAAACCTAGTTCATTCCCGATTTTTCAAGTAGGCAGCTCCGACACACCCATTACGGTTCTTGAAACATAGGTATTATTTTTAAACGTATATGTCAAGTTTCAACGATTTCACTATGTTTTTGTACAGTTTGGACACTTTTCCTGTATTATTAGCTGCGTTTAATAGTTTGCGATTAATCGATATCGGTATTTGTAATTGTTAGGAATCACTTTTCATCTTCCCGAAGTTATATTAAATTATTTCAGTTTTAACATTAAAAATGTTTGTTAATGAAAAAAATTTGTATAATACCATTTTAGTTTTCATTATGAGAATGTTTTTGTTAATAAAATAACTTTTTATTTTAATTTCTAAATAAAACTACTGATAATAAGATTTAACTTTTTGAAAATGTTTTATGTTAATGAAATAACTATTTACTACTTTGCAACAAATTTTCATTTTTATCACATCCGAAATATCACAAGATTTGCGTTTATACTTCGTCATTTCCAATGTCTCCTCCGGTTGCATCTTTGCGAAGGACTGTGAATTTTTTGATCGGCAATTTGTAACAGTTCAATTTTTTGAGAGTCCCTGTATATGGTTTTCAATGCCAGCGTGCGTGATTAATTGCAGTTAATGGACGTTGTGCTTTGGCAACCAGAAATACCAAGCAGTATGAAGTGTCAAAGACACAAACTGGTAAAAAACCTAAAAGAGAAAAGAAAGTGTAAATAATTAACGGCACTTTAATAAACAAATAAAAGCTACAGGTATGTTTCATTAACAATAAGAAAAGTAAATAATTTAATTATATCTCAAAGTTAAATTTAAATAAAATAGGAATTTAGGAATATAGAGTTGGTATAACTGAGTTTTTCAAAATACAAAAAAAGAATTGCAGCAAAAAAAGAAAGACTTTCTCTTTTTGTTGAACCCTGAAGGAGACATGTTTGAAATTTGAAGAGCAAGGGTTGATTTTAAGAATTTAAGGAAAATTGGTGAAAACCTAAATAACAGCTAAGGTAAATGTTAAATCTAATATTCTAGTTTATATTTTTGGATAATTCAAATATATTCCTCAATTCTTAGACGAGATATATTTTTTAGGTTTTAAGCCACGCCTTTTAAAAACCTGTATTTTAAGCTTTATCTTGAAGTTTTGTTTTCTTCTGAATACCTGTGTCTTCGGTTAGCGTCTGGATGCTGTATAGTTGCTTCCGTAAGGATATGGATGGTTATTAAATTTTCCCTGGGTAGTTTGAGACCAGTCGCAGAGTACAGAACCATCTGAGCCATATGTATCGCTGTGAAGTTAAATATCATTAGTCAGGAATGAACCAGTTGAACGTTGTGGTTCGAATTACTGCCGAAAACATACCTATACAATTTCTCTGAGGCTGTAAGTACTTTTTTTTGAATTTTGTTCATCGTACTGATCCTGTGACGTCAGGGGCCCTACAAACAGATAACCAGTAAGGAACTTGGAGTTTCGCCATTGACGATTAATTGCTACTGCTGTTAAGTTTTTTATGTTTTTACCTAGCGTTTTCGTAACAATATTATTGAGAAATATTCTAGTTATTACTATATGAATTTGTGTTAATGCCATACTTCTATCACCCTGTACAAACATTATAACTCGAATAACAGCTGTTAATTGGGTCTTTCGACTTGTATTAAATATTATTATAGTTATTATTATTACGTACCTGGTAAATAACAAATACTTAGTAAGGTAAACTTCAATAGTGCACTTAAGACTTCCTGTTGGTAATTGAATTACAGCTGCTGCAGTGTAATTGCATTTTATAGAACATTTTTTTAACACCATGCATTTGGTTCAACTTTGACATATACTTTGAGGGTTAGTATTCAGTATGTTTTTTGGCCAGAATTAAGTTTCATAATTTCATTATTCTACGATCTATGTTCCATATTGTGGCAACTGGCATAACGGCCAAGATACCTAAGGGACAATTTAATTTATACACATCACTCACGCCTATTCAGATAACCATTATAGTTTAGCGTAGCATTATATTATATATTTTTTTTGTATTGTTCGTAAATTATATTAATAAATTCTTTGTTGCGTCATATACCTACTAACCGTTAAGTATTAGTATTTTGTTATTATATTTATATTTATATTATATTTCTATATATTATTGCTATTTTATTAATCTTTTGATTAAAGTATGTTCGATATTAAGTGGACCGTCTTACTGTTTATTTTGTCTACCTTTATATTTTGTCAATTTTGAAAAAATGTTCTGGCGCCCTTAGTTTACTTATTTCCTTCCGATAAATAACATCTTTACAACTTCACAAACCGACCCACACCCGCTCCCGACTATAAAGGCTGTCGCGCTCATGGGATCCTTGTTAAAAGGAGATCTCAAATTCTCGCTACCATGCAGCCAGTATTATGTGGGATACATCTCTTGGAAGTTGATTTTGAAAGTATACTTAGAATAAGTAAATAAAAAATTATATTAGAGCTTTCTTTAAATAGCTACTATCGAAATAAACACAATATTGCTTCAGATTTGAAATGTTATTATTTCCAATAAAGTAGGTATAGCATCACAATCAATTACGTAGAAAGAGGTAAAGTTACAGAAATATAAGAGACTCAATAGTTGACACTGTTATTGTTGTTTTTTATAAAGATTTCTTCATATTATAGCTTTTAGCTGAACTAGTTTCATGTTGTTGTCAGCGAAGTCGGTAATACACTCGGTAATACAGAACTATAAAAATCCATACAAATGGCTTCCGTAAGGGACACTTAGTAGGCTCCATTGTTAACCGTTATAATTTAATTGTTTTCTAGGTGATATTATTAAAGGTATGTAGCTCATATTTTTTTCAGAATATTTTTTTTAGATAGAATAAATAGTATTATAGCATTGTTTTCGTTTAATATTTTAAATATGGCAAATGGAGATTGGAAAAACATTTTTTTTCTCAATCTCCGTTTCCCGCACGCCTACCGGAAGTTTTTGTCTGCCAACGTAATTGGGATATGTGAAGGACATATACTAACTACCTATGCGGAAAAATATCGGTAATAATTCGATTTAAAAAAATACCCCCAATCCGCCCACCGTACCAAAAAGTTCCAGAGTGAAAAATCTCTTGTATTTATATGGTCTCTTCGATTTACCGGCCGTCAGACGGGAACCTTTCATGTCGGTTTTGCACGCCATTTCCTATAGGTATTATATGCCAATAACTACTGCATATGACATTTTTACAGAAAATATCGAGGAAAATATTTATTAGTAAAAAAAGATCCAAAAATATTTTCATAATTTTATAGTTATAAGAAACTAAAAAGGGTTTGCTATGAAAACGTAAAAATACTGTGTACCATATTTAAGTAATCGTTAGTTCATATACGATACTTTGCTTAAGGTGCCATGGTGCCAATAACGTGGAATTTTACCCTAATCCTTCACCTGATATTGAATCCCTCAACGGGATTTAAAACTACCAGGTCTGGCCACCGAGAACATCATCAACCTGTTTTTCTGCAACCATTTGGTTTAGATGAACCCGATGTTCAAAATGTGAGGCTTCATACCCTTCTAACCCTTCTGATATCAAAGAATCTGTCCAATATTTACCGAGAGTTGAAGTAAATAATTACGTAAACCTGTCGTAGGGTGTGCTATGTAAACCCATAGATAATTAATAACCATTAGCTCTGAAAAAATATTTGACGATACAGATGGAAACCAAATGTAAATTGTGCATACGTCCACCAGTCCAGTCCACTGAGGACATTGTCATGCACGATTGTAAACCAAGATGGAAAGAGATCTAAATACAGAATATGACAATGGCGTAATTCATTAAATATCATAACGGAATTTTATAATCGTATAAAGTAAACTTGCAAAATTGCATTATTTGAATAGCAACATAGATAAACGTATTTAACATTTCACAGGTGATTTGCCTCCACATTATAGTTGTTTCGTTACCATCTCCTTAGTCCTTATTGCATTTCCGTTGAGATACCGCATAACACCAAGGATCCCAGGAGAGTGGGTCGCGTGCATATAAAGTATAAAGTTTTCATTCTGTCACATTAAACTGATATGTTATAAGCATGAAATATTCTTAGCATTAAGACACATGTAGAATAGGGAAATACTCTTTCATATGAAAAATGCATAAGTTGTTTATAATGGTGGAAAATTGTAGCGTTTTGGGTATCATTTGTATTCTCGCAGACACTTGGAAAATTATTATTTTCACGTCGAAATTTCATATGAATATATTATAAAATTTTCTGTATAACGATGTAGCATCATACTGTATTTACTCCCATACGAGCACATTAAGTTTTCCATTAAGCCTAAGAGATGAAGGAATAATTTACTAAACACAAAACTATAAAATTGTTGAAGATATTATCGATAACATCAGCATGTTTTAGAAATTTTGACAAAATAGCTAAACAATTTCTCAAACTCAAATTATTTACATAATAATATAATAAATCTTAAAATCCATTTGAACTGTAGGGTCATAGCCCTTTCGCTCGAGGAATACTAATCTTACTAAAATTTACGACTTGTTCCATTTTGACTAATTGGTCTATTGGAGCACGTGCGCTGGTCACGATCTCCTCAATAGCTTCCCTGCAAAGTTTCAATCCGCGTGCAGAGAAACTGCAATAAATTACTGTAATTTAAATGATTTTATAATGAAAATATACTGGATGAGCCAATTCCAACTAATAAAAACATATTTGTAAAAAAACTGTTTCTGAAGCTCTAACAACACGAGGTGTGATATAACCAGATCAGGCAATTTTATTTACATGCTTTAATCAGCTTTAAACGTTTTAAGGAAAGAAAACTTAAACCAAAAATTTACAAGAGTAAAGCTCGCGAATTCCTCGTATTAATTAACAATATTTATTTTTGTGTACTGAGTAACTGAGGCAGCCTCGCCATATTTTTGGTCTTCCTTATTTGTGAAAAAAGAACCGACCTGATCATCATATTTATTAGGCTATATTATCTGTGAAAAAAGAACCTACCTGCTCATCATATTTAGGCTTTGAATGAGCTAAATTATGTGACAGAGTCTGTTTTAATTATCATACGGAAGTATTTAATATCTTAAAACAAATAGAATTTAAATATTTCATTGTACGTTATTGCCTGGAATTTGCTCACTCGTCCAGTAAAGTATCACCTTCCTGGCTAGTATAAAATAACTAATTCCTTACTTATTCCTTAGCATCTGTTGGAAGGAGATTCTAATAGAACATGAATAAGCTTATGTGGCCAACTAGAAAATTTAATTAATTTCTAATTATCACTTATCACACTCACATAATGGAATTATTTTCAGTAAATAGTCTGTCGTCTCAAATTGGGGGTACATGGCATTGACATCTCGATTATTATTAAAGATAGAGAAACTGTTAAATGGGGAGTGTTTTAGAGAATTTTAAGACCAGTTCGATGACGTTTAAATTTGAACGAACTATCTCCGTTTTCGAGATATTTTCAACTGAAAAGGTGCATTTTAAAAAACTTCCCGTATCTGCCAAATTTGATGACTGGTGATATTTTAATAAGTACATTAATAGGACACTTTTCTAAGGTGCTTTCGTTGGCATTGCCACAACATCTTTATCTGCATATGTTTTTGAGTTAATGCCACAACTTTGTTTTTTCTTATGGACGCCATATTGGATTTTTTATTGTACAATTGAACACTTAATCCCCTTTTCAATGATGTATCACAAATGCAGGAAAAACTACTTACTAATGTAAAATATGAAAAAAAATTAGTTTTCTAAGTAGACCGTGGAAAATTTAATTTAAAATATCTCATTTTATTAACTTCAACTTAAAATTATTTAATACAAACTTAAATTAATTGCTCGATATGTCCTCCTCTTTGATTGATACACTTGAATGCAGATGGCAGAAAATTTATAATTTTCGTTATATCATCAACTTCAAATACGAAAAAAAGTATTATAATTATTAAGAATATTGTGATGTGCAATTGATGCCAAGACTGTTACCATTGTAAATAATGTAAGTAATTTGTTAATTTTAGTCTATATTAAAGAAATAGCGTAGCATATCACATTTGTATTAAATGAAATTTATTAATTTAAACCTGTAATTCCTGAGATTCTTATCCTTGTATCTAGAAATCCCTATTTTACTTTTATCAAATTCCTATGTCGATTCACAGAATGAAATTTATAGTTTTAACTGAAACCTCATTCTGTTCGGTTATTCATTGCCGTTTGATAAGAGTCTTCTTCTATCCCATTCTTTTATAAAAATTCCTTTCTTCAAACGTATTTCGGTCGATTCTTACACGTAACCATAAGAATTTAATTATTTATCAGAAAGCAATGTTTTACCTTCAATTGATTAAAATTCTATTGGTTCCAATAGTGAAGTTTCATTACTGGCAAAATTGGATTCGTAACGGTATTTTTTCTTTAATTAAAATAATTTTTTATCGCATCTGCAAGAGAGTTCATCTTTCCACTGCTAGCTTCCATTAATTTTTAATTAGTGGCACTGACAACCTAGGATTTACAGTCATCTCATCAAAATCAATCTGAATACGCTAGTCTGAAGAATGTCAACTCTGCAACATACATATCGACACAATTATACAAGGTGGCGCATCGCATAAGTTATGATTTAAATAATTATTAACTTTAGATAGGACTCGTGGGGTCAAATATAAATAAATCAGAAACTAAATCGTGTCATATACCCCAAAAGATGAGCACCAGTTTCATCTTTTGGGGTATATGGCACGATTTAGTTTCTGATTTATTAATAACTTTGTTGTTTAACATTTTTTTTAATTTTTGCTGTAGGATCATATAGTGAAAACTTGAGATTTCATATTAGAAAAAATCATCTCCGAACAAAAAAGCAAAATTGTTCAATTTTATTTTGAAAAGCAATATTCCATTTTTTTAACACAGAAAGGATTACGTAAGTAGGTTCTGCTGACAGTCACTAATGATTATTCACTGCTAGGTAGTGAATAATGGGTATAATTATACTGAAAGAAACACAAGTATAAAGTAGTCGTGGACAAACAGGATTATTGTTTTGTCAAACCATTTGAACATTATATCGAAACCTTAAGGTAATGATTTAAAAATGCTTAAATTTTTGACGTAGTCAAATGTAGATTTCCAAAGAAGATGTCATGGATCTGTACTTCTCGTGTAAATAACGATCATAAAGAAACTTGGTTAACGCCGATTTTTAACGAAAAATTTGTTGTTAATTAGGTTGGTTATAGTCAGTAACTTCTTTATTAGTACGATTTACCAGAAACATTTGACATTCGTATCATCTAAATCGACGTCATTCTTTAACAGTACAGATGAACGTTCCAATTTGTAATAATCTTCGTCAGTGATATAAACAAGACTTGTAGACATCGTTGTACCACTTAATTTAAAATCGATGGCGACTCATCAATACATTATATTATGAAATTAAGAACCAGCTCTACGACACTAGTGGATAAACCACCACTGATTGTCGGTAATTTTTAATATTCATCCCTGTTACAACGTTACAACATAGCCTTATTTTATTACTTTAGGATGGTGCAATTTCTTTGAAACCGAGTGTATTTTGCTTTTTAATAACTCTTGCTAACAACACGTCCCACTCACCACCCGAACCATTAAAAGTTTTATATAATATTTTCGGCTTTTCCTCGAAATTCCGTTTTGATATATGATCCTAAATATGTGCTGACAGTTGAATAGAAACTTTTTGATTCATGAGACGTGGTAATTTCCAATTTAAGAAACATTTCTGTTTACTCCAAAGGAATAACAAACTTCCGATAACCATTGAAAAATAATAAATAAAAAATCTGTTTATATAGAAATAAAATAAATGTTGAAATGAAATGCGTAAAGAAAAGACTCATTTCAGCGTAACGAAATTGATATATTCCATTCAATTATGATATAACAACATAATACGATGAAATTTCAGGCTAATTTTCAGGTAATTCTGTTAACATACTACTGAATACGTCTATAGTGTACTCCAGGGCGTTAACGTAATCTCGAAAAATTATCCAGTCATTTATCTTTGCTTCTGTAAGACTCTTCCTGGTGCGAAATTCAACTGGAACAATATTCCTAGAAATATCCACTGGTGGTTCTAGATTGGTCTCTCGTATCGCTGTATAAAATTCACATAGTACAATCTTGAGGTAATTTTTTGTATTTTTAAATTCACTGTAATCTTCGTCTTCGAAAACTATCTCCATGCCAGCCGCAATTTTTTGAAGGCTTGTGTAAATTCTGGGTAACAGCGTTGTAAATGATGTGTCTTGTAATTTTGTTATAGACACTTTTTCTCCTAACATTTTTGGAATCTCATCTCTTGTAGGCAGCCAGTCCAGATCGTGGTCCCTGAATAATTCCTCAGCTTTGTCGTAGTCCATTTTAAATACCGTATTCACGAACTTTTCTTTAATTTCGTTGACTTTATTTAAGGCGATACTGGTTTGGTTTATTATGTTGCCTGCAAGTTCACGTAAACTCACCTCCTGTGAGTTAGCCACACTTTCATAGACATTTTCTTCTTGAATATCACAGGGATTGATCCAAAATGGTTTGTCCATTTCATCTTAAGTATTTTTGTGCATTTTAAATTTTGAGTTTTGCGTTTTTAATAATTTTATGACAGTGACATGATTTACTAATGATGAAATAATTGGTACCAATAAAGTCCTACTAAAGTCGGCAGTTTTCTTATCAGCATAGAATTTTCAAAACAACAATAGGGGATAGTTTTTTTAATTAAACTGACACTAATTATTAATGTCATGTGTCACATTCTTTTGAGTTGTCTCAGTGACCAGAGTAAAGTTTGGAAAGATAGAATGAAGATAACACAATTGTAGACTGATGCAATGTCAAGTCATTGAGTAAAAATAATATTTTACTCAATGGTCAAGTACACTAAGATATTGTAATCAGGATCTACATAAATACGTTGTGATGTACGAAAGTTGATTTGAGTGATTTGATTACTTGCGCAGCACCAATTTTTACTTGTCTAATTATTATAGAAGGATGTGTTGTCATATCTAAAAATATCGCAATGTTACAGATTATATGATTGATCAATCTCGATCAATATCAACCAAATATTGCCTCAAATCGTGCTGCTAACCAATTAAATAAGGTAGTAAAAAATCTCTAACAAAAAATAACCTATGAATGGATAAATATATTCAAAAATTACTTTAATCCCAACCTCTAGTTCAAATTGAGAGGTAGCTTCAGAGGCATAAGAAACTGGTTCGTTCGAGTGATCAAATTTTACTATCGGCTAAATTTTAACTATGCAAAACACTACAAACTTTGATAATTATTAAGCCTTCTATAGTTAAACGAATTCCATGGGGACAGGGCGGCGCACCTCGGAATGCCGTTAACCAACACACACATCAGCCCACACCTTACGTGTCAACCATTCGTGACTTTATCCCTGGATAGTCTCTAACCGGATCCCTGTAACACAAACTATATCCCCCTTACCAGGCCTGCTCCCTCTTTATTACGTCCTTATCTCTGTGTGTAAGGCAAAAGTCACATGCTTCATTAACATGTGATGATATAAATTACGGGTTTAGCTTGAATTTATTAAGTCTGCGGTTTGGAATTGTTAGATAATTATTCAGGGCCCTTATTTGTACCTTAAGGTTATTAAATATTTATATTTATATATGGTAATTTATTGTGGCATATGGGTAACTTAGGTCTTTATGCTATTTTCTATCCGCGGTTTACTTTGTAGCAGCTCATGTGTGATAATGATTAATCATTATTTCATTTTCGTGATAAATTTTAATTAATTCAATGTCATTTGCAGGTAGAGATTTAAAACCTGCGAATGTATAAATGCCGTTCGGATTATATACCAAACGGAAGTTGGGTGACAAAGCTAGAATGTCATAAGGGGTGTTCTGACTAAACTGTAATGAGCATTCTCAAGAACAGTTCTACAATTCCCACTGGAGATACTTTGTTTCAAATGTCCGACCTATTGAGCTAATCCTGACAAGTTCAAATTTCTTACAATATTAAGAGAGTACTGCTATTGCATTAAATTGATTTGAATCATATTTGATACAATGTGTTGAATTAAGGCGTAAAGCACTCGTGGAAAATACCGATATAAATAAATTGATGCGGAAGTGAAAGTAACGCAGAGATCACTTTTGAGACCTTTGTATTTTCTGAAGACCTTTAGGTATTAGGTATATATTTTAACGAATCAAAATAAACTGAGTGAAAGTTACCAATCAAGTCGAAAGGTTTAATAATAAATAGTAAAAATTTAGCAACCTCAATTGAAATACTAAAACCAAATTATCCTTCGGGTAAAATATAGCACTATCGACTTGGCTCTCACCAAAAAGTTTCTAGTTGTATTCCCGGTCATGGCAGTGGAATTAACTGGGAGGTATTTCTTTCATTATACGTTGATATCAAATGTGCGTTGCCTTTAAAAGCGTACCACGTTTAATTTGAAGCGGAATGCAGTTGTACTATACAGGGTGTCCCTAAACTACGTTCGGAAAATTCGGGAGGTGATTGCATGCGCGAAAATATGAAGAAATGTTCCTATGGACATGGGTCCGCAAATGGCTCCTAAGTGAGCTACGGCCCCCTGAAGTTGGCGCCCCAAATATGTTTAGGGACACCCTGTATGTATTATTATTATTAAATCCGACATATTTTGTATTTTACATGAAAATTTTGGATAAGGATAAAAGTTTACGAAAACCACAAAAATGTCTTGAAATTTTTAAATGGCTATTTCAAATTATAATAATAATAGTTTCAATATTGTTTTGCTTCATATGATATGAATTCTGTTATTTAATTTAGGGCCGGTTTTTTCACCTCCTAATAAACTATCTAATAACATTTATTTGGCAAATAAGCCTATTAAGCGTCTTTCCACCTCCAAATATAGTTATTCGGCAAATAAAGTGAGTTATTTGGTAAATAAGTTATTAGCCAGTCCCACTGGCAAATAGCAAGTTAATCGTCGAATAACTACGAACGGAATAAGCCGAATATAAACGACGTAGGACGAACGGTGAACGTTTGGTTGACAACTCAGAGAAAACATGCGCCATAACCTCGAAAATCTGTTAATTTATTTGTGAAAATTTGTTAAATACTGTTTCATATAATTATTAAATTATGAATATACCTATTTGAGGATGTTGATGGTATGTAATAACGATTTGGAAGAACTAATAATTAAGGCTGTTTATCCTGATTCATGTAACAGTGTCGGTATGCTTTTTTTCTATGACTTTGACATATTTTACGATTGTGTTTAACAATTTAATTTCACCGGCACTAAAATTCGTGACGCGGTCACGTTTCTGTTTGTTATCCATTATTAATTATTAAATAATAGCACAGAACCTTAATAATAAAAATTAGAGAAACTGAGTACTTGTTAACACAGCCAAAATCCAAATATACAAGAAACGATTGACAGAAACAGTTTAACCTTAACTTTTATTGCGAACATCATGAAACATCTGGGTCTACGTTTGTTTACATCGCCCGCTTTTCGGTTTTTACCATACCTCTTGTTATTCATCTCTTTCTATCTCAATGGTTTAGATGCATACTTTTGTCTTTGTTGTACACAAAACCTTCTTGAATATAGATGCTAGCAACGGTACCAACGTTAAATTTTAAATTTTATTTGTCAAATAACTATTTGCCAAATAGCGGAAGGTCCAACTGGTTGAAAAGACGCACAGTCGCTATTCGACAAATAACATCTTCCTAATAAGTTATTTGTCAAATAGCTATTGGGAACTTTATTAGGAGATGAAAAGACCGGCCCTTAATGTTTTATATCATAAATAGTTATGAAAATTAGTTACTTTAACAGATTGGACAATAATTATCTACGTTCTAAAGCGGTTTCAGTATTTTAACATTGGAAATGTTTTTGTTTTCGTGTATGGGGTCGAAGATCAGTTTCATGTTGCATATTATGAAGCATGACTTATAGAAACAGTGGCGAGAACAGAGTAACCAATTTTTGATTGGTTGTCTAAATCACGTGGTACCGGCAGTCATGTTATTATTTTTTTATAGGCGTCTTCGTATCGGGAAAATCCCAAAAGCTATATTTCGTTGCGATCCTTTGAATATTTAAAAAGTTATTAGCGTTTCAATACCCCCATGTCGAAGAGTTTTGTAAAATTTGCGAAATTAAAAAGGCCGGATGCGCGCGCGGAACCTCCAAATTTCATGCGCGCGCAGGTCTTGTCAAAACTTTAAAATTTTTCGTTAACGTCACAAATGTCACTTTTTAGTTCGGATCTGCTGACCTCAAAATCGCAGCTGGACCGCACAATTCACGATGTACTTTCAAGTTGGACTTCCGAGCTTGGATTTCTTGTCACAACGGTGGCCCGCCGGCCTGTTTTCGTTTGGAAATAAGGTTTAAAATTTTCGTGTTTTCGCAAAATTCGCCAAAAAATCCATAGTGCGTCCGATAGATTGTATTGACATTTAATTGTATTAAACCGAGTATTAAACAAAGTAAATTTTGTGCTTCAAAACTTTATAAGAACTATACGCTCACTTAGTGAATACGTCATTTGACAGGTAATTGGATGCAAACAATGTTTGAAATTTGGAAAAGCGGCAACAATTTAATAGGGTATTTTACACTATAAAAAATTAATTGTGGAATATTGAAAATACAAAGATCTGTGCATGGAGAAATCTAAGCATATAGATTTTTATTGATAAAAGTACAAGATTAATTTAATATTCAAATTTTAAAAAGTGAGATTTTTAGTCTATACTGAAACGTATGTGACGTCACTATTATAATAAACTTTAGTAAACGAAACGCACAGATTATAAAAGGTTAACTTAAACGTTTAATATCAGTTTGACAATCAATTGAATTTGGATGGTTTGCAATTTGGTTTTATTCGGATTCTTTTAACCGAACTATTTAATATTCAGTATAATCCTCCATATTGTTTTTCAACTTTAACTTACAAAAAATTTACTTCTTTTTCATTGATTTACAGCTTTTTGGAACATTTACAAACTGTAACACATAACCTCTAAATTACGAACACAGACATTTTATGACAATAATTACTTTTCGTTTTTTTTTTTATTACTATTAGTTGATACAAGATATAAGTGCACTGTACTTACATCGAAATGATCTTTACAAAAATACAGTACTTACACTTCTTTTCGATAATAATTTTGGTTTTCTTCTTACTAGTTTAAACCAAATTATTGTTTCTCATTGTAATGTCATTCAGCACTTATAATGACTATATTAAATTAAAATAAACAACTTTTCTAATGTTTTTATACTTGTGCTTTTGCAATTCAGCACTACACACCGTACACACCAATGATAGAGATTGTAACTCACTATTAGATAATTAAAACAGAAAACTAATTATAATACCATATAAAGCGTATCTGTATGCGTGTGTTGACTATCATAGTGACGTCACGCCCAAACAAATCATGGCGGTTAGCATTTTCGCGCGAAATTTAAAAATTGAAATTAAAAATGCCGTTTTAGACTATTTAGAAATTTCATTAAAAAAAAAAAAACGAAAGTTCGGGTGGATCATTACTAACCATATAAACTATTTAAGACAATTTCCGAAAAATCGTAAAATACCCTATTATATTCAATTAAAATCTAATTGAAAACTAGTCATTTTTGTTACTTATCGTACCTAATGCATTTGTGAGAAATACCATGCAAACGAATTTTATTGCTTTGAAATTTGGAAAACTTAGGGACGAAATGCATGGTTGTACAGCAACAAATTGCAGTAACTCTGCAAAAAAGGGCTTTTTAATGAAACGCTTCCCCAGAGTCCCAGCACGGAGAAAATAATGGTTTATCAAAATGAGAATAGATAGTTGGAAACCAACAGATTATTCTTGTTTATATGAGGTAGATATATTTTATGTACCTACAGTTTATTTTTATAATTAAATGAATATTTAAACTTTACTCTTGAAATGGCGTGCAAATTCGACGGTGAAAGGTTCCCGTCTGACGGCGGTAAATCAAAGAGACCATATAAATACAAAAGTTTTAACATTGGAATAGTATATCACAATACAATTGAAGAAAGAAAGCATTTTGCTCACACGTGTGCATTTTGCACACGAGGAGTCAGCCGAGTGGGCAAAAGCACATAAGTGAGCGAATTCGTTTCTTCACCAGTGCTGTATAGCATTTTGTTTAATCCTGCCATTAAAATGTTAAAGAATTATTATATTTTGTAAAAGCTACTTTAGTTTATGGTTTTGTATGAAGTGCAAATCAACGTAGATGGCAGGTTGCGTTGCTACGGTTCATGTAAATATAAACATTTGTAGTTGTCAAGAAAATTATTGACCTGACGCGTGGTGAACATTTTTTATAAAATTGTGAAATAATGGAAGTAAATGATGATATTACTGTGCCAGCAGACATTCTAAAAGAAGCTAATGCTGCTACGTTTCATATGTTGCTGGAGAAATCTAAAACAAGGTATTTAAATGAAATGGAAAAATTTCGTCTGAATTTTATTGTAGTTTGACAATTGGTAATTGGACAGTAGGATAGGCGAAAGTGACAGTAGAGTGGGCGAAAGTGACAGTAGAGTGGGCGAAAGTGACACAAGAGTGGGCGAAAGTATTTTCACTCACTACTTTTGCCCATACGTTGCCATATAAACAACTTGAGGGAAATAACAAAGGGTTTCGAGTATTGTATCCAAGTAAGAAACTGTATGTTTCAAGAGCTGGATTAAACAAATGTTTCTGGTTTCCTAGTAGGAGGTCGAAAATCAGTTTCATATTGCATATTATGAAACATCACTTGCGTGAGATTTTAGCGGTTTCAGAACGATAGACGTCAAAATTAAACTTTTTCGTTCACTCCTAAGATCAGAGCGTGACCGTGCAATTCACGATGTAGTTCTATTAGGTTCAATCCTCTACCTTGGATTTCTTACCAGAACAGTCTCTCGGAAATTCGTTTGGAAATGGTGTTTGAAGTTTTCGTATTTTTGCAATTTTTTTAATTTTTTCAATGCCTTGCAATTTGAAAAATCATAAGGGTGGATTTAGGACCGGGGTTGCTCTGCCAGTGTGTCGATATGTGATTTGTACGTATTACCGAGTGTTAGAGGCTTGAGTGCCATTACTTTAACATGAGATAGATTAAGCAAAAGTAAACAAAAAAGTGTTTCATGGGATATTATTCGTTCGTTAAATAAGTCATGCCCAACAATATCCAACAAAACTTAACATTGGGAAGCAAGTCCAACAACTTATTTCATTTTTTCTCGTCGAAATATGCATAGCCGAAAACTAACTAACTTAAAATTTTGTAGTTTTTCGGAATTTACAGACAGGGGTGATTTGAAATGAAGCAAAATAATATGTATGTTCGACTCATCTCTCAATATCCTCTCATATCCAACGATATGTCACAGGATTACAGTATAGTCAAAATGCATCGAAATTCATAAAATAAGCAAGAAAATTGCGAAGTCTTTGTAACTCTATACTTTATGTAATTTGAAGGTGGAATTTTATTGCATCCAGTTACAAGGCAGACAAATAAAACTTATAAAGACATTTGTGCGACGTATGTTAACTACGTGAAAACCAAATTTAGGCAAAATTCAGTAATCGTAACCCTCCCTCAATAAAAGTTTTTGTCAAATGATATAAACGAAATCCGAAATGGCTTGGCAATGAAAAAAAATCCACAAGAGTGGATAGAAGAAAATTAACGGCTCTTACAACCTGTGACAACACTTTTTGTGCCAACAGAATCAAAATTGCAGCTTATCTCCTGCAACCGCAACAGAATAGCTGGTTTAAGATTCTCACAAATTTCCGGAAATTGTCAGGGAGTAGGTACAATGTCTAAATTCATACATGGATACAATTATCCAGGATCTAAACGACGCAGAAGATTTAGATGCTATCGACTCCGATCTTCTTTAGATACAAAGTGTGTTTCATTCAATATAATATAAAATTTTAGACTACTCGAAAATCCGCACTTATTCAATGATTATGTACTCTTTTATTTTGCAGAATACACTCACAGATAAACAAGCAGAAAAGAAAACAAACGTAAAATTGGTAAAAATAATTTAATTAAATAGTAAAAAATTAATATTTCTCTATAAATGAAAATATGTCATTCTTATTTTTTGAAAATTTCTCATGGTTCAATTGACAATTTTTATTATGCATGTGAAATCCTAGTTCATTCCACGGTTTTTCCAGTAGGCGGCTCCGACACACCCCTTACGGTTCGGGACTCTTCAGTTTCTTGAAATATATGTATTTTTAAACGTAGTATATGTCAAGTTTCAACGAATTCGCTATGTTCTTGTTTAGTTTGCACACTTTGTCTGTACTAGCTGCGTTTAATAGTTTACGATTAATCTATATCGGTATTTGTAATTGTTAGTAATCAGTTTTCATCATCACGAAATTATTTTAAATTATTTTAGTTTTTTATTATTAAAAATGTTTGTTAGTGAAAAAAATTTGGATAATACCATTTTAGTTTTAAATGTGAAAATGTTTTTGTGGGTGTTTTTGTTAATAAAATATTTTTTTATTTTAATTTTCAAATAAAAATACTAATAATACGATTTTACTTTTTGAAAATGTCTTGTGTTAATGAAATAACTATTTATTACTTTGCAACAAATTTTCATTTTTATCACATCCGAAATTTCACAAGATTTGCTTTCTACTTCGTCATTTCCAATGCATCTTTGCGAAGGACTGTGAATTTTTTTGCTGTGGATTCTATGAATTCTGTTATTTCATTCAATGTTTTATAACATGTAGTTATGGAAAGTAGTTGTTCGAACAGGTTCGACAATAATTGCATTCGAAAGTGGTTTCAAGATTTTTGCGTCCAACAGATGGTTTTTTTTTTGGCTTTTTTGGCTTTGGGATCATAGCCCGTATAGCCACCCAACAGATGGTATATTTGTATGTTCAGAAGTAGAACAGAAACAGGAAAATTCCTTTAGGTGAACTGTTCTTCTATAACTTTTTCCGTTGGGGAATTAATTTCAAGAAATTTTCCGGTTGCTTATTACTTAATGATTCAGTATGTATTTTATATGCTGCCGTTTAATTCGATTTTTAACCTTCAAATAGGAAAAATTTAGATTTCATTTCTTTTGCGTTTTTCGTTTATCTTTGAAAATACGCATTCCAATTTGTTATGTAACTGACAAAAAGAACACATACTTTTAATATAGCTTTTTTACACATGAATATTAAGCAATGTTTATGTAGGGTGTCCCTCGTAAGAGCAGGGTACCCAATGGGCTAGGCTTCGGTTAAGAGAGACATGCGGCTGCATCTGAGTATAAATCCAATCTCAGCTGAGGCAGAAATTGTGTGTGTCCTGGTTAAGTGTAATTATTATGCTAAACTTCGCCAGGATGTTATCATAAATAGGGCATAAAAATAGCCGTGTATACACCTAACTATTAGTAGGACTATCAGTAGATATGTAATTTAGACCAATTATAATTAAGTGAACACTATTAACGATCCTAAATTAGTATTCTAAAAGGGTGATTACATAGGTCCCAGCACACTCAAAATGCAAAAAATTTAAAGAGCTAATAATACACCTCAACAAACAGCGTAAACCAGCTCGCAAACAACATAATACTCAAAATGATTTATGTGGCCTAAAGCTACTGTTAACCTTGCACCTTCACCTCAAAGATGTATGAGCCGTACGTAAAAGTTATGGTGGCGGTGTTTAACAAGCTGTTTTTTTAACGTGCCCGCCTCGCGCTGACCTGGGGCGTATTATTAATAAAATTCCTGACTAAATACACGGGGTGTGTATTTTTCGGGTGGAAAAAGTAGCATATAGGATAATCCACACATGCATATTGCGAGAGAATACATTTTCTTTTAAAATAAGAAAAATATATTCGCAATAGCTGTGAGAACAGCTCCTCTGATATTAATGTCTTTCTATATTCAAGCTATGAATTTTCTCGAGACCATACAAAAAGGAAAAAACTGTTGTGAAAAGTTATGATTTGGAATTTATTGTAAGATAATGACCAAATTCAGCCAAATTGTTACGTTGCGTTTTTGCTAAATTTCGCACTCTTTTTTTATTATAATCGACAATTCTATTTTACGGGGTTTTGGAAATTTACCTCAGATATAGTGTTCTAGCTCATTTTAAATATCCGATGAGTTGAAAATCGGCATTGTTTGCTTGTCAGTTCGTTGCTTTAAAGTTTGAACACATGAATCACATGATCCTGGTGAAAATAAAACATTAGACCTAAAACGTAGGTACTCAAATGAAGACTCGGCATTCCTGTCCGATTTGTCCTGGCGAAATGAGAAGATACTTTTAAATCAAATTCAACTGATTGTTGGTGTCGTAAATTTTATTAGGAGTAAAAGTGATACTTTTGTCTTTTGTGACGAGTCTGTAGGTTTGCCGGGACGAAGTGAGTCCGGCAATTACAGACGAGTCACAAAAGTGGCTTTTACTCCGAATAAAATATGCTATTTTTTCTTCAAGCGTCGATTAGGTATAAAAAAAATAAAGATAAAAAATCTCGAATTTAACCACCAAAAACGCTTTGTGTTAATAGTGCATGGCCGGCGTATTAAACAAAATACGCGTTGCTATGGATAATAATTGTACGCGTTGCTCAATTTGACAAGTGTGAGTTTAAATTGTACTGCGAGCGTCTTCACGATTTGTAAGTATTTTCATAAATATTCTGAAGCAAGTACTAGCAAAATAAATCATAATGCTACAATTGAAATAATTCCAGGTGGAATCAATTTTTCTAGGGCCACACTAAATAATTGTTCTTTTAAATATAATGTTTAAATAGTTAAATTATGTGTTTTTACTTAATAATTAAAGCATATGAGTTTTGTATTATTTAATATACCATTATTTATAAGTAAGCAATCAGACCTACTTTTTCTTCCTCTCACAGCGTTAGAAATAGTTATTTTCCTAACAAGTGCGGAAAGTTGTAATTTTCCGCACGCGACTGCCGCTCCGGTCAAGCAGTCGAGTGCGGAAAAGACAGTTTCCGCATGTGTTAGGAACAATATTTTTCCTAGGAGCCTGATGAATATATTTTTTACTTAATTAAACTAGACTCTACTTTAAAAAGATGCTACTGTTTGACTTGACGTTTGTTAATTGTTATGTGACTGAGAAACGTCAAAATGAGACAGTCATGACCGAGGTCATGACTATATGCTACGTGATTTTTTGATATTTAAAGTTATAGGATCTACTTCAAAAGAGTTAGTATAAATAGAAATGATTTAATTTCATTAAATTTGTATAAAATTACCCAAAAATGCAAATAAAAATATAATTACTTTTCCGCACTAGTGCGGAAAAACGTATTTTTCCGCACTACTGCGGAAAAACGTATTTTTTCGCACTAGTGCGGAAAAGTACAACTTTCGAAACTAAAATGCGTGCGGAAAAGTGATACTTTCCGCACGCTCGTAGGAAAAAAATACTTTTGCCTTCGCTGCTATGACAACGCACAGACGTCCAAAATGTCAAATTTTAATGTCATGAAATAAATTAAGAAATGTCATGTTTTTCTGACGTTTGTAGAAAGAATTGTGTCGTGCGTTGCTTTTAAACGATCGCGATATCAATTTAATATGTGGATTTCTGATTCTGTCGTAAGTTATAATAATAATAATAACACCACATGCAATTACGATTGTTGATGTTATAACATAATGAGCAAGTCAATTGTTTTTGCTTTGCTCTTACTTGTTTATTTATAACCTTGGATTTACGACGGAATCAGAAATCCACATGTAAATTTGATACCGCGATCATTTAAAAACGACAATACTGTACCTATCATTGTGAAATTTATACATTGAACATTTTCTCAAAGATTATACTGATATATTTCCCTCTTTGTTATGCTTGTTTCAAATATGTGTATACCGGGTGGACACGCCCCCAATTTTTTTGTTTGTTTTTGAATTTAAAAATTTCGTTTTTGGAATACATGAGTTAGACAAAAGTGGGCTATTTTTAGACTAACAGGACCGAAAATATCATTTCCGGTTGAACCGGAAGTGACATCAACTTTTTTTTCTTAAATAGAATGACCGTGTTTTTTTGTGATGTTTATAAAGCATGAAATTCTAACTGCAACAGTTTTTTTCCGATATCAAAAATTCCAAAAAAAAGTGAGATACGAACGATTTTTTATTTTTTACAAAATGGCCGCTTCAGATGAATGCGATGTAAGAAAATTACTAAGTAGGCTATGGAAATTATTGAAGAAATTTCCAATCAAAGTTATTGTTAATTTGAATTGCGCTTATTTAAATTTCTGCTTGTAATGGTATAAAAATTACTGATAGTATGAAATTTTTAAAACTAGCTACTCGTGAGTTTAATATACGAAACCGAAATCATCGTCCACCTAACGACAACAACATTCGAAAAATCATACAGGATTTTAAACCAACTTCTAGGTAAATTAGCAACCAAAAGCAGCTTAATGATGATACTATTTTAGCGTCTTTTGATCAAAACCCTCGTTCAAGTTTGATAAATATTCCTTTAAATTTAAATATGTCCTCATTTAGAGAGCTCAAACGGCATAACCGAAAAATGTGTGCATACTTTGGAAGTATCAACAAAAAAGGAAAAGTAAAGTTCAAGTATCGTTTGTGGGCTTAATGTGATTATGTGAAAGATGAAAATTTTATGATAAAAGGTCTATAGTAATGCAACATAATTTCATCACAAACGAAGTTATAATCCTTACGAAATTACATGTTTCTGTAGATTTTATACTGAATAATTTCGTCACTTCCACTATTGTTATATTTTTTCTTGACGAAAATCCGTAAAGTATAGTACAGAAAATGTAGGTATTTGAAGAGAGAAGAAAGTAAACCAAACTTTTCAAATATAATCCTTTTTATTATATTATATTTATGAATTTATTTTAAAGAATGTTTTTAATTTTTACAAAAATTATTTTAGAGATTTTTAAATACGAGAAACAATAGATTAATAAAAGTAAATATAAAATTTAATTAATAGATGAACAATCATCACATATGGCTGGTTGGTTGAGAGGCTAGGATACTAGACTCTCAGCCAGGATTCCCGGCCGTGGTACTGGGATTTTTTCGGACAAAGAAATTAATCCTAGTATACTCGGATATTGGGTGTGTGTCCCTTTTGTCTCTAAATGTGTAGCCCCCTCCCGCACAAGACATTCAGAGTTTTCAGGGATAAAGGGGGTCGTATTATCTGTGGTGTTATTTATTATTTATTATAATCACGGATGCCGGCAAACTCCTGACTCAGCCACAAGAGATTCTTTTACAAAATTAAATTCGAGAAATGATATACTTTAAAGAACCCCTATGTGTTGAAAGTCTGACGAAAAACCTCGCGACAAACGATAAATAATGAATAGTGTAAGAAAATTAAGTCAATATTATTGTTATATTGCCATTATACTTTAAAATCAATAACGAATATAATAGATAGGTAGTGGTATTCATTGAACTTAATTCTGGGAATCACGCCAAATTCTAAAAAATAAATAGAAATAAGAAAATTGCCAAAATATGTCAAGATATAAGTGTAGTATCAAAGGCAAACTTCACCAGTTTGCCCCAGAAAACCACTGTATATAGTTCTAAATGAATATAAATACAATATTGTTATCTAAAATTCGTATCAGTGGTTTTTTAGTATTTTACACTAGAAAAGATAACAAAATGTATATTATATAATATATAGATATATATATATATATATTTATATGATATGTAAAAAACAATTATAAAACAATAACTTATCTTAACAGAACGTTTCGAACCAAAGTGTGATTACAAAAAATTACTTGTCAAAAAAGATCACTTTGACACCTGACACTGATTATTAATTAATGCATAGATCACTAGAGAAAGAATTCTAATTTATTTTGATATTTCTGTCACGTACTTCTTTTTGGAGAATCGGTAGCCAGACTTCGTCTAGCAACACTGAACTAGTAGAGACGCAGTCGGTACTATTTAGTTGAATACAGGCACTCTCTTTAAGTTTTCGTTTATTACAATGTGTCTCCGTTTGAATTATTTTTGCCAGTGTCCAACTAAATCTGTGGCCATTACTCCAAGCATGTTGTGCCAGTGTAGATTTATCAACTTGGTAATTTTTAACGTTATTTTTGTGTTCAGATATTCTAACTTCTAATGGTCTAGACGTCTCACCTATATATAGCTTTTCACACTCGCATGGAATGCTATAAATACAATTTTTAGATTTTTGAACACTGTTAAAAGGTTTGGTTTTTGTTAAGAATGATCTGATGGTATTCCAAGTTTTAAAGGTGGTTCTTATATTGAACTTATTACCAAGTCGTCTAAGTCTATCAGAAAAACCAAAAATATATGGAATGGTCATTGTGGTTACCGGTTGTTCTCTCAAAATTCTCTGTTGTTGCTTATTTTGTCGATTCTCAATTTCAAGAAATGATTTCTCAACAAAATCCTGTGGATAATTATTTTCTTTTAAGACAGTTTTTATAAAAAGTTTTTCGTTATTAAAAATTTCATTTGTTGAAGAGATTATTTTAGCTCTTTCATACAAACATTTAATTACACCTTTTTTAACATTTAGGTGGTGGTTGGAGTTAAAATTCAAATATCTATTTGTATGAGTCTTTTTTCTATATACATTAGTTTCCAAAATATCTGTCTTATTAATTAATACATCTAAAAAAGGCAATTTATTATCATTCTCAATCTCTAAGGAAAGGTGAATTTAATAGTTGTTTCTTTATTATTGATAAAATTTAGAAAACCGTTTAATTCCTCTTGGCTATGGATTGAAAATATATCATCCACATATCTCCACCATATTTTTGGTTTGTTAATAAATTTTTTTACATAATTATCTTCAAAATATTCCATAAAAATATTGTTCATGATGGGAGATAGAGGAGATCCCATTGCCATTCCAAAATCTTGTTGAAAAAATTCCTAGCTGAAAATAGGTAGTCTTTATACAAAGTGTAAGTAACTCCATAATTGTATTGATACTTAATTTGGATCTATTATTAAGTGTTCTGTCATTTTCCAGTCTTTCTCTAACTACAGATAAAGTTGTATCAACTGGGACATTTGTAAATAAACTAACCAGTCAATGACATCATTCAATTTTTCAAGAAAATGAGATGTATTTTTGACAAAAGAATCAGTGTTGCCTGATAATGGATTTAAAATGTTTAATAAATATTTTGCTAAATTTTGGCATGGTGAACCAATTGAACTAACTATAGGTAGTGGTAGTCATAGAAAATGTTAGAGATAAGGATACAAAATTATACAAGGTACCATTTAAAATTAAAAAAAAAATGATACTTCCGAAGTTGAGAACATGTTTGTTTGACAATATACAATTCTCCCAGATATAAAAATTGTACCTTTTTAATAACGTGGCACAGGTATATATGTCTCCTGTGTCAGCGAAGGTTTCCAGTACCTAGATGTTTTCTTGTTCATTGCACAATATTCTTCGTATATTAACATTTTTATAAATTTATTTATTGTTATAAGTGTGTTCTGTTATTGCTAACAAAACAATTACAGCGCAAATCACAATTCGAATCGAATAGATCCGGAATTTTGAAACTTTAATTGGAGTGATTCCTCAATAAACAGTCCATTACCCAAGTATTATTCAGTGGTAAGAGTCCACTGACGGGACCACCCTATATGTACATATAATCTTGTTTTAATAAGTTTTAATTATATACTACTAACATGTTTTAATTATTAGCAGTGCTTATCCAAAATATTTAAATATTCTGAGCACAAGAAATTATTTTGATAATACCATTATGTTTATGGTACCTACGTTCTTAGTCCCTTTTTTGCTTGTTCCTACATGGAGTGTGAGTGAAATTCCCTGGCAATCACACCGTTGAGGAAAAAACGTAATTGTGAGATTTACCAACGAATTTACCTAACCAGTTGATGTGAAAAGCTTTTATCACATCTCAAAGCCGAAGCAACTTTCATTATAGCGAACACAATAGCGTTAGGAAGCCCGGTAAACGTTGTCTTTTTATATTTTGAATGCGCATATGGATTATGGAAGTATACAAATGCATATAGGGGCTTTACAGTTTATTTAATTAGCGTCTAAAGAGTACATTGTAGAATTCCTGTGACTGGTAATAACTTTACTGCAAAATAACGGAACCTATAATAGGTATATAGTATTGGTAAATACACGCTGGAGATACATTAATTATATTTATATTTTAATTAAGGATTACTATTTCTACATATAACACACGAAGTTTTTCAATATTACGCTTAACAATAATACGATTAGCAGGGTTAACTAACTATCCCACGTAGATTCCTTACCTTTGTGCCTAAGCTAAGCTACACTAATAAATGGAAAATATCCGACTCCCGTCCGTTCTGCATCATGTTTCATTTTTGGGATATACCTATTGTAATCATTTTTGTTTTAAAACTTTATGTTCTTAGGTATTTGCTTTGAAAGCTTCGTGCATATTGGCCAAAATTTCTTGCTACACAACACCATAATGATACCTCATAATAAATTATATTTTATTTTATAGCATTTTGTTATAATTATCCTCGTAATTATCTTTCCCTTTTGTTATGAGTCCTTTTTTACAATTCTCTTTCTTTGCTTGATATGCATTGTTTATAAATGACTTTATTTAGGCTTTATACAAGCATAATAACAAAAAACATATCCAACTTGATATACTCTCATTGATGTTTCATCTCTAAATATACAATTATTAAGTTTATTGGATCTTCTTTAATGCATGATAAAAATTGGATTAAAAATTACAAAATTCAAAACGTCTAAAAATAAATTATTGAAAACAATTTTTTATTTTTTTAACTCACCTCAAAATTCATTCATTATGGTCACCAACCAAAAACGAGATGTCCCCAAGAAGATGTACATGTTCTTTCGCCTTTATTTCAGCTCTTCAGGGAGACCAGTCGCTTTGGTCGTGCGGATTATATCTTTCATGAGTTCTTCTAGATGTTTTATTAAATCGGTGCATATTTCATTAACCATCTTTATCTTTCCTTTACAGTAAGTAAAAATGTAACGATTATAACATTTGCGTTGGCTACCTGAAAAGAAAATCATCCTTAAGCGAAAATTTATTTCTGTCAAAATGATTAAAAACTAAAGCGACAACTTAACTTTAATAAAAAGCAATATAATTCGCAGTATGTACGCCTTTGTCTGCTCTCCAAAAATTAAATACAATTTTTCATTACACCAAGTTCATTGAAAGTTAAAAACACGGTGGCGTTATTAAAAGTTAATGCGAGGAGATTTTAATAAAAAATTGAGAAATGAGACCGGTCCACCTTATTGAAGACTTTGATAAGAAATTTAATCATATTCAGAACGAAACTTTCCAGGTCATAGATTCGATGTAACTACAGACATAATGAAGTTGAAAAGCCAGCCTCGCTCATCTCCAGGTATATACGACAAAGGAAGTAATTTCCTCGCCTAATTTAAGTTGGAAAAGTAACGAAAGACTAAATAAACTGCGGCACTGCATACCTAGTGCCATGTTTGCACTTTGTGGTCCAGTAAAATCACGGGAAAGTTTCTTATCTAATGGTTAGAGAAACAAATATTTATGCGAAAACTTTTCCTTCTAATTAAGTTTTATGCTGTCGTATTAATAAATTAATTAGTATTTACATGAAATAATTTCATAGAATAAATAGAATTATGTCGTGACTGAGGGGCATGAGCGTATAATGTAAGTATCCCGTGGTGTCCAGAGCATCCATTTAGATCATTTAATTGCTATTGCTGCTGCTGCTGCTGCTAAGGCTTTAAGTGCACTATAACTTTTTAATTATTATATTATTTGGGGTAATTTCCTACTCAACTTAAAGAGCTATGACACAAATGGTTTAGACATTCGTTATTGTTCTCAAATCGTCTATCTAAACAAAGGGATTATTCTTTAATAAATCACCTACTAGTTAGAAAGGAGAAAAGGAGTGTGTATCTGTTAAATACAATAATATACATTATTTCTGATTTAGAAAAACCATATTTCGAAAACTTTTGTTTTTCTCTTAATTTTGGTTTTACTTTTTACTTTAGTTATTTTTTTTTTAATGTTCCTTGAAAATATACTATTTTCTATCTTTTAATTAACTACAGAACGCAATAAATCAAACGTTATTTAAACTTTCAATGGGAATCCCCTGAGAATACAATAAAATTGTTGAAAATCTTCTCAAAATAATTTACACCTTATTTGGATTCATCCCATAAAATAAAATGCCTTATCCTGGCTGCAGGAGATTCTTGATTTTTATTTATACTTGTGAGTTACCCTGTTATTTTTTACGACTCACATAAAACAAGACATAACCATATTTTTCGTTACAGGTCTACATAGAAGTCCTTAATGAAAACGATAACGTCCCATTAAGTGAAGAAGCCGTTTACTATCCAAGCATCCTGGAGGAGAGTCCTGCCGGCAGCACGGTCCTTCAAATAAGAGCAACGGACAGGGATAAGGACCCTAACCAAGAAATAACATACAAGATTACTTCTGGGAACCCGGAGGGATTCTTTGCTATCAACTCGACTACAGGTAGGGATTATTTATAGAGTTTACCTAGGCGCTTTCAAGTCGTTACTGTCGGTGGATTTCTCCGATGTTGTGAGTTTAATTAAAAAAATAACGCGTCGAAAAAGAGATGTGTAATGGCTTCCGCTCTTTTCCAGATACTTACGTAATCTTTTATACGGAAATCTCGGGCGCCAGCCCTTTAACTTTTGAGTGCAAAGGACAGCACTTTTTGGCTTTCCTATTTGGGAAAACAATCCGGGGTAGCTAACAGATGGAGATACAGATAGCCAGAGGTCGCAAGTTGGGGGTCTGTCTAAAGGACTTCAACCCCTACTCAAACGGATTAATCAGAAATTAAAATGACAGAAATAATAACTCGTGAATTTTACCTTTTTAAAATAACGGATTTATTCAAGGATAATAATGAACAAATTAATTTACTCTAAACCTCCACGACTGTACAAACAGTCGAGTGTGTATAAAATTATTTCAAAAATGATAAAAATAAGTCGAGCTGGCAATCAAGAATTTTTTACGTGATTTTACGTCTGAATTTTCGGATACGTGAGATTAATGAATTCTGATGTACGACAAGCAAATGTTTACACGAGGATTATAGACGGCGGGCAGTCCGTCAGCTATAGATATTTGAGGCTAGATACAAGATTTAAACAAACGGTAAGCTACTGCCGCAAACGTCGAGCTATTTGTTACAGGATTATTTTAAATAATGACAGCTTTGCGAGTCAGTTCTATGCAAAACCCAGTCCGTATGGCCCTAGTGAACAAATACAAACTGTTAATGCATATAGTGACTATTTTTCACGTAGGTTTTCCGGTAACCTAGTAGGCAAGGGAACATTTGAGGTGGCACTAGTGAACAGACCTCAGCAGTCTTTACCTACATTAACAAAATAAACAAACCAACGGAGGTATTACTAATAAGCTCTAGTTTACTTTGGTAGCAAAATACGGTGATATTTACTGACAATAAAATCTCGAAATATCTATACTTGACTGACGGCAGTACCTGCAGAATGTAGCAGGTTGCGTTAAATTCTTACCAATATTATACTCAAAGGAAATTACTATTAACTCGGAGCGGTGATACAAAAGATTTACGGGTTCGGTTTGATCGTCAATTGCTGGCGGTCGCACGGATCTGATCCCGACTCGAGTGCCATTTTGCCTTTTTATTACCTTTTTGACGTATCTGTCGTGTTAAAAGAGAGATGGTCACCGACTTTAAACGACAGACTTGGATGTACAACCCGGCATAACGTACAAAGGTCCAGCGTATTATGCACTTTAACGCATCGCCTCGAAACATACATAATCGGGAATGAATTACTTGTAATTTCTATCCTATGTTACAAAAAGAAACGGATTAAAACGGGCAAGGATTAACATTTTTAGTAACGAATGATTTTTATTTCCGACTCGGCCATTATTTATAATATTTCTCGGATTTTACTTATACGAGGTATTGTCGAAAATTAATCAATTAATTACTTGATTGCTTGTTTACCAGCGGACTTTTTAACAACTCATTAATAACTTAATTAAAACAGGACTTACTTACTAAAACAGCGGCAGGGTGTACCCAAGTGACGGTAATATTTAAAGCAAAATTGAACATTCCTTGATCGGAAAAAATCACTTCGTTACACCCCCCTCTTACTTCGGTAAAAAAAAAATAATAATTCATTATACATTTTTTTTTTCTTCTCCCTGGGAGGCTCCAGGTAAACAAAGGCAAAATTAATTGAAAACGGAAAGCTCCCTAATCTAGTATTTACAGAACAAAATTCTAAATTAGCAAAAAAACAAAATTAACTTTAAACAGCCTCCCGGGACCGGTGTCATTACCTCTGGGGGTCTTCATTCGGTGCGTCTTACCAGTTGGCCTTAACGTGTTCCAGGGTGGTCAGTATTCCCTGGGGGATCCTTCAACTGGGCCGACCAGGGTCAGGGGCTGGTCCTTCTGAAAATACAAAAAGCAGTTAGCTATGGTGAAGCTAATTGACGGCGGTAAATGTAGAACGTCGGCGGAATTTTTGGACGTCGAGCTCAGGCCTTGTAGTGGCAGTGGCAGTCACACACGGGACAAGCTCGCTTATTTCGCAAATACAGCGGGTCGGTTTGGATCCCTTGTGTCCGGGTCTTGCGGGGAAGGTTCGGTCGACGTGTGGCCCTCGGGGTGGGGTTAGGAGGTATAACCGCGGTACTACACCGGCAATCGCGGGATAGCATGCCCACGAGCCCACATCTGGAGCAGAATATAATCCTCCTCCGCGTACAACGGTCTCTGCTGTGGTCCGGATAACCACATCTCCAACAGAGATCCTGCTCGACAGGTAGGTAGGTCTGCGGCGGATACGGCTCACGTCTCCATAACCCAGACTGGGGCGTCTTCGATGGGCTCTCGTGGCGAGTCATCCGTAGGGGTTCGGAGTCGGTGGCAGGTGGTGTCGGCGTCGGGCTACGGACCAAAGGGGGCGGTGTATGGCTTCTTACTTCCAGTAGTTCCGGACGGCTCGGACGGGCTACTTCCTCCTCCTTCCTGTTGTCCTCGAGGGATTCAGTACAGGCCTCCATCAGCTCCCACTCGAAGTCTGAGGCTGGGTCGCCGAGGAGTTCCAGTATGGGACTGTCCATGTGGAAGAAGTACTGTAACATAAAGTCAAATTACACATTAATGGGCGGCGGGGCCGCGTGCGAGGCTGGTTTTAAATCCTTTATGTGGATATGTCGCACTTGCTTGCCGGTATCACTTTTCAAATCGTAAACGACGGGTGAAATGACTCGGGTGACAGTGTACGGTCCGGAAAATTTCGGAGCTAGTTTAGCGGCAAATCCGCGAACGGCAGAGGACAACGGGTTTTCTCGCTTCATAACGCGGTCGCCACGGTGGCAGCGCCATTCCCGCCTACGCAAGTTGTAATAGTGACTTTGTGTAGAAAACGCGCGGGCTAAGTTTATTCGAACCAGCTGAAAAACTTCACGCAGTTTTTCTAACCGGTTACTCAGATCAGCAGGTTTGAGAGAGTCGGTGGTTATTTCTTCCCCTTGCTGTCGGGTTTCTGTGCGATACAGCGACTTGGGTAAGTCCAATTCTCTCCCAAAATTGAGGAACGCAGGCGAAAATCCGGTTGACTCGTGTTTTGAGCTGTTTATCGCCAATTGGAAATCGGTGATGTTTTGATCCCATTTACGATGGTCTTGTTCGCAATATTGGGCGATCATGGTTTTGATTGTCCGATTGGTTCGTTCCACGGGATTGGCTTGCGGCGTATACGGAGGCGTGAAACGGTGCTGTATTCCCAATTCTTCCAGGGTGCGACGGAACAGTCGGCTATCATACTGAGAGCCGTTATCACTTATAACGGTGCGGGGGCAACCAAAACGGGTGATAACTTCGTCATACAGTGCTTGACTTACAGTACGGGCTGTAGCACTTCGGAGCGGCTTGCACTGGACCCATTTAGTAAAGCGATCTTGAAAAACCACAAGGTAATTATTCCCTTTACTGGATCGTGGCAGGGGACCGACCAAATCTGTACTGACGGTTTCCCACGGGTTTCGGTTTGCGGAAGGTTGCATCTTCCCTGCAACCTGTTGTTGTGACGGTTTGTACCTTTGACACTGTAGACATCCTCTGACATATTTGGCGATATCGCGAAACATACCAGGCCAATAGTACCGGTGAGCCATGCGTGCCACAGTTTTGGCTATTCCCATATGTCCAGCGGACGGAGCATCATGGTTTTCGGCCAATACAGTAGGACGGAGAGACGTGGGTACGCATAGCTTCCAGGGGTCAGACAGCTCCGGCTCAGTCAGATCATGTGCATCCCAGAAGTGGCGAAACAGACGGTTGTCTCGGATGCAATAATCTGGAAAGGCTTCGGGATTTTTTTCCACTTCGGCCTTTTTCCGGTTGTACCAGGAGCAGTCAGCTGTTTCAGTTAGAGATCCCAATTCCTCGGAATCTGGGGCGGACGACGGTCCCGGTAAGGGTTGTCTTGATAAGGCATCTGCTACTCGGTTCAAGGTGCCTTTTCGGTACTTAATCTCAAAATCGTATTGTTGCAAAAAGATACTCCATCGAGCGAGGCGTCCTGCCGGACTCTTGATCGAGTGCAACCAACGGAGAGATTGGTGATCGGTTAGCACGGTAAAACGGTAGCCTTCCAGGTAGGGTCTCATCTTTTCTACTCCCCAGACAATCGCTAAACATTCTCGTTCTGTGACAGAATAGTTTTTCTCGGCGGGTGAGAGAGTACGACTAGCGTATGCTATCACCCGGTCATGACCCTCTATTTCCTGGGTTAACGCTACCCCAAGGCCTTGGTCGGACGCGTCTGTTTGCAGAGTGAATGGTTGAGAGAAATCCGGACACGTCAAGACGGGGGCCTCGGTCAGAAAGCCTTTTAAACGGTTGAAGGCCTCCTCTTGCTCGGCAGTCCATTTAAATCGATGATTCTTCTTTAGCAGTCGCGTCAGGGGGGTTACGATTTGCGAAAATGCAGGCACAAATCGACGGTACCAGGATGCAACTCCTAAAAATCGGCGTACGTCGCGGACGTTACGTGGCGTCGGAATTTGACGAATAGACTCCACCTTGTCGGGATCGGTATTTATTCCTTCGGACGTAACGACATGTCCCAGATACTTCAGTGACTTCCTACAGAATTCACACTTTGCAGGGTTCAGTTGTAAGTTCGCGGCTCGGAGACGGCGAAAAACTTCTCTCAGGTTGGTCAGGTGTTCCTCGAACGTTTCTCCTAGGACGATTATATCATCCAGATAGGCGAACGCGTGGGGTTCCAAGTCGGGTCCAATAATGCTGTCGAGTAGTCTTTGGAAAGTGGCGGGGGCGGAGTGCAGTCCAAAAGGCATTACTCTAAACTGGAACAGTCCACGGCCCGGAACGGTGAACGCGGTGATGGGTTTACTGGAACGGGAGAGAGGTATCTGCCAGTATCCCTGTTTCAGGTCGATACTAGAGATATATCGGGCTCTGCGTAACTTGTCGAGAATATGGTTGATGTATGGTAGCGGGTATGCATCTTTTTCGGTAACTTCGTTTATTTTTCGAAAGTCTATACAGAACCGGGGTTTTCCATCTTTCTTTTTGACTATGACTACCGGTGAACTCCACGGACTGTGAGACGGTTCGATGATCCCATTTTTTAGCATCTCATCAACTTCTTGATTAATGATCTCCTGCATTTTCGGGTTTTGTGGACGGTACCTCTGCTTGATTGGTTCGGAATGCGACAGACGGATGTGGTGTTGTACCTGGTCGGTAGTACCACGGATTTCTTGAAAACTTGGTAACTCGTTATCAAGAAAGTTCTGCAGGCGATGCTCCTCACTTGTAGTGAGAGTCAAGGAAACTGTGCCTAACGGGCTAGCGGGCGTGACTCGTGGTCGAGAGACCACATGACCATTCAGTGAAACGGAAGCGGTTCTTGGAGTGATGAGAAAGTCGTGCTTGCTCATTACGTCCATTCCCAGGACAATGTCGGACGAGAGATTTTCCAGATACAATAGATCTTCAGCGAATTGTGTTCGGCCGATGGTAAATTTTAGCGAATATGCTTGGGTGACGGTAGCCAAGTTGCCATTAGCCAATCGGGCAGAGGGTGCGGTAACAGTTTGCGGTTTAATCCCCAATCGCGTACAAAATTCATGTATTTGGTTACCGACGTACGAACGGACGGCGCCGGTATCCACAAGGGCAGAGAAGGTCTTATTACGAATGCGTACGGGGATATGTGGGCGGTTGTCATGTTCAGGTGCCAGTTCCTGGTGCGAGGCGGTAATATTTCGGAACCAAACTGGCCTCGGTACGGTGCGGTTCCGGTTTAGTTTTCCGCTGTATTACATTGGCAGTCGCGGGTCATTGTGCCCTGACGGCCGCAGCGTGAACAAAATAGGCGGGGTGGCGAGCGACATTCACTGCGGAAGTGACCGGTCTTGCCACAACGCCAACAGATTGTACTTCGGTCAGTAGGGATGTCTGCGGATGCGGAACTGTTATTTCCGTTACGTTTCTGGTTTGGACGGGTTCGAGTTTCCTGGGTTTCACGCGTCCTCTCGGAGGGCGTCGCGGTCCGTGCCTGGTCGCTGCTTGACCGCGGAGGTGGTGACGACGGTTGGTTGGAAGTACGATCTCCCGGGCCTAAGCGTTGAGACGTCCCGGAAGTATCGTCGGACTGACGTGTACTGGTGGAGCGGCGAGCGGGAGGTGGTTTGCTATACACCCGGTCAACCTCCTGCTTCAGCGTTTCATATTCACGACATTTCGCGATTAATATTGCTACGTCTGTAAAGTCTTGTCGACGAATGTACTGGCGAAAATCGGGTAACAAATTTCGGTAGAGCCATCGTAACTCTTGTTCCCCGGAAAGTCCTCTATGACGACGGATGAGGGTCTGCAAGTCGGTGATGTATGTCATCACTGACTCCTCTGGGCGTTGCAGTCGACGGCTAATTTCTGCTTCTATATCTTCCTGATAGTGAACCGGTACGTAAAAAATACGAAAATCTGCTAGGAATTGTTCCCAGGAGGTCCAGCGGGCTTTATTATTGCGGTACCAGAGCAGTAGCTCAGGTAGGACCGGAAGTAACTGCGCGGGACGGAGGGTGGTATACCCACAAACTTCTTCCAAGCGCTCCAGGAACGCGGCTGGATCGCCAGTGCCATTGAAATGGATGTTCCATTTGCGTATCTGTACGGGGTCTAATGGCGTCTGTCCTGGTGCAATATTGTGGGGCGGTTGAGGTATTACCAGCGGTGGTAACGGTGGCGGTACCGGCGGCGGAAAAACAGGTGGCGCGGTATTTGGTCTAGGCGAAGAGCACCCCTCTTTGATAAACTTGACCAAACGGCGCTTCTTCTCGTCCACGGTACCGGTTACGGGTAGACCAAACTTCCCTAACTGATCATCTATTTGTTCCTTCTTTAATTTATAGATCCAGCCTAGCCGAATATCTCCCAGATCAAGGTTCGCGGCCTCGTCGACGGGTAATACGGGTGTGTCGGTTTTATCTCCTTCGGTAGGCATTGTGTTACCTCCCAAAGATGTCAGCAAAACGAGTTCAGGTCAAATCAAACGGACGATACGAGTCGGAAAATCCTAAGTCTGGAAGGGCTGGTTATATCGCGTCGAAACTATCGGCAATCGCTTTAGCGTCCTCGGTTTACTATTAAATGAGGGGTCACACCCTCGGAAAATTCTGACCCCGGAGTCACGAAATACTCCGGTGAAACTCCGGTGAAATAGTAAGAGGCGTCACGGCTGCTGTATAGCGGTCACGGATACGGAAATCTGCAGGTTGTGATGATATTCAACCTCAGGCGTCGCGACGGTAGGCGTCTTTCAGCAACGGCGCTTCAGATCGGGTTGCAAGTATCACCAATCGGTTCCTAGGGTGCGATTACCCTAAAAAGGATACCCCACAAGGCTAGCTTGTACCTGGGTATTTCTGGATGACCTTGGCTACAACTGACGGTAATTCGATTCGGAACGTGTAATCGTAGTTCCTCGTCACGTAAATTAATAACGTAAAACTCGGTCTGGCTTCAATGTTGTGTCGCGTCAAAGTTATATGTAACTTCTTTCATAGGGTTCGAATCGGTATGTAAGTAGTCGCAATCGGTTCTTCAGGTTCGATTTAATCAGAATCGACACGTCGCAGGCTTATTTACCGCGGCTAGTAGAAATTTTGTTGCGTTCGTTGCGTGCCGAATTCACAAAAAACCTAACAGATCGCTGCACTACCCAGCGGATGGGCAGTTGGATGCTAACAGAAAACGGTAAATCTGCGTTGCAGATTTTTGGAAATTGCCTACTTACTTGCTATAAAGCAACACTGGTGAAGACACACCCTGGTCACGTCAAAATAATTTGTTGTCAGCTAGAGTACCTAACAACACGTTATCTGAGAATAATTTTCAGGTTTTGAGTTGCTTAACAACTCGGCATAGGGCAACAGCGGTATCTGCCCCCTATGACAGCGTCAAAAATAACAAAATAATGCTAAAATTATTTAAATCCCTAATAGACTGTAACAGTAAGGTATGCTGTATCAGTAAAGTAGGCACACCCTGTATAATATCGGTTCAATTATGTTGACGTTGCCTTTCCACTCAACATGGCAGAGAGTAGCGGGAGTTAACCCCAAGGGCAAAGTCAAAATAATTTGAAAAATCCTCTAACGATTCGGTATACAGCGGCTATAGCAGCTTGAGTATTTCGCGGAAGTAAGTACTTATGCAAGCAGCTGTTTGTAAAATCAAAATAAACCACCTTCGGTTGTAATTGCAATCGGGACGTATTAACAAGTTAAGTTGCAATCACTTGGCTAGGTTACAGACAGACAGACAGACAGACAGACGGATGTAAAACCTAGAAGTAATTTATTTCAAGTTTATTTCGATGTTTAAATCCTCCGAGTTAAATAGGAAATGTTTTTATTATCTAGCAGATGGACAGACGATATTTAATTTAAATCACCTGATAACGGAATATTATTTCTTTACTAGAAATAAAACTGTTTGGTTTTATAAATTTTAAATTGATAAAACCCTCGTGTACGGCGAACAACAAGTTTTTATTTCTTATCAATAAAAAAACTGTAATTTATAAAAAATTCTAGCGTTTTCGACGGACTGAAAAAACAGGCTTCACGTATTTTATTTTATTATAAATCGGCGTCTAATTGTAAATTTCTGGTATTTCGGTATTTATTTACTTCTACGCGTATTTCACACGAGACTTGTAATTTTTCTTTCGGCGGCTCCGTTTTCTGGACAAATTTTACACTTTCGGATTTCTGATTAACGTAATAAAGTCCCTGCTCGGGCGCCATTTTGTAATGGCTTCCGCTCTTTTCCAGATACTTACGTAATCTTTTATACGGAAATCTCGGGCGCCAGCCCTTTAACTTTTGAGTGCAAAGGACAGCACTTTTTGGCTTTCCTATTTGGGAAAACAATCCGGGGTAGCTAACAGATGGAGATACAGATAGCCAGAGGTCGCAAGTTGGGGGTCTGTCTAAAGGACTTCAACCCCTACTCAAACGGATTAATCAGAAATTAAAATGACAGAAATAATAACTCGTGAATTTTACCTTTTTAAAATAACGGATTTATTCAAGGATAATAATGAACAAATTAATTTACTCTAAACCTCCACGACTGTACAAACAGTCGAGTGTGTATAAAATTATTTCAAAAATGATAAAAATAAGTCGAGCTGGCAATCAAGAATTTTTTACGTGATTTTACGTCTGAATTTTCGGATACGTGAGATTAATGAATTCTGATGTACGACAAGCAAATGTTTCCACGAGGATTATAGACGGCGGGCAGTCCGTCAGCTATAGATATTTGAGGCTAGATACAAGATTTAAACAAACGGTAAGCTACTGCCGCAAACGTCGAGCTATTTGTTACAGGATTATTTTAAATAATGACAGCTTTGCGAGTCAGTTCTATGCAAAACCCAGTCCGTATGGCCCTAGTGAACAAATACAAACTGTTAATGCATATAGTGACTATTTTTCACGTAGGTTTTCCGGTAACCTAGTAGGCAAGGGAACATTTGAGGTGGCACTAGTGAACAGACCTCAGCAGTCTTTACCTACATTAACAAAATAAACAAACCAACGGAGGTATTACTAATAAGCTCTAGTTTACTTTGGTAGCAAAATACGGTGATATTTACTGACAATAAAATCTCGAAATATCTATACTTGACTGACGGCAGTACCTGCAGAATGTAGCAGGTTGCGTTAAATTCTTACCAATATTATACTCAAAGGAAATTACTATTAACTCGGAGCGGTGATACAAAAGATTTACGGGTTCGGTTTGATCGTCAATTGCTGGCGGTCGCACGGATCTGATCCCGACTCGAGTGCCATTTTGCCTTTTTATTACCTTTTTGACGTATCTGTCGTGTTAAAAGAGAGATGGTCACCGACTTTAAACGACAGACTTGGATGTACAACCCGGCATAACGTACAAAGGTCCAGCGTATTATGCACTTTAACGCATCGCCTCGAAACATACATAATCGGGAATGAATTACTTGTAATTTCTATCCTATGTTACAAAAAGAAACGGATTAAAACGGGCAAGGATTAACATTTTTAGTAACGAATGATTTTTATTTCCGACTCGGCCATTATTTATAATATTTCTCGGATTTTACTTATACGAGGTATTGTCGAAAATTAATCAATTAATTACTTGATTGCTTGTTTACCAGCGGACTTTTTAACAACTCATTAATAACTTAATTAAAACAGGACTTACTTACTAAAACAGCGGCAGGGTGTACCCAAGTGACGGTAATATTTAAAGCAAAATTGAACATTCCTTGATCGGAAAAAATCACTTCGTTACAGATGGTATAACAAGTGCGTGAAAAATACTGACATTTTTTAAATTAAATAACAATGAAAATTTTGCATTTGCAAAATTTAACCATTTTTTTTAAATATCTGGATTGCTTCCCAAGTTATAGTGAAAACAGACAGGTGAGTATATGTACAGGGTGTCTCAGATTTTACTCGGGAAAATTTAATAGGTGATAGATCTCGCTAAAATAAAAAGAAAATTTCATTCGAACTTGTACGTTTTAAAGCTTCGTTGTCGCGGTACAGGGTGTTAAAGTTAATGTAAAAAAACCTTTTTTTTTTCAAATATTTCGCCTATTTTGATAAAACTGGTTACGTTTTTAGTAATAAATAAGGAGCTTAATTTGATGTATAGATTGAGTAATTCAAAATACAATTTATTTGTCTCCTGAATTTTTTATTTATTTTTCCAGGCGCGGGCGGATAAACAAATTTTATTTTTTTTCTCAAAAAGTAAGCAAGATAGACAAAAAGTTCAAGAGACAAAAATATTGTATTTTTAATTACTCAATCTAAATATAATATCAAAATTATAAAAAAGCGGTGTCGTGCTCAAATTTTCCTTTAAAATATCTAGTTAGGATGCCCCAGCGCCGTTCCTGGAATAGTTAAATTAAATCTAATTACATCGAATTAAGCTCCTTATTTATTGCTAGAAATGTGCAAAGTTTTACTAAAATCGGTCAAGTAGTTTTTGAGATATTTGAAGAAATAATATTAACTTTAACACCCTGTAATTTGAAAACAAAGCTTTAAAACATAGTTTATATGGACTTTTCTTTTTATTTTTGCAAGATCTATCATCTACTAAATTTTCCCGAGTAAAACCTGAGAGTATATTTACGATAGTGCTAAAATCTGATAAATCATTTAATTTACAAATTGTTGGTTTTTATTTCAAGTAGGCTTTGGCACCTAGTTGTTATTACTATTAGTTTCATTAATAAAACTCAAAATCAAAGTTATTATTTGAATGATAATGATAAAAAGTAATAGTAGTTGGCCAAAGCCTACTTGAAATAAAAACCAACAATTTGGGATACCAGCTGCTTGACTTTGGTGCACGTTACCTGGTTTTTCTCGAAAACGGGCTAATTTTAGCACTTCTTACAAGAGCACCTTTTTTGTTTAGAATAAAATTTGCCATAACAGCAAGTGACAAAAGGGGCAAAAAGATTAATCTCAAAAAAGTTAGGACCTAAAATGTTCCCACGGAGTACTGTACTGAACGCCCTGTATGATATAGCCAAAAGTTGATAACACCAGAGCATTTAGCATCCCCAGAAACCCCACACAGCAAATTTTCAGCTCATTTGGTCGAATTTTGTGGAAGATAGGACCGAAACTAGATTTAAAGAAAAATATTTTTAGCGCCCCGTATCTTGAAAACGGAAAAAGATACGCCCATGGTTCATAGGAACAAATTGTAATATTTTTTGAAATTCTATCAGCCCCTGAATTTTTGCTAGTGTTTTTCAGAACACCCTGTATAACTGATATTTCATCATTTCATCAAAATATTGCAAAATACCTATTCTCGAATTATCGTGTAAACAAATCGAATTACTAAACGTCGGCAACATTTTTCATTAAAACCTTATCTTTATTTTTTCACGATTAATAAATAACTTTTGGTAGATCCTGAAGCAGACGTAAATGGAACGTGAAGTAGATGTCAATCGTCAATGGTCCAAGCACGATTAGTGCTAGGACCATTGACTTTTTCGCGTTGAAGTGTTAAAATGTCACGGTTACCACTTTAACCGTACTGTTAAAGTAATTTAACTTTGAAATCAACCTGTGCACATATTTTTCGAAGATAATATCACGCGAAAAATTATTAAGATAAGTTTATTTGTATTATCTATTACGCTTTCAGGTGTAATTATCGTTTACTCTACATTTTATATGTAAGTGATGGTCGAGAAACACTTACCCTCGCTAGAAAGTATTAGGTTCAAATCCCGACCATGCCAGTGGAACTGTGAGAAAAATTACTACCACTATACTGGGTGTGTAGCCGTTGTCTCTAAATATGTACTCCCACCCACACAACGTTAGTTTAGGAATAGAGGAAGTTTTATTTTATAATATTATTAGATACTCAAATATCTGTGGCGGTGAAATTTCAGTTTGTCCTTTTTGAGTACTGAAGCATAAGACCTTAGCTAATTCTTTAAGACTTTGTCTAGAGAAAATTAATTTCAGCGCATGCATATTTTGAAATTACAGAACTGTTTCCTAATCACTGCTTTATATTGATTTTTGTCACCTGCAGTATTAAGGATCCCCAAGACCAACGCGAAATATTCGCAACGAATCCGCGACGGAACATTCGCAGCGAAAATCGCGACGGAATCCGAAGGATACTTCACACCGTAGCGAAATAATCGCAAAAGCTTTCGTCAGATTTTTAGTTTAGTTTAAAATGCTGTAGGAACAATATCATTTTTAAAGAGAAAATGTATTCATCAACGGATGAAGAAGAGGCAGAGGCACTTTTGTGGCTTGCATTGGAAGAAGAAGAAAATTCGCCTATTTCTTCTCCTATTTCATTCCAAATTTTATCATTTTTCCTAATATTTTTCTATCTTCATGAGAAAAGTCGTATAGTATAATACAATTCCGTATCATTTGAACAGTTATTTCAATTTTAGCCATTCTTGCCTCTTGGTCCAAGCGAAACCTGAAAAAACGCGCCCGATCGCGAATCAAAATTCACTGGGAATAAAAACGCAACTCAAATCGTGACCTAAGCGGTAAAATTCGCGTCATTCTGAACATGTAGATTTGTCGCCGTGTAAACAATATGATGCGAATTTTAAACGGAGCGAATATCCGCTGCCGACCCGGATTTTCGCGTTGGTCTGGGGGATCCTTTAAACTAACGAATATTTTAATATTTCAATACCTCTCCATTCCTACACTTGTTTCGTGACTGCAATGTAGGACCACTGCATTATATCAGTTTCGATTCGATCTGTTTAATATTTTAATTTGGCGTGCTTGATTCTGAATACGAGCGATATAAATTAATTGTAGTATTGCCTCATTAATTAATATTAAATGGTAACTATCGGTATAACGGGGTTTACTTCCGGATAGTCCCCTTGCGCCAAACATTTTGCTATTAATGACCATTTGTCATACGTCTGAACTAGCAATAATTCCCATAATTAATACGGCCAATTACTTTACATCATCAACGGTGGCAAATTGATGTGAAATTTTGGGCTTAAGTTAATCGTAGTTACTTAAGTGGTGAATTGTATGATTTTAAATATAAATAGGTCTTGAAACTGTACTGGAAGTAATAAATAGTCGATTAAATATTATAGGTAATATGCAATGTGATCTAAATTACACCGCGAAGAGATAATTTTACAAATTATATCTGCACCAATGCCCTAACATTAATAATTACATGGCAACATTTTCGATAAATGAAATAAACTACGAAGATAAAATGTATGTTTAATTTTGAACGAAAAGCTGTAAAGGGGGTCAGGGTGGCTGTCGCCCTCCTCTGGCTTTTGAGATAGTGTTGATATTGGCTAAATTAATATTCACAAATCTTTTTTTCCAAAAAAGCGCTAAGACATTTCTAAAAAAATTTGCTCTGCCTCCCCCTGGATATTTGGAGGGGACGCCCTTGATTGTAGTGATATTGCACTAACAGTCCACCACACTCCTTAAATCTGTAAAAACATGAAATGTTAAGATAAAAGAAACTAAATTTCCAGCCGAAATTGACTAACTAAACGTTTTAAATGCCTCGTATTCTGCGTCGTCGATTAAGAATTTAATGGATTATAGTAATCTTAAGCTAGGTTCGTAAATTAGTAAAAAATACAAATTTTATACCATACTAAACTTAACAAACTTACTTTCGGCAAAATAATCTGAGATCATTTTAGAGATAATCTTAAAATGTTCTCTTATATAATAATAATAATAATAATAATAATGTTTATTTACCAAAATTTACCAAAAATAATTATAATAACAATATAATAATATATTCAAAGATAGCCATAAACAAATAAAGTGATGAAATAAAATTAATAAGTATTCTTCTATTTTTTAACGGTTATCTTTTTTTTCTATATCTAAATAATTAAATGAACAAATAAATAAGTACTCGATATAAAATAAACATAAACTACCCACAAGAAGTATCTGTAAAATACTTGTTTTGTAGGATTTAGATTTGTTTGTTGTTTGAGTAGCACACAATATATTGAACTGCATTTTATTTTATAAAAATCCCTCTGTGTCTATTAATATATTATGTTCCAATTTAACCTAGAATATACAATTTATAATGTTGTGAATTCTTTGTATATCATATTGTAATTATCCATCGTTTCAATTTAGCTTTAAATAGATTAATGTTGTTTATCCCTTTTATTTCTAAGGAATTATATCATACAATGAAGGGCCCAAATATGTAAAACATTTTTGTCCAATTGTTTTCATAGTTTTTTCTTTATTAGTTACTATATTCTTATTTCTAGTTTGTTAATTGTGTTTTTTGAATTGGATTAGGTTTTTATTTTTTTGCATATAGGTCAACACCACTTGTGAATACAATTGTCTTATGTCCATAATCATGGTTTCAGCAAATAATTTCTTGGATGGGTATATTATGATTGGTTTATTATAAATAATTTTAAGAAAACGTTTTTGAATTATGTCTAAATTCCTTAGGTGACTTTGATAAAGACCTCCCCAGCCTATAATGCCATATATTAATTGTGACTCAACTAATGATATATTATTTTCATTTGCTATATATTTAGAAATTATTTTAAATATTTAAAACGGGGCAATAGATGCCTAATTTTTTAATTACATGTTGTATCTGTAGGTCCCATCGTAATTGCATATCAATAACAATTCCAAGATACTTAGTGGACTCAGCTTCTTGCACTATAATAGTGTTGTTGTCAATCTGCAGACAATTCATATTTGGTAAATTTTTAGAATATGATGAAAATGTTAGGAAATTTGTTTTCTCGCAATTTAAGGTAAGGGTATTCGAATTAAACTATGATTTAATATTTTTTAAATCTTGTTCTGCCACTTTCTTTAATTGATTCCAATTTTCTGCAGAATAGACAACAACAGTATCATCTGCAAAACTCAATATTTCTCCAGTACTATTTAAGTTCAACAGGTCATTTATATATAAAATGAACAACACAGGCCCAAGTACTGTGCCTTGTGGAACGCCATAGTTAATTATTTGTGAATGACTCATATATTTTTCGATTTCTACGTATTGTTGCCTATTACTTCAGTAACTTTTCAGTAAGTCAAAAGCCTTTCCCCTGAATCCATAATTTTCAAGTTTTACTAAAAGTTTGTTATGGCATACCGTGTCAAAGGCTTTTGCAAGATCAACAAAAATGCCTAATGTCGGTCTTTATAGATTAATTTCGTTAAATAGGCTATGGCGTCCTGTGTAGATTTACCTTTTTGAAATCCAGATTGTTTTAGAGATATAATTTTGTATTTGGTTAAAAAATTTACTATTCTTTCTTTAATTATTTTTTCAAAAATGTTGGCTATATTTGATATAAGTGTTATTGGTCTATAATTCTCCATTTTACTTTTACTGCCTGATTTATAAAGAAGTTTAATTTTTCCTGTTTTCAAAATATCCGGAAAAATGCCAAGCTCAATAGACTTATTTATTAAGTAATTTAGAGGCCGTAGTATTTCATCACAAATATTTTTTAATGTCTCAACTTTAATGTTGTCAATGCCCGGAGATGGATTTAGTTTTAATTCCTGTATGTTCTTTTTTATTTCTTCTTCATTTGTTAACGGTAAGTATATCGAATTTTGTAAATTTGGAAATGTAAAATTTTTTATTTCAGGTTCAATTTTTTTTTGCTAATATTTCTCCAACATGTACGTAATGTGTATTAAAAGCATTTGCGATTTTTTGTTTATTATAAAGAATTTCATCGTTAATTTCAATCTTTTCTATTTTCGTTTTGTTATAATTTTTACTACACAGTTGATTAACAGCTTTCCAAAGATTAGAATCTATTTTTGTTTTTTTTTTTTAATTTTAATAATTTATTTTTGTATGCTTTATATTCATTTAAAATATTTGTGTCATTTGGATTTTTTAATACTTTGTCGTACATTTTATTTTTTGTGTTTACAGATTTCACTAGCCCAGTTGTAATCCATTCTTTTTTTGGACTCTGATTACTTTTTATTTCAACTATTCTAGTAGTTTTTGTAATGTTGCTCTTTAGCTTCTTAATAAAAATTTCAGTTGCTTTATTTAAACAATAATTATTATAAACCTCGGACCAATCTTCATTTTTTAAATTTATTTTTAGATTCTTGTAATTAATAAACTGTTTGTAGTTTTGCTTTAACATATTTTTATTTTTAGTAGTTGTAACACCAAATAGAACAATAGTTGGATAATGATCTGTTATTAGAGTTTTGTATATCATTGGTAAAATTTTTAAATCATCTTCACTTTTTATAAATATATGGTCAATTACCGACAGTTGGTCATTACATACTCTTGTGTAATTATATATATAAGAGGAAAAATTATATTCACCTATAATATTTAGATAATCCTGAATGTAATCTTCGTCTGCTACTATATTAATATTTAAATCCCCAACAATTATTTGCATTCTATATTTTTTCCGATCTATTGTGGATAGATATTTTTCTAACTCCCTGTTAAATGAATAAGGACACGAGTTTGGAGACCTATAGATGGCACTGATGGCAGAGACTTATCTCTGCCATCCAAGGGCGTCGCTTCCAAAATTTGGCCACGAAAATATTCTTAAATATTTTCGTGGCCAATAATAATATTTATATTTATTATTTTTATTTGTGCAAAATTGTCTTTATATTTTATATTTGCGAGTTCATATATGTTATACTCGTATTTTAAGTTTGATTTAATATAAACAATAACTCGTTTTTATTTAGGTTCCCTTCATTGTACAATATATCATACCCATCTAATTTATATATGTTTAAATCCTCAATTTGGTAAGTTTCTGTGAAAATAATTATGTCAAAACTAGAGGAAAACTCATTTAGAAATACTAAAAATTCGTCGAAGTTTTTACAGATGCTTCGTATGTTGTGAATTAATTTTATGTTATACATTTCATTGTTTAAATTATGTTCTTGTATTAATTGATTATATTCATCTATGTTACATATAATATTAGTTTCTTTCTTATCTATTTTAAAATTTCTTATATATGCATCCATCTTATTCTTTTTGCAAAATTAATCTATATATACTAGGTATTTTATTCTTATTTATTTATCAAAAAAAAATTTTTGTTTTGATATAAATTTAATATAGAAGGATAATTAAACTTAAGGCTAGTTATTAAAAAATAATAAAATAATAAATATATAGTTATTACTTACAAATATAATATTAAATTTCTTATGAAAAAAAAATTTAAATAGGACATTTTTTTGCATGAAGAGACAGGTATCGAATCCCGCACAAAGTCTTATTATAGACCAAAAGCGTTTTGAGTTATTAAACTTTATATTTTAGTAATTCTTTAGTGGGTACGTATTTAAGTAACAACTATGTGTATATATTGTACAATATTATGTTATTTAACATTATTATCTCCAGCTTACCCCTGTATAAATAATTATTTCCTATCCTGTCAGCAAATCACTACATGACTCGAATAGTCATGGTGTAATTATCGCGACTGATTCAACTCGAATCTTTTTGTGCGAAATGTGGAAATCACACGATCCCGGATGCCGCCTTTTGACTACCGATGAAATTTTTAATTCCGCAAATCGACATTATTTTCGTTGAATAGAAACGCTATTGAGGAAAATTGCACAATCTATCAAGTGCTCTGTTGTAAAGAATCTTTCGATATTGATTATGCTGCATTCAGCCTGGATATATTCCGATTAATTATTTCCGATAGTCGATAGATTCTAGATAGTTGTACGTCATCATGCCGAAGTCGGCGGTATAACAAAATTCTAATCTTTATTCACGCCATGCATGTCTTGGGAGAGCATAAATTGATTTGAATTCGTTCAAATTTAATACCATAGCAGCCAATAATAGATAAAAAATAAACGTTAAAAATACTGTTACATATTTACACTACTAACATTAAACCACGGATTTGTCATCTCAAAATTTACTCACAATAATTAGTCACTTACTATAACACTAGTTACTACTTTTAACCACTATTATTCACTACTAGTTACTGTTCCTTTCCTGTTGTGATCAGTTCACATTCCAATATTCAACTGCCTGTAGTGGACGATCTTGGCCTTTATATACCTACAGGAGTTTCACATCCAAATTAGTCTTCTTTGAACGTAATGTAATCTCTAAATGTTGTCGAAATATCCTCGTTTTTCGAAATTGCAAAACAAAAATTATTTAGGAACACCTATAGAATATTTTTAAATTCTGCATAATTTTCTGAATCCAGTGATATCATATAGGTGATATTTCAAACGTCAATATTTATTTTAATTTAATTTTTAGTTTTCTATTTAAGTGTTCCTTGACTGTTTATTTACTCAAATAGACCAGTGTAGTGGTAGAAAAATCGAAATCTCCTCGAAAACACTAAATTACGTGATTTATGAGGAAATAAGTTTCATCAAAATAGTTTTTGGGACAAAACACAATTTTTGTATTAGGCGTTTTTGTCGTAACAATTTCGACTTTAACCCAATGAATAGAATGTAAGCAAACAACTGCTGTCCTTCGGTCGAGACTTAAACGTTCGCTTAGATATTCTAGTTCTTTTGACAGCTGTGGTGAAGCATCATAACAAAATGCGTATTTTCAAAGACCCCCCAAAAATTCAAAAAAAAAACTTCTCGGTGCTTATTATTATTATAATATAAGGACAGTATCTTATTTCTGCAAGCATTCAGAAAAAGAGTTTTTAATTATTACTCGATAACGATTTGCCCTACCAGAAAATCCCAATAGGCCTTTTATTTTTAGAATTGGCTGCGGACTAAGAAACCAATACCTGTTTTGGAAGAAAGCAAGGGCGAACTATTTTTTTGTCAACGCACGTCACTGGTGGAATTGTCAAAACTCGTTGAAACGAGAAGGAGTGTTTCCATGCCAGAATTGTGCATATCAAAGCTCAATTTAAAATCTCAAACCGTTTTCGAGATATTTAAAAAAATTATTTTTAATTTTTTTATTTTGACACCCTTTATCTCGAGAAGGAAGCACTTTCGGACTCTTATTATAGGAGCCTTTTTCTTATTTTCACCTCTAGAATCCGTCCTTAAAATAGTTCTCTTTCCTCCAGAAACACCCTGTATGTACTTTTTGTAATGGAGAATCATGTGGAAACATTCCATATTTCTATCACATTTTGATGGCGGAAGTGAGGATGCTACTGATCAATCTATTAATTACTCGCTATAGAAATGAAAGATAATGCCACTGAGGAGGATGGGAAAATTCTCAGCAAAATGTCAATCCTGATCAACTTGTGAGAAATTTATAAGATTGAGACATTGAGATTCTTTGAAACAATGCATAAACGAAAAATGAAAAAATTGTTGCTAGGCAAAAATTACTACACTCTTGATGAATTTTTTTAATAGTTTATTCTCTACATTTTTTATATTTTATACGACATAATATATGTAGTTTTTCTATAATATATATTCTTTTATATGTGACGGGTACAAATTAATCTGTACATTTTTTTATATATATGTATTATATTATTTTGTAGTATGTATTTATTATAATGTTTAATATGTTACTTTGCAGTGTTTTTTGCACTATTTATTTGTACTGCTTTTTTTAAATATTTGTGACGTTTTCTTCATTGACTTTTTGTATACTTTTGTATATACGTATATCTTTGCACAGTGGAGAAATAAATATTATTATTATTATTATTATTATTATTATTGTTGTAAATTAGGCCTACTAGAGAAACATGAAAAAATACGCTAATTCTACCTCCATGACGCATGGCGTTTGAAATGAGCAAAAACCAAAAATTATTATATGATAATTAACTCAAATTTTGAAAGAAAAATGGAATATTTTGACATATGGAAAGAATATTCCATCTCAAGATAGAAAACTCAGTACCTACATTAATTAGTATGTCAAACTTAAGAACTATGTCAAGTATAAACCTTCCTTGGCCTTTTACAAGGTGAAACCTCATTATTTCCTGGATTAATAAGTTTCGTTGAAATCAAAATTTGTGTTAGTTTCTTTATTAGTATTTCCAGAGATTATAAAGACTCTAGATAGTTACCGTCAATGTATTTACTGGACGCGGCAAAAATGGATGCAGAACTCAAGTAATTTGGAAGCAGGCCACCGAAACTTAGATTGGCGCAGATAATGTTCGTTCATAATGTTCGTAACACATTATGAATGAATATCATCGGCACCAGTCTAAATTTCGGTGGCCTGCTTTCAAATTACTTGAGCTCTGCATCCATTTTTACCGCGTCCAGTAAATACATTGACAGTAACTCTCTAGAGTCTTATAATCTCTGGTATTTCCTTTTTTTTGGAAAACAAAAGTGAATTAGTTGTAAGAAACCGTGTGTTTTTACCGTTTCCTGGTTTGGGGGTTAATAGACGATGTTCGTGCCCCCATTAGTTCGACTGAAATTCCATACCAACGTTACAAACAGCAGCTGTACTCGCAGTTCAATCTATACGCCATTACTAATCCTATCGCCGGCGCCGCGCCGTATTTAATTTTGCACTCTATAGTAATTTTCACAACTGTTACAGATTCACTCAGTTGTTAATATGGTTTTATGTTGGTTTTGGGAAAATAGAAGGCTTACTTTGAGATTGGAATTACCTTATATGTGTTAGCCACAAATGTAACTTCACAGAAATACGACCTGTTATTTGTTTTGCTCGTTAGTGCTTTGATATAGCTTACAGACTTTCGTGGAAATATTTTAAATTCTTTCAAGTTGCTCGGGTTTCATAGATGCGCTTTCCTTGAGTTTAGTGCAGCGACTTTCTTTAAGGTAGCAATTTTCTGAACGGATGTTTAAAATACATGTATGCTTTGCAGAGACTAAATTTGTTGGATCTTTTTATGTTCTAAGTAATAAAACAAAAGATAAAAACTAACAATAGTTTTTGTATAGAATTACAAATAAACCAATTATTTTGCCGATGGCGTAACAATCGTAAGCCTCTACATCTTCAGTCTAAATAGAAACTAACTGTGGTTAAGATTGAAACATCCAATTTAAAAAATAACTTTTCCTAAAAGCAGTGCGAAAATACAATAGTTTAATTATTGGTGAAATTTACCCAGTATTGACCTCTATTAAAAAAAGTTACCTAAGCAGTACATACATGTTCTCCAGTTTATTTTAAATGTTAAGATTAAGATCAATGTAAACTTCAAGGTCGCATGGTCCAATCCGCATGTGCAAGTTCGACCATTTTTGTTCAAACATTTTTCACGAAAACTCGATTCCTCCAAGTTATCAGATTGGAGCAAATTTAAACCTTGAAAACAGCATCAAGATCATCATAACCTCGACAATGAACCTCATATCTGAACGTGATATTTCCTCCTCTTTTCGAATCAGATGTCAAAAATAGGGATTCTCGTTTGAAAATCCAAAGTTGACCTTCAATTGACCTTGTACACTGACCTCAAGAACAACTTCAAGGTCATGGTCCAATCCGCATGGGCGAGTTCGACAACTTCTGTTTGAACTATTTTTCACAAAAACCCGATTCCTCCAAGTTATTCAAGGGTAGGTATGCATACTTTTTCCTAACCCTGTATATATCCAACATACTAAAGTCGTTTTCCTCAATGAGTATTTTATCCAATTGAGAACGATTTAAATATTGAATTCCAAGTGCCATTTATATAATCCTCCTGGAAAATACAAATGTTTTAAGATAAATTGATAGGCATAAAAGAAGAAGCTTCCGAAATCTCAACAAAAATGTTACGAATCTCATGTTTTTAAACGTCTGAATTGTCAACGAACGTCAGCATTAACATATTTATTTGTGTTGAATACATTATAAAAGAGGAAGAGTGATTCGTTAGTCGTTCAACAAATGACGGAAATCTTTTATAGGCTGATGTGCATTTCTCTTTTATATAAGGGGCGCAGTAAAAAGATCATATGGAAAAATATCGGATAAGTAGCAAAATTATCTGAAACAGTTTTTTGAAAATAATAACTTTGTTTCTTCACCACTTACAAACCAGGGTTGCGACAACGATTTAAATCAATTGATTATTTCTAATTAAATCATGTAGACTACGTTACTCATGTAAAAGCAGATATCAAGCAAAGAAAAATAATTGTAAAAAAGATATTTAGGCAAATTAAATTTGAAAAACTAAAATAAAAAAGAACAATTTATTTAAATCAAAAGTAAAAACAAATTGTCATTCCTGGCGAAATTAAAAACATAAAGGATGGCCCAGTTCGCAACACCCCTGTATACCCTTTAATTGATGCTTGATTAACTTCAAACTTTGATGGTGAGAAAAAATTGATAAGGTGATTCTTTGAACTTAGTGATATGTAATGCATGTCAGTAGCGTGTGATTTTAAGAGGGTTTGAAAAGACGATTTTTAAAAAAAATATATTAGCGATTTTTTTTTTTCAACTTTTGGTTTCATCATCGTAAAGAACGCTATTTAAAACCGCCTAGGTATCAATTTTAAGTGAGATCCCTGGTTACTGAGATGTAAGCCCCCAAGAATTCGGCTTTTTCATTTCATCTCGTCGAATTGATTCCGACGGTTTTGACTACCTTGGATTTCTTACCAGAACGGCCCTCCGGCGGCGTTTTTTTCGTTTGGAAATAGCGTTTGAAGTTTTTATGTTTTTGCAATTTTTTCAATTTCTTGCAATCTGAAAAACCAATAATAACTTTACCCCCCACTTTGGCAGACTCGCATTTCTGGTCTCCTTACTACTTCTATTATCTATCTATTTCTGACGTCCACTGAATGAGAACGTAAGACTATAACGAGTTATGTAGCCAACTCACTATGTATTTCTCAAATCTTCATCAGTACTGACGTCGGAATGTCCAAAATTTAATGTTTAGGTACTCCTAATCGTTTATATAAAATATAAGTATTGTCATGTATTTTAAACTAAAACCCCACTAATAAATAAATAAAATTAAAAATTCAATTCAATTCAATCCAGGGTAAAATGAAAATTCCTCCTAATAAAACTAGAACGAGAAACTTACGCGTAAAGTATACTCATGAAATAAATACAAGTTCAAAAAGGATATAATATCTTAAAAGCATTTGTTAAATCACCTGTGGAATACCTGTTGAGGCGAGAAAGGTCACCGAGCCTTAGGTAAACAAAGGATCAGCTACGCTAAAACAAACCAAAAATAAATAAATTAAAGGCATAAATGGAATAAAAACATCGTGCAATGTTTCTTTAAAATAACAACTGCCAGATGCATGTTTTTAAACAGAGGTTGAACGATTGTCAACTACAGTTAAACAAAGATGGACTTTATTTATATAAATTTTTAATAAAATTTGTAACTAAATTAGCATAAAACAAACCTGTAAAACCTCCAGTCTAGTCAAATTACCAGACACAATGTAACTTAGTTCTTAAGTAGTGAGTGCAGTGAGTTTCGATATGATTCTGTGATTCCTCGTAAAAGCCAACGGCAGATCTAAAATTAATCTCACGTAATATCAACATATGGGTATCCACGGATTCATCTTCGAATAAGGAAACTAAAAATACCATAATTTCATAGTAAAAATACATAATAAAGTGGAAAAAGGCGAAAATACCAACCTTCATGACAGATGAAAATCTAGAAATCCATGGTTTGGCAAATTTTCTGCATGTCCTTAGAAACGAAACAAAACTGGAGTTGTTATTGAGTCGTAAAAGAAGCAACCCCACGTCCAAATCGCTCCTGAAATACATAAAGAAATACGAAATTAAAAACGAAGATTTATATTTCCAGTGCATTTGAATTATGGTTCAAGGCCAAATACAATAAGGTATCAGAGAAACAACATCAACTTACCAGCAATAAAGGTAAAATTTGTCCTAAATAATAAGCAGCCACCTGATTGGTCGAAATCCGTTTGGGCATCCAAGGCCTATTCAGTTTATGCAGATCCAGTAAATAGGGCACTAAAGTGTAAAACTGCCAGCTACCATATCTGGACCACAAACCACAAGTGTCAAAACTAAATAACAGGTCTGCCAATTTAAAGTAAATATCGCGACACGGTAACTTAAATGTGCCGGGAGTAAATTGAACTAAAATTAGAAACTTTAACTTTATTAAATTTGTCACTTTTCACAAGGACACTGTCCAATATTTGTTGTAGATTAAGTTAGTTTAAGTTAGAGCAGGGACCTAGTTTAAGAAACATTTTGCTCTAAACTGTTTCACACGTATAATCTCGTGTATAATAAACCTATTTGTGAGTTCCATCTATGTTTAATTGATACAACGCAAACAAATCCATCTCAGCTGGATATCTATACTACAACAAAAGCAGAGAAATCTAATTAAAAAATTATATTCATTCTGATAAAGATCTCTAGCATTTCAAGATCATTACCAATACAATAAAAAAATAAAACCAGCCAAAAATTTAAATAATCTTTATTCAGAAGGTGTAAAGCAACTGATTAACAGGTAAGACATTTCTTCGATAGCTGAAGGGAACCCCCTTAGGCCCTGAAAGGTAAAAGAGTAATTATAGCAAACCTATGTAAGTTTCACGTTCAATTATCTTAAAATCATACGCACTGTCGCTTATTGTTTAAACTGTTGGAAAATCCAGCACAGTGGCGGGCTGATCGTATGTTATAAAGTCGATAATTCAGAAAACTATATACAAATACTTGAGAAAATTAAATTTAAAATTCAAAAACTAAACAACTTAATTACTAGTGCATGCATAATAATATATGGGAATATAAAACTTAAATATCTAAACGTGCAAATATAAAATATTAAATAAAATAAAAATAAATCTTACAGTTTAAAAAACTTACCTTGCAAAATAAAATAAATAAAAATAGAATTCAAAAATAAAAAATCATTGTATCCCTAAAATCCTCCATACATAACAGCATATTCGTGGATATCTAAGAAATTACGATGTTTAACTGCGACATAAGGCGAGCGAGCATCTATTTAATTCGTATTGAATTATAGCATATATAGAATTATAGCATATATAGAACGATGTTCAATAAATTTACAGCCTCATATCATTAGGTATCGAACATAATTTATAATTAAAGCAAACTTACAAATAAAATTCGAGCTTCTGTTATTGGTAGCTAAAAGTGCCTATAAAATGTTTGTTATTATTGTATCCACATTAAGCCAAGGCAATAATAAAGTTTCAAAATGATATTTATATCCTGAGAACTCGACGTTTTATAATATATATATGTATTATGTAGGTCGGCGTCGTTCCCTATTTTAATGGCGTTGAGTAGTATTATGACATATCCATATAAATATGCATAACTCACCGTAATATTTAAGGAGTTACGTTAACGTCATTTTTATACTTAAAATTGGACGTTACCGGTAATTCATATCCTCGGCGTCGGTCGCGTCGTTAATATTTGTTTCGCACGTTTTTCGATACGTGTATTTGAAATATACAATATTTGTGTGTATCATGTAGGCGCCTTAAAATTGTGCTTAGGGGTTTGTTAAATTTGCTTTTGAAGCAGCTATTTATGTGAATAAAACTTAACATGAAACGTGAAATTGTCTTTGTGCATTAATTTTAAAATTATGGTTAGTAGATTTTGTATGTATTTTTTGATAATATATCAGTGAACTGTTAACAATATGCATTCGATAAATTTTTACTTTTGCAACTTTCAAAGTTAAGGCGAAAATGTAAATCCACATCTAACCTCTTTTTCATATTTTGTAAGATTAACTGAATCTCGGTGATTACTAATTACTCATGAAAACTCTTATTATAAATAACTTATAATTAATTTGAAATGAAATCCATACTTAATATTCTGATTGTGGTATAACATTTTTAAAAACAATGGGGTTATTTCACAATTTATATTTATGTTAAATGTACAATCAGGAACACTTAAAAATACTGTATATTTGGAAAAAAAGTATTTTTTTTGCGCCTACGTATTTTTAAACTCGGTTTGTAATTTGAAAATATTAAGTTCCCGCCAACAGTCGTGACGTAAATGTTTACGCATGCGCAGTATAGCATAGATGAAATATCTCAAGAAAACTAACCTCACATTTTTCACGCCCTTAAACTCGACACTGAAATAGTCCATATTTTTCGCAAAGAATTCCTGAATCATAACGTAGTTCACTTCAGGTAAATTTTCACTGCTAGCTTTAACGAAATTAGGCTCCATAATAGTAAAAAATGATGAACTAACACAAACTAAAGCAAACTGTCAAAAGTGTCAAATGCTACTGGACTCTTAACAAAAACAAATCTTCCTAGATTTAGTTCTAAACCGTGACGTCAGAAGTTAATAAAATTTGAAATTATTGACGATACTTTTTATTGATTTATGAATAATTAACAAATAATAAAGACATGGTATTTACCAATACATTATTCTTGCATATTCTACTATCCAAATTGATAGGTATTTTTAAGTTTTTCTTTAACATGAAATAACCCTATTCCAGCCACAAAGTTAGGCATAGCGATGCGTTGTAATGAACAATAAACGAATACTCCAGAAAAGCAGAAAGGTGAATCTCCACGGGGCATTAAAGATGCAAACTTGGTCGACGGTATGAAGGCCATTAGAAGACCCCTTTCGTAGAGATCTATCGTTCAGATAACATTTTACCTATTCAGGCGAAAAAGTTTCAATTTCCAACACCATGGATTTATGTAAAAGCTTGCAGGGTCATCGAAAAACTAGCTTCACTTGGCTTGGCAAGACGTTATCTTTGCGGTGCACAATCTGGAATTCCATTTCCGTCTTTTATTTAATATTATAAATCAAGAGGAATAGGACTAGTTGAATGGATACAAATTCTCTATATTGATTTTTTTAATATCCTACATGTCCTTGCATATAAGCATTGTACACCAGGAAATGTCGAAGTGGTACATTGTCTAGTACAAATTACAAATTCAGATAAAACTTGATCCTTCTACATCAGTTTTGACTTTGGAAATAATAACTACTTAAGCAACTAGGAAGGAAAATGTATCATATTTTTCTGCGGTTGAACTTTCTTCTGTTAAATACAAGATTAAATCCGTTTAGACTATCAGGTAGGAGGTCAGATGGTGCCAATTAAGCGATAAATGCGACAGATATGTCAAAAAATCAGAAAAAATTAGTAGAATACGAAAAACCCAATGCGGACATCGAAAGGGGTTGTTTTCACCCCTAAAGAAGCAAAAAACACCCCCTACTTAATTAAATAGTGAGCAACGTGGTTTCTTCTGTATTGTAAGTTATTGATAGTTGGCTGGAGATCGAGTGATGGTTGGTTGGCATCGGAGGTAAACAAGGAGACCAGTTGCTTCATCAAAGAGCGTTGTCTTGAAAAGCCAGCAAAAGAATTCTTTGATCCGCTAAAAAAACTTCGCCTCAAAACTTCACATTCGAAAAAAAATTATAAAATCGAGCTAAAGGTAAGCAAAATGCTGTAAAATGTGATGCATCCCTTTTTGCTCGTTTGGCAATTATTGCCCAACACCGGAACATTGTTCTTCGACAAGTTATGTGCTACCCTTTAGGACCTGTGCCCTGGTCATTGTCAGACGGCTTTGGTTTTCCCAGAAAAACTGCAATTACTGCATATTTTAAAACAGAACGTCCCTACAGAAACAGGTTATCCTGTCAATAATTGTGCGTGCTTATTCGGTGGTATGCATATCTTGCGCTCACTTAAAGTTCGAAACGGCGAAACATTTGACTACGTAACATCAGCTCTATTCAATCTTTTATTAAATTCCCCGGGAAACAGATTGGATGTGGTCTTTGATGTTTACAAACAAAACTCCATCAAAGATATTGAAAGACAATTGCGTAGAGGTATATTCAAAACCGAAGAGCCTCGGTATAGTAATATTCGAGGTTCTTTTAAAATAAAGTGTTGGCATTTCTTTCTATCTGTTGATGAAAATAAAACAGGCTTAATTAAATTCATTGTGGAATCCTGAAAATCTTCAAAGTTTCGTGACAGACTGGCGTTTAAAGTCATTTACGTAGCATTTGATACCACATGCATAAGGATATCTTGTAACGAAGTCACCGAGGAACCTGCCCTTTTCTGCGACCACGAGGAGGCTGATACGAGGCTTGCTCTTCATGCTGCTCATGTAGGCAAACATGGGATATTTGTGTTATATTATTCTCACATTTGTCAGAAATTCCAACCAAACTTTTTATGAGACTTGGTCATCAGAATAATTTTTTAATAATTTGTTTTTAGACGTTTTGAATTTTATGATATTTAATCCAGTATTCATCATGTACCTATTAAAGAAAGTTCAATGAATTTAATAATAGCGTGTTTAGAGATGAAACATCGATGTAAGTATATCAGTTTGGATATGTTTGTTGTTATTATGCTTGTGTAAAACCTAAACAAAGTAATTTAAAAACAATGCATATCAAGCAAAGAAAGAGAATTGTAAAATATTTACTAAAGACATTTAGAATTTAGAACTTGCCATTAAAATATATGTTTATATGAAGAGTTTGTTTATTAGCGCTTATATAGTACATATAAGACAAAATGTTCTTGATTCAAAACTAATTTTATCTGTGTACACTGACAGATTTATTAGTTACAATTATTTCCATACATTAATTTTAAAACGAACATTCTTCTCTGCAATATTAGTACATACACGTTTCTATTTGTTATTTCACGTGTCGTATTCGTATGTTTTGCGAAGTCGGTCGGTCGAATGGTGAGCGCGTTCTGCCACAGTTCACAAAGCAACACTTCATGCCTAAGCGATCGAAACGCGCGGTATCGTTCCCGATACTAAATAATTTATATCTTTCGTTAGAATACTTCGATTGTGAAAATTCTTTTACCAAAATTAAATTTGAACTTTCTACTACAATACCGCTCACATAACCGATACAGTATCTCTAGAAATAGAAAAAGTACCTCAATGCTACATTTTTCTCTACAATATTTCTGCATCCCCGCTTACTTTGTTTTTTTCTTGGAAGATCAATAATCCAAATACTATTTTAACACTGCTATCGTAGTCGTCATACATCATATAACCTCCGTGTAAAATTTGATCCCTCTAGGTTTGATAGTTTTGGAGGTAGCACGAGTTATATCTGAAAATTTTTAAATATCGTGTATCGCCGAGAAGGGGTGAAAAATTGATATAGGGGATGAACGCAAGCTCATATTGAAAATCACCCTCCGGAAATGGATTCGGCAGAAAATTTTACATAACATAGACCTAATTTTAAAAGTATGTCCAAAAGTTGCATAGGACTGAAAGTAAACGGTCTCTGGATCCCTGACTACTACTCTCTTTTTTTGAGACCCATTACTTATGAACAAACTTATTTAAGTTTTATACTGGCCCAATAATAAAAATATCTAATTATATTGATGTATGGACATACACATAGTCCTACAGAGTATTTTGTTTTCACATTATTCGACAATAATAACGTTCTAAATTGTTTTCAATAATTTTCTTTGAATTCAACATAATTTATATTTGCATGTTCAGAAGTGGAGTGGAATAGGTATTAGATATTTTTGTTATTATTGGGCCAGTATAAAACTTAAATAAGTTTGTTTATAAGCAATGGGTCTCAAAAAAGAGAGTAGATTGCAAAGGGACGTGAAGATATAGGAGGCATATTAATTATAGGAATGAAAAAAAATATTGTTTGTTATGGTTACAAAATATTTTATTTATGTCAATAAATACAATTTTAAGTATAAGTTTCAAGATAGAGGTAGATTCTTTGAATTTAACGTGGTATCGTCTCCCTGATGAACGAAACTAAAGGCGAAAGAACATGTACATCTTCTTGGGGACATCGGTTTTTAATTGGTAACCAAAATGAATGATTACTGTTGTGAGTTAAAAAAAAATTCCAATAATTTATTTCGTCCAAAGAATCTGTGGTTAATGGCTTGACCTACTTTTTCTTAACACTCTGTATAATGTAAGTGCGTTGTAAGTTATTAATGAAATAACACCATAATAACCTCCAAACTGTAGATTATAAATAACAAACAATATCATACCCCTATAAAAGTAATCGTCTTCATAAAAATGAAGAGAACAGAGTTTCATAAATTTACTTCTCAGCTTTCAGTTTTTTCCCATCTTTGACCGTATGAGCGGATGTATTTAAAAAATTTATATCTATACGCACACATACGTAAACGATGTTAAAGCATACCTACATACGCATTATGAACGTAAATTTGTATTTATAAAATACGGTAACGGAGAAACTTTTTATTTTAAAACTCAATTTTTAAACCTGTCTTATAAGCTGCTTCTTACCAAAATTGTTTTTAACGAATATTCGTTGTTTCCTCTTACGAGAAATACATGGAAACTCTCGTGGAAACTTAAGTCAGAATTTTTTAGTCTAGAAGGAAAATTAAGGTTTACAATTTATACATTTTTTTTTCGTTAAACGGGAAATTAGAGACGAATAAGAATCAAGTTAAAAACCAACGTGCACAATGGTGACAATGTCACAGGTACTTATTAGTTCGACTAAAAACCATCAGGTATCCCTCATAATTCTTAATAAATAAGAAACAAAATCAAACTCACTAACAGCTATTCTCCGGACAATACGCCCCGCCGAGCGCTGAATTACAAGTCACTAGCTTGGCAGCCCCTTTGTATAATAAACACATATTACCACAAAATGCTAGGACTGATTGATTCCCAATAAGGAACTGTCTAGCCCGTCGTGTTGCACCACTTGTGGACTAATTTCGTGCTTGTTGGCACTCATCAGCACAAACCTCGTGATGTAAACCCACGGAAAGCAAGTTTACTTCAACACGACTGAGATGACGCTCCTGATCTAAGGTATTTCGGGTTTTTTTTATAAACCACGAAATACAAAGATACAATAATAATTGCTACACAAAATGTAACGTCGTTTAAAATTCCGAAATAAAAAATTGTACTTTCGCTAAACAAGCCGACCTCAAAATTCTTCACGAACTAAAGTAAAGGTTTTTTAAAATGCTCAATTTTCGGAAAATTGCCGTTTCATGAACACATTACAGCTACCAAATTTTAAATTAGAATTAATTAAATCATTTAACGAGTGTAATCATGTTTTAAACAAATCATATTATCTACATCAACATAAGTTATTTTCAGCATTTCAGTCAAATTAGCTTCCACACTTTGCACCTTCCTGGTGGAGCTATTTTAATAGTTTTGATTTGCAACACAAATAAGGTAAATAAATTAGAATACTGATTCCCAACGCTGTGCTAGGACAAAAACAACAGTTATCAATCACGCAATCGGACGATTATTATAAGGACTTACGAAAATATCCCAATTTACATCTCTTGTATAAATTGGGGCCCGCTTAGGAAAATGAAGGTATTAAAGCATCGGCTATATAGCATTTGGTAAATTCGAGTTGCGTGATAAAACATATTATTTATCGATACTTAATTTTGGATTCACGAAGGACAAAAATTAATTAGAGGGAGTATGCAAATGTTAACCTAAATTAAGTTGTTTAATAATGGGAGGGCGTTACCTTTTCGGGAAACTCGTAATTGTGAAGTTATGCATGCACAGCAAGACTAAACATTAACAGTAGCAAATAGGTATTATTGTGTTTTCATGTTATCTAGTGGAAAGTAGTGTTCTAGATTTATATATTTTTTTGGATTCCAAGGGGACCAGACACAAAACTTTCATTCATAATATTTTCAGAAATGTAAAAACCGGACTGTATACTAAAAACAATATCGTAGTATCTGGTAACCATCTTTTTAAATTTAATAATGTTGCTTATAGATGTACTTACAGTTTATTTTGATCCGTCGGAGATGAGGACACATACACAACTAAGAGACAAAGTTGTTTATTTATCCACACGTGTTGGATAACTATTTGGTTACATTGTATATATACAGTTATAAACAGACATTGTTGAGCCCGTTCAATATATAAACGGTCATTGTGAAGCCCAAAATGACGCTGTTGAGTCCGGGTTCGGGCTCCACAACGTATCGAGGTGTATACCATTACCATTTTGTTAAATATGGTCTTAGGACACCGTACGCAAATTTTAAGCAGAGTTCAATAACGTACCATTCTTATCTTTATACAGATTGCGAAAGTACTCATCTTGACTTACGACGTAAATTTGCCGCTTAGTTTTGTTTAGTATCGCAGCTCTAATGTGTAAACAGTTCGAGACGAGCATACTGCGACCAAGGACGGACATGTACGAGCAGTAAAGCACTTGTTTCTAGGCAGCGGCACTTTACGTCGTATATATTTTGAGGTTGCCTATGTCAAGATGAGAACTTTCGCAATCTGTATATACTTATCTATATCAGGAAAAATTTAATGTCATACACCAACGATATAGCAACAACGTTGTTGTGCTCAGTAACGGTGCCTATGAATGTCCTGAGTACTGTTTAAAAAAAAAATCAAAAATTTGATAATATTTACTCATCAATATTGGTTTTAAAGAGCGGGATCAACATCGACATGTTGGTATATAACCCCATTTATAAAACTAATATTATATAAGGCAAAATAATTACAAACCATTTCATGGTTTGCTATAATACTGATTCTTCAACTATTCGATCTTTTCCAGTTATACAAATTCTCATGTTGAAAGTTTGTTCTATTGAAATTATTTCGTATTCAATGGTAGGATGAATATCCTGGTGAGCCTTTGTTTAAAATCCGTAATATCAAGTTTATTAGAAAGACTTCCTGAACTCGTATTTGTCTACAACAGGAGAGAATTTTTGGCTTTTAATTTACACCGGATCCGAATAATCAAGCGAGTGTACCTGTGTAAATAGAGGAAGACAAAGGGTCTCGTGTCGGTGTTAATTGTAAGGGCACTAATACGAATGATACGAATCCAAGCACAGTGCCGGTTTGAGAAGAATTCTACAACCAACTTTTTGTTGTTTACACAAAATCTAGATCTCAAATGCAAATTTCAGAAAGTTAGAAAATAATTTATTGTTAACACTAATTAAAGTACTTACTGTCTATTTGTCACCAGCATTCACCACTTTGTTGTTAATATTGTATAATCCTCCTGTTTACCAAGGGCGGATCTCAACCTTGAGGTTGAGGGGAGTAACATGATAAACTTGTTAGCGACTTTTACCCCAGCATCACTCCGCCGACCGACGTGTGCGATCGGGAGACCCAGGGGGAATCTCCTGCACTGGACTTCTAAGAACAATCCATTGCCAGGAAAATTGACTTCTAAAAATCCTCTTCCAACATTCTGTGCTGGAGCACCATCTAGTTGATAGTAGTTTTCTCTTGTGTCTTGTGGCAGATTGTTAATAAATGACCGAAATTCATCCTGTAACAAATTCAAGAAAGCCACCACACCAAACACTGACTTTCCAAACATATTGCCATTTGGTAGTGATAAAACAGTCGGGATTTTTGTTGGCCCAAAAGTGGCAATTCTGGGATACTACTCCATTGGTCGTAAATGCAGCCTCATCAGTAAATATGGTATTTTTCAAAAAATTTCTTTTATTTGAAAATTCACCCTTAGCCCATAAACAAAAATTCAACCTTCTCTATGTATCGCCAATTTTTAAAGTATGCAAAAATTTTGACTCGAAAGTTCTTTTCCTTGACACTTAAATCAGATTAGGCTTAAACAATTATGCATGCATTATTTCAACTTTCGCGGAATATTTCAGTTGGATCGTTTGCCACGAGCACTGTTCAGTAACCGAAATATAAAGCATTAATACTTATTAATTCTATTTTATAACTTATTTTAGCTCTATTATGTGCATATCTTCCAATCTGGATAGTAAAATATAAAGCTACTGAAGACATCGCAATTGATGATTGATGCCCAATTTTTCTCGCATGCACATGTTAAATAGGAAAGAAATTACTTAAATGAAATAATAGAACTATCTAAAAATTTCATATTCAACATTTATACATTTCTTTTAAAAGCTTAATAGTTTCTTGTATTGGGTAAGATAATTCATCTAATTTGCGCTATTTACTGACGATCTTTGTCCCAGGCCATCCCTGCGACCGAAGGCATGAAAACCGCGTATCGGTGAAAAGTTAACAAAAGAAGAAAACTCGAAAAACTAACTTGTTTGCCGGGGTGTCAGAGCCAGGCAGGTTACACAACAAGCTTTGGAAAGTTTGTGTCCTTTATAGATCTCGTAAGTCCTAAACACTAAACGAAGTTACACTTTTGTCCTGTTTTATTTTATTACTAAACTTTTTATGTCATATAAAATAAAATTGCCCGCTGTGTCTATAAAACACAAAACATACACGGCTTATAGGCAATCTCAGAGGGATTTATTGCTTTTTATATAGTCATTAATTTCACTCCGCTAATTTCATTGCAATTTTTTGATTAACAACAAAAACACATCCCATTATTAAATAGCTCATAAAAATGTTTCTATAGTTTATAATGAAGCGAAATATTTTATTGAACGACTAACATTAAAAATTTCTTGTATTCTGGCATAGTGTGTTGTATTAAAAAGGATTTATATTTTATATATTATGTATAGCATAAAAATATTTCCTCTAGGACAGATAATGACAATAGTGACAATATTGTCTACAGGATTTTTCTCCCAGGAAGTACTTAAATTAACTTTCAAAACATTGTAGTTCTTAAATGCTGGTGCTCCCCAAATTATATATTCAATTGGATTTAGATCTGTGCTTCTGGATGGCTCTGTCTGAGAAAGTATTTAATTCTTAATCGTTTCGTTTATTGTTGGAGAGTATGATTATTATCATTTATTACTTTAATTTTATATTAATATTTACATATTATGCACTTCCGGCATTGTACTTAATATTAGTTTAGCTTATATAATTAGTTGTCATATATAGAGTAAACTGATTCAATAATTCATAACTCAAATATTTATGTTAATTTTCACATTTATATTCTGCATATTTATAATGATATAGTTTTTGGTACAAATCTAATAATTTAACAAAGTTATTGGTGTAAAATAATGGATACTATAACAGTATAATATCCAATATTCAAATTTAGTACACTGTTGTTATTGATGCAACAATAATTGTTAACAACTGAATTAAACGTTGCATAACAAACCAAATAAAACAGAAATGTGCGTAAAATAATAGTTAATAATAATAATAATAATAATATATGTCTTTATTTTTTCATATTTAAATTAAATTACTTAACAAAATATCATATGTAGGAGGCGACGTTCAACCATGTTGCTCTTCCACGCAACCCCCTCTTCAATAAAAAGAAAGTATTACAAATAGATAATAATAATATCTGACAATAATAAATTTCAAATAATAATGTAGATATAACTAATACATCTATCATGTATCTACACACATAATATAGGTATATACCTAAAATAATAAACAATAAATTCAACTATGGTACAAGTACGCATTAAAATAAGTTTCTTTGGGCAATCAGGTATTCTTTAATATGTTTTTTCAGACTATAAAAACTGGAGTTTGAGTTGACCTTACAATTTAGATTATTATATGTATAAGTTGCGTTGTATGTAAATGATTTATTAAATTGGGCAGTATTATGTTTAGGAACGTTGTACAAGTTACAATAGCACGTAGGACAGTTATGTACGTCAGCACCTCTGATAAGTTTTTCGAACAAATACTTAGGACATTTACTTTCATTAATTTTATGGAGGAGACATGCCATATGCAGTTTGTAGCGTTCATACAGTGTTAACCACTTACTTTGCTGAAGTTTCTCTGTAATATGATCAAATTTACGGAGGTTATAACAAAATCTTAAGCAGCTGTTTTGAATTTTCTGTAAACTTTCTTGATCTTTTTTAAGCAGTGCAGGCCAATATACTACATCACAATAAGCTAGAGTAGATAAAATTAAAGAGTCACATAATTTAAGTTTAACTTCGCTTGATGAATATTCTTTATGCATATACAATAACTTTAATTTCCAATAAGATCGCTTGAGAAGTAAGTTAACATGTTCTGTGAATTTTAATTCTACGTCCAAAAGTAAACCAAGATTTTTGCAATATGTACTAAATGTTAAAACTTCATTATCAATTAATATTTTAAAATCTAAGTTTTCACTAAGTTCTTTTTTATTTTTCCCAAACAACAGTACTTCGGTTTTCTTTTTATTTAAAATAAGACCATGTGCATTTGACACTTTAAGCATCTGCTCTAGATCTTCATTCACTTTTTGAGCAGCTACATTAAATTCACATTGTGAAAATTTGAAGTAAATTTGTGTGTCATCTGCATATTGATGTATAGAACAAAATTTAAGATAATTGTAAAAATCGGCAGTATATATAGAAAATAATAAAGGACCTAGGACGCTACCTTGGGGAACACCTATTAAATTAGGTATATAATTTGAAAAATGACCATTTACAACTACTCTTTGTCGCCTATTTAACAAGTAACTTTTTAGAAATGCTATTGTAGAATTACTAAACCCAAAATATTGAAGCTTTTTGCACAAAATCTCGTGATCAAGAGTATCAAATGCTTTGCTATAGTCTAGTAAGATTAAAATTGTATTTTCTTGTTTATCATTTGCCCTGAATATATCATCCGTAACATGTAACAATGCAGTTGTTGTACTATGGCCAGCCCGAAAACCCGATTGAGTAGCAGATAAAATTTTCTGTTTATCTAGAAATACATTTATTTGTTCCGCAATAATTTTCTCCATTATTTTTGATATTGTTGGCAATATGCTTATTGGTCTGAAATGCGAGAATTCGGTAGGATTGGTATTTTTGGGAATAGGAATGACGTTTGAATCTTTCCTTGCACATGGAAATACATTTAATGATATACATTTGTTAATAATATATGTTAAATATTCAGTTAAATATGGTAACACTAATGTTATCATTTTAAGATTTATGCCATCAGCCCCCTTAGCATTTGATTTGATGGTTCGAACAATAGATTCAACTTTTTCAGCAGTAACTTGAGTAAAATTTAGTTCAGAAGCAATATCTGGGTGTATCCTGTCATAATTTTTTAATATTTTATTATTTTCATCTCGATGTGATTGAGGTATACTATTTACAAAAAAATTATTAAGATCATTGGTGTCATGAAAATCAACAAAGGAAGTTTTATTTTTTGAGTTTATATTTAAATAATCCAATGTTTTCCAAAATTCCTTAGGGTGACTTTTAAATTTTTGTTGCAAATAAGCTTTTTTTTCTGATTTTATCGAAATGTTAACAATATTTCTGAGTTCCTTATAGTAATTCCAGGATGCTAAAGTACCAAGTTTTTTGTATTTTGAGTATGCTCTATCTCTAAGCTTCATCTTTAATTTTAAGTTACTGGTTAACCAAGTCGCCATAGTTATCCTTACTGTTTTCTCAGGTGCATGAAAATCAAAAATTGTATTTATATTTATATTCCAGAACTCTATCATTTCATCTACATTATCCAGATCATAAATGTGTGACCAATTTATAAGGGACAAATCTTCAAGAAATTTATTATAATCGAATTCTGAGTAATCCCTAAACGTTCGAAAAATTTGAGGTTGTTTATTCTTTTTTATTTTTAAAGTGCAATTTACCAATGAATGGTCTGAGATTCCTTCCATGTTAATAATTTCAACATTGTTTACTAGATCTTTATCAGAGGTAACAATTAAATCAATTAGAGTGCTTGACATCTCCGTGACTCGAGTGGGCTGTGAAATTATTTGATGCAAACTGTATTTATTAAAAAAACTGGTCAACTGTTTGGTATTACTATTATTTAAATTTAGCTGGTCTATATTAAAATCCCCCCCAAAAAGGATCACATCGAAATCTGATAAGAAACTGATCAGCGAATTTTCTAGGGTTTCTAAACAAAGTGTTAAATTGGTATTTGGTGGCCTATACAACGTTCCCAAACATATTCTCTTACCTGACATATTGGTACATATCCAGAGTTGCTCCAGAGGGGAATTAACCGGAGTTGGCGTTTCAAGTAAACTATATTTCACTGAGTTATGGACAAAGAATTGCAATAGTTGTTCCCTTCAGTTTCCGTGCGTTTTTTTGAACTAATAGCTTCTTACAATATAAGTTAAATTCAACAATTATTGGTTGTTTATTTTGATCATTATTTGATCCCACTCTATATAATTCAAGATATATCTGAATCGCAAATATCAACTTCAAGGGATTCCCTAAATAATTTTACAACACATTCACGCAAGTCTGGTTCAGTGCTACTTATACCAAATATGACTAGGTTATTTTTGCGAATTCTCCTTTGCAATTGAATTACAGTATGCTCTAGGTGTTTGTTTTGATTTTCTAATGTACTAATTCTTTCTTCATAAGAATTATTTATGGCATAGATTTCTTGTTTTAATTCTCTTATTTGTTGGGTGAACTCACTTCTTATTTCATCTGTTTTATTATTAATTGTTTGTGTCAATTTAATAAATAAACTATCCATATAAGATTTTTGAACATTAGTAAAATCATTCATAATTCTTTATCTGTATGTTTACCAGTGATACATAAATAAATAATTAGTTTCCGTGTATGGGAGACTTTAGTAGCTGATATTCTTTTTCTTATCTACTTTAGCGATAAGAACTGATAGGGTGGCCGATTAGAATATAGTGATAGAAGTAGTTTTTCTAGTTCCTAAACGTTTTACTATGTACTATTTGTTGCTATTTAATGCTTTTATTGAATGGATGTATCATGTAGAATACCTGTATTCACATAGTTTAGATGTTAATCTGGCACTTTGCAAATTTTCAAGTTTTTAATTTACTATTTTCCCACTCTTTGAACGATTTTGAACCGAGTACACTTTTATACACCCACACACGGCGATTAATCTTACCAGATTGCTTCCAGTTGTGTTTTACTGACAATTTTAGTTTCCATTTTTTGATATTTAAAAAAATACAATTTTTGAGAAGTAAATAAAGAAGAAATGGAAACCATAGCTACAAAAATTGCTCAATAAATTTAGGTTTTAATACTTTTTTGTGAATCCCTGATCTATGATAGTAAAATTATAATACAGTACAGTGACTCTTACCTTTTTACGTAATTTTTATTTTTTTCATGAACAGGAATAAAACTATGTTTTGTTTTGAAGTCTTTATATCCCTTCTCAGTTTATAAGTTAATTTCATCTTATTATGAAATAGCCATACGGAAGCAAGAACATTGAGCTCTATCAGCACTTTTTTTATTAGATCATCGAAAAGATCTTGAAATTCTAATATCCTCTACAAAAAAAAAACAGAATTCTGTGAGACCTATAAATCGTCCAAGAAAAAAATCATAAACATGGGCACTCGCTTTGTCGATTCTCCGGCGTGACGTCATCGGATATGTACCGGCTAGGCAGCCCGCCTGCTATAGTGTCTTACCATTTATTAACGTTCCTAAAGATTTAAAAAGGCGAAATAGATGGGACCAATAATAATAATAATTTTTTATTTCAAGGAAGTTTTGTGTCCACTAATAAATTATTTCTAACTGATACGTTTTGTGGGTAATTTTGGACAAACTTACAAATAAAACACTTTACTTAGATTAACCGGTTTCTCCTGTAATACCAGGCTTCATCAGAATCTACAATGTGACACATTATTTAATTCCGCAATAACAAAAGAAACTTCCTATAGATATAAAAAGCAATGTTGTTTATAAGATTATGTGTGAATGCGGCCAATGTTATATAGGGCAAACTAAACAGTGGTTGAAATCTAGAATAAAATCTCATATGTATGATGTGGCCAAAAAGAAAACCAATACAGCACTAGCGGCTCATACAACTAATTTAGGTCATAATTTTGATTTTGACAATGTAGCAATTTTAGAGTCGGAGATAAATTTAGATAAAAGATTGTTGTTGGAGATGATACATATTAATTGTAACCAAAAGTCTGTTAATTTAAGAACGGATATAGATGGACTGAGCAATATTTATGGAAACATACTAAGAAGGTTTTAAATAAAATGTAATTAATATCTAGAGTAATTTTAGGTTAAGGTTGAAATCTCTTCTCCTTCTATACTTGTATGATTAAATATAGGTACTTGCTAAAAATACCAAAATATTTTGTATCACCTGATTTATTTGCTTGTATGTATCATGTATAGTAAAGAAGAAGAAGTGGACTTAATTAATAGTTTTATTAAGTAAGGTTAAGTTGTTCTAGTCGCTGATAACAGTCACGTTTTATATTTTTATCTTTTGCATGCTCTAAAATGATTAGGGAAGTGAACAAATTTTTTGCTTTTCGCGTCGAAACAAAATTTAAGCATTTTGAGCAGTTGTTAAAATAAATAAGAAAATTTTGGTTTGATCTGGCTCTTAAATTTTGTTTTGACGAGAAAAGGAAAAAATTAGTCCACTTACTCCACTTATCTAATCATTTTAGAGCATGTATTTGAATATTAAAATGAATTTATCTCGAAAACGGTGCCTCCGATCGAAGTTGCACAAGAGGGCATTTTCTTTGTGAAAAACTCTGACAATTCATAATTTGAAGTCAAAACTCAAAAAAATTTACAAATAAAAAAGTTGCGGTAATTTTTACCCCCCACCCCTACAGCTTGGCCCATCCTTGGTAAAAATTTTGAGATGATATTTACCTCATTTTGTTAGGCTTAGAAAGTTTAGTGGATGTGCAAAATTTCATTACTTTAACTTGAACAGTTTCGGAGTTAATAAATAAAAACCGTCTTCAAGGATGCACCTTTAAAGGGCTGTAGCTCCCTTAGGAAGCATTTTCGGGGCCATGTTTATAGGAACTTTTTTTACTATTTTTGGACGTAGAAACTGATGGCAAAATCTTTCTAGCTAATTTCGGGACATCCTGTATGCTTATAATTTAAGAAACCATTGCCATATTATTATATTAATTATATATTGATAATACATAAAAATAATTCTAAACTGCTTATTCTATAATAAATATTGTAATATTATTCAACATGCAACATAAATAAATAAAGTTAAAATTAAAATATTCACAAAAACATGCATTTAGTAAAATAAAAATAAATTCTACATGCAAAACAAGCTTTCAATAAATAAATATATAACTACAAAGAAATAAAATCCATTCTAAAATACATAAAAACAGCAAATAAAAACTAAAACAGAACTAAAAGATATTCAGATTCAAAATAACATGCAATCGTAGAAAGTAGAAGTTTTTATTTGTAATAAAAAGGTACACCACAAATGAAAAATGCTTACAAATTATCACTCAAATTGCAAATATCACTACTGGCACAAAGTTGATAAAACCCAGACAAAGGAGACACAGGATATCCAGAAAGAATTCTTGTAAAGTCAGCTAACGTAAAATCTTCTCCAAAGGTGAACGGTGACCACCTAAAAATTCAAATAAATTACATCATATACAAAACTAAGGTTAAAAGGTTAATAATTGTTAATAAATAAAAAAGGAAAATGTTAATGATTACAGAAAAAGGTCAAAATAGTGAGAAATCATAAAGAAACAGATAAGAGATGTCACTAGGTAGATAGAAAAATTGAAGAAAGTCAGTTATTTATATAATTTAAGGAAATTTTGTTATAGATTAAGTTAGATTAAGGCATAACGATAAAACATAGTGAATGTGAACGTTTAAAACACAGTGCAACGCGAGTGAAAGAAAATGTGCAAGAGTGACTACGCAGCAACGGAAAGTCGAAAAATATGTCAACGGAATAAAAGCAAATGCAAGTTAATGGAACCAGAATGAATTTAAATACACGAAACCAGCTCCAAACAGCCAGCAAATAAGCAATACTATAAGAATATCAAGAAAATACTTACGGAAATTCATATCAAATGTGAAGCTTGCCATGACATAGGAATGTTCTGGAATATTTTCCACCAGGCAACCAAAGAAATAAATGAAAGTTGTTGACTCCAGCATTAGAAAGCAACAGCACGTTAAAACGTCAGTCCTAAAATAAATTTAAAAATATTCAAAATAAATATAAATTTCGTGCATGAATACTACAGATAAACAAGTAAGTCAGTATTATAGATTTTAACTATAAAATTCACGTACCTGTGGGCTGCAAATACATCCAAAGTAAGGATATAAAAGTCCAGCAGTTTCTGGCACCATTTGCAAGCAAATTTAAAGTTACAGCAACCTACGGTGGGAGCAGAAATTTGTAACTTCACAAAATTTGCAGAACAAGCGTCCATTATTTCAATTTGACAGAAGAGTAAACAATTCGTGGCAAAACCACTAACTAATTCAGTGATCGTTAAAATTCAAATAAACTTTATTAAATTAATCAAAACTCACGCGAATTTGAACAATTTAGATTTAAGATATTATTTGTAAAAGTTAATAACAATTTGTCATTACTAGCTTAAGTTATCGCAGGTAGTTAAGAAACCCTTGTTATTTATGAAATAAATCGAACTGAAAAATCTATAAGCAGAGCGACATCTTTTATTCAAAAGCAGTATTAAAATTTTATTACAGTAAACTAACTTCACAGCATAATATTGAGCAAGGTCAAGCAGAACCAAAGATCTCACAACCAGTAGATTGACAATAAGATACAAAATTTTCAATATTAAATTTTATTAAATCATTACAATTCAAAACAAAAAGTAATTCAAAGTAAGTATCCCAAGTCTCGAACGAATCCAAGCCCTGGAATAAAATAGACAAGGAGTAAAAAGGCTCCAAATAAGCATTTTTCAATTGTAAAGTACAGAGTGTTATTTATTTATAAAGCAGATGCTGTAAAAAGCAGGTAAGAATTAACAAAATATCTCAAATGTGTATGAATGCAAACTAAAAGCATAATTTCTATAATAAATCAATAAAGCATTCCAAAACGTAAATAAAAAAATTTAAAATTAAATATCATTACATTTATACATCACGAAAACTTTCAAATCAAATATATCATTACATTATTTGGCGTCCAACGTAAAAGGCTCGATTTGGGACACTGTAAAACATTAAATAAAATAAATAAATAGTGTATATGGAACTAAGATCAGGGAAAAAAATGACAGACACACATGAACAAACACAGAGCACCTCAACACAACAAGCTGGGGATAGCACAGAAACGACAACACCCCCAGACACAAACATGCTTGCAAGACTCATGGAGATGATGACGGATATGAACAAAAACATGCAAGAAAACACACAAGAACTGAATCGAAAACTGGATGACAACACACAGGAAACGAATCGAAAACTGGATGACAACACGCAGGAAATGAATCGAAACACACAGGAAATGAATCGGAAACTGGATGAAAATGCTGAAGAGATAAAGGGGAGAATGGAAGCTCTAGAGAACAAGTTAGACAGAATGCAGAGTGAGATAAGAGGAGAAGTAAACAAACAAATACAAGAGGCGAGCAGAGAAATAAGAAGAGAAGTGCAACAAGACATGGAGGCATTGGTAGATGAAGGATTCACAGAAATAACGAAGCAATTGGATGAGAAAAATAAAACTTTAGAGCAATGTTTGAATGAACAAGACAGGAAAATCACACAAAACACACAGAAAATCAACAATATCTCAGGTACCACATATACACATGCACAGACATACGTTAACACTGAGAATTATTTCTATGGAGACACCAAATTCCATCCAAAAATATTTTTAACAAGACTCAAACAGCAAATTGGAGGGTTACAAAACACAGTGGACATAAAAATCTCCATACAAAATGCAATACGAGGGGAAGCGGAGCTCTGGTATCAGATGATTGAAGAAAGATACGAAACGCTGGAAGAATTTGAAACTCTATTCTTGAAACAATACTGGAGTGAGTATACGCAGCAGAAGATACGACACAATCTTTTTAATGGTCGCTATTTCGAAAACACCAGTATATCAAGAGAAAAATATGTGTTAAGGAAAGTCTACAACATTCGATATCTGGAACCGAAATTTACTGAGCAGGAAATGGTAATGTACTTAGCCAGACATTTCAGCGAGGACGTTCACAAAGTGATAATAACGCAACGCATCAATACAATGGATGGATTGCTGGAATATTTAAGAACAGTCGATGACTACACCAAGAACAATAGACAGAGAGACGACCAGCAAAATCAGAGGGACCAGAAAAACACGAGATACGAAAACAGGTACAAGAACCAAGGACAAAATTGGAAATACCAGAACAACGACAACAGAGCACACCAGAATGGACAGAACAATGACAAAGGCCAAAATTGGGAAGACAAACGAGGAAGAAATGGAACAGAAGAAACCAAGAAAAACTATGATGGCCAAAACAAGAATTACAGCAACAATGGGAACTGGAAAAATAGAAATGGTCAAACGTATGAGAAAAGACAGAATTGGGACGACAGACAAGGACGAAACGAACAAACACAGGCACAAATCACTAACATCAACACAAGCAAAGAAAACACAAATCAAACACACACTAAGCAGGACTGGAACGAAATACAGACGACAGCACAAGTACACACAAACACACAGAACCAGGATTTTTGAGTAAGGAAATTTTAAACACCACATACCAACACATGCGTGAATTCATTGACACTGGCAACGAAAAAGGACAAACGGAAAATATAAAAATTAACAATTTACCATTAATAGAAATTAATATAGAAAATATTAAAATAAATGCTTTATTAGATACGGGGGCAGAACTAAGCCTAATAAATGAAAATGTAATAACACAAAGTTTAAACAAATTTAAAAATAACATAATAAGAATTTCTAAGGTTACTCTGGTTAATGCAAGCGGGAAAAAATTCGCAGAATGCAATAAAGTACTAAATACTACGTTTACGGTGCAAAACATAAATTTTCAAGCTGAATTTGTAATAATGAATAACATGAAATTTGACATTATCCTAGGTGAGGACATTTTGACGAAACTAAGTGCAAAAATAGATATGGGGGGGAGAAAATTACATATTGAAGGTAAAACGATACCTATAATGAAAGTAAATAAACTACAAAATAAAGAAATAAAGGGGAAACAAGAAAAAATAAATACAATGGAACGAACCATGTATAAAATAAATAACTATGATTCACTTGAAAAGTTAAACTTAAACTGTCCTACTGAATATAATAACTTAATTCAAAATCTTATACAGAATTACAATTCACTAGTAAACTATGTAACAAGAATAGCAACAGGCTATATTCATCATTTAAAGGTCGACAAAACCAAACCATTCAGATGCAAAACGTATCCATACACATTAAAAGATTTAACTCAAATACCAGAAACAATTGATGAAGAATAATATTACGTCTTACAGGATGAATAAAATTTTCCCTAATTGCAAAATATTATTAATCAGAGGGGGAAATGTAATATTATTCAACATGCAACATAAATAAATAAAGTTAAAATTAAAATATTCACAAAAACATGCATTTAATAAAATAAAAATAAATTCTACATGCAAAACAAGCTTTCAATAAATAAATATATAACTACAAAGAAATAAAATCCATTCTAAAATACATAAAAATAGCAAATAAAAACTAAAACAGAACTAAAAGATATTCAGATTCAAAATAACATGCAATCGTAGAAAGTAGAAGGTTTTATTTGTAATACAAATGAAAAATGCTTACAAATTATCACTCAAATTGCAAATATCACTACTGGCACAAAGTTGATAAAACCCAGACAAAGGAGACACAGGATATCCAGAAAGAATTCTTGTAAAGTCAGCTAACGTAAAATCTTCTCCAAAGGTGAACGGTGACCACCTAAAAATTCAAATAAATTACATCATATACAAAACTAAGGTTAAAAGGTTAATAATTGTTAATAAATAAAAAAGGAAAATGTTAATGATTACAGAAAAAGGTCAAAATAGTGAGAAATCATAAAGAAACAGATAAGAGATGTCACTAGGTAGATAGAAAAATTGAAGAAAGTCAGTTATTTATATAATTTAAGGAAATTTTGTTATAGATTAAGTTAGATTAAGGCATAACGATAAAACATAGTGAATGTGAACGTTTAAAACACAGTGCAACGCGAGTGAAAGAAAATGTGCAAGAGTGACTACGCAGCAACGGAAAGTCGAAAAATATGTCAACGGAATAAAAGCAAATGCAAGTTAATGGAACCAGAATGAATTTAAATACACGAAACCAGCTCCAAACAGCCAGCAAATAAGCAATACTATAAGAATATCAAGAAAATACTTACGGAAATTCATATCAAATGTGAAACTTGCCATGACATAGGAATGTTCTGGAATATTTTCCACCAGGCAACCAAAGAAATAAATGAAAGTTGTTGACTCCAGCATTAGAAAGCAACCGCACGTTAAAACGTCAGTCCTAAAATAAATTTAAAAATATTCAAAATAAATATAAATTTCGTGCATGAATACTACAGATAAACAAGTAAGTCAGTATTATAGATTTTAACTATAAAATTCACGTACCTGTGGGCTGCAAATACATCCAAAGTAAGGATAAAAGTCCAGCAGTTTCTGGCACCATTTGCAAGCAAATTTAAAGTCACAGCAACCTACGGTGGGAGCAGAAATTTGTAACTTCACAAAATTTGCAGAACAAGCGTCCATTATTTCAATTTGACAGAAGAGTAAACAATTCGTAGCAAAACCACTAACTAATTCAGTGATCGTTAAAATTCAAATAAACTATATTAAATTAATCAAAACTCACGCGAATTTGAACAATTTAGATTTAAGATATTATTTGTAAAAGTTAATAACAATTTGTCATTACTAGCTTAAGTTATCGCAGGTAGTTAAGAAACCCTTGTTATTTATGAAATAAATCGAACTGAAAAATCTATAAGCAGAGCGACATCTTTTATTCAAAAGCAGTATTAAAATTTTATTACAGTAAACTAACTTCACAGCATAATATTGAGCAAGGTCAAGCAGAACCAAAGATCTCACAAACAGTAGATTGACAATAAGATACAAAATTTTCAATATTAAATTTTATTAAATCATTACAATTCAAAACAAAAAGTAATTCAAAGTAAGCATCCCAAGTCTCGAACGAATCCAAGCCCTGAAATAAAATAGACAAGGAGTAAAAAGGCTCCAAATAAGCATTTTTCAATTGTAAAGTACAGAGTGTTATTTATTTATAAAGCAGATGCTGTAAAAAGCAGGTAAGAATTAACAAAATATCTGAAATGTGTATGAATGCAAACTAAAAGCATAATTTCTATAATAAATCAATAAAGCATTCCAAAACGTAAATAAAAAAATTTAAAATTAAATATCATTACATTTATACATCACGAAAACTTTCAAATCAAATATCATTACAATATATTCTGACATAAGTATTTGTGTTTATATACTCGTAATACGAACCTTTTACGCAAATAAATGATTTTTTTTGAAATATACAATAATTTAAATTTATTATAAAATCTGGTATATCTTCTAAACGGTTCAAAATATAAAAAAATTGTATTTAGATTTTTGACTCGGAATAAAATAAGCTTTCCAGTGCCGTACTAAAAGAAGGGTGCTTGTGGACAAAAACATATTCAAGACGTCGCGACGCCGACCGTCGTTAGGTTATGGTCACCAGTTTCATGGCAAATTGTAGCTTGGGTTAATGTCTAAGAAACCCATATATCGTTTTTTTTCAATTGTCCCCCCCTTGGAGTTAAAGGACTGAGGCATCGAGTTTGGGACACCCTGTACATATGTTAAATTATTTATTATTTTCTGACTGCATTTTTAAATACGAAAGTTAATTTATTTTTTTTTAAATTATATAATTTTTTTCCGAGTTTTTTTCCATTTTGGTTTAAAAAAATTTCAGTGAAACAGAGACGAAACGCCATTTTGTAAACATTGAGGTTGCTGTTATACAGGGTCGTGAAATGTAAATACATATAAATGACTATTTAAATTTTGATTGTAGAGAAAAAGTGCGTTTTTTAGTTTTTTGGGTTTCGTACTTTAAAAAGTACAAAATGAATCCTTAGGGTGAGACTTCGTTGTTTGTCTGTCTGTACGTCAGAGTCAATTTTCACAGGAACTACAATATGCTATCGACTTGAAATTTGGCATAGTTGTAAAACTTGTTTGTCTGCTTGCCCGCACCTAGTCCATAAGTCAGAAACACATTGATATTGCGCGTACGATTTAATTTTCTCTCACACACAAAGTTAAAATAGCATACACTCATTGTTCCCGTATGTCGACAAAGCTTCTCTGTCCCTTCTTTTGAGACTTTGAACCGGCTATATCGACTATACTGCTACTGATCTACTACGAGTATGTTGCTTGAAACAGCTAGTTATGTTAGAAAATATTTAATTTCAACCAACATGTGAAAAGCCCATGATCTGAAAAATGAATTAATAGTTACATAAAGGAAGACATTGCCAAGACGTCATTATAAAGTGCGTTAATGAGTAGTTCATTAGAATTAAATCTAACTATTTCGATTTGAGGCGTCTCCCCCTATTTCCCATTGTATCCCATTTCACACTTCACTAAATCCACGCAGATGGAAATTGCGATATCAACCAAATTCTATGTTTGTTTTGCCATGGCGTGTTGTTATACGATCTGATGTGTAATTTGTTATCAGATTGCTTAGCAGAAACATTAATTAAAAGGATCTATACGCGCCGTAGGACTGGTGGCAACTTTGACAGAAGCTTGTACATGCCTCCCTAATCTAGGATAACGTTAACGTGTGCTCGATCGTATTAAACTCCGGTGATTTTGTAAGATTAAAAAATTTAAATTCTAGTTTAAATGATGGTATATCTCGCATAATCCCTACGGGTCTGGCTTACCTGACCTAGCTCTGCGAGGCTGACCCTCTATAAGTAGGTATATTTTTAAATCGAAATATTTTTGTAAAATTTTTTTCTAGATATCGGGGAAGTCAAAGTTTCGGGGTAGAGAGAGATAAAGAAAATTTAGGGTTTCTTCTTTAAAACTGAAAAAGAAATTTAAAAAGCTGTTTATTTTTAATATTTTTTTGAAAAAAATTTTTGGTACAGCCACTTTGGGACTGGCTGTAGTTGAAAGGCACATTTTTTCGTTTTTTATTAAAAAATTTTTTTTTCAAAACAATTTTTTGGGCCGTCTGTGGTTGAAAAATACTTTTTTTTCGTTAACATTACTTCGAGCATTACTTGTAGGGCTGTTTTTTGAAAAATAATTTTTTTTTCAGAAAAAAATTATTTATTCTGTTTAAAAAAGGTAAAGTAGTAGCCGAGGTAGTAGAATTAAATTTCATGTGAGGTTGAGGTTTTCTAGGTTTTTATACGTAATCTTTTGTAATTAAATACCTAATCTCTATTCACAATTCAATACAAAAACATCAAAATTAAAAATATAAAAATAATTATTGCGTATAGTTATCTAACTTGAATACTCTAAAAAGAGCAGTCTTACTGCAGCAATTGTTTTGTGTTTACTTATAAAGAAATTTCGATTAAAAAATTTTGGGCATTCCAATTTTTTATACCATCTACCAAATCTCATTGTCCTGGAATTATCTTCCATTTTTAAATAGTGAATGTTCTTTACAATAGAATTTCAAGAGCTTTAAGTTTTATTATTTTTCTTGCGTTATCCTTTTTATGAGATTCAATGTGACCACGTTTAAAATCGATACCTCCCGATATTATAGAGGTTTGTCAAAATTGTCAGTATGGGAGAGCCAATTATACAAACACCTATAAACTTATTTCCTATTGATTGGAATTGATTGTAATAGAGAAAATATATCAACGTTAAAGAAGTTATAAAAAAAGTTATCAAATACGTGATAATTAAAGTGGAACCCTGCAACTTTAATCATTCTGAAAATTGATAGTTCGCCCTAATCACATTTTAATGTAATTTTAGTACTGAAGTTTGTTGTTTCACTCAGTAATCCTAAAGATACATAATCACTTTCACATTAATTGGGAACATCAAAATACAAAATGGCCGCTGGAGGCAAGGACTACTTTGTAACGAGCCGTCAATCATACTGATGTTCTAATTATAACATGTATACCTAATTACAATTAGTCACATTATTCAACAGGATAATATTAATTAGTACTGATTTATTCAATAGTTTTAATTGAATAGGTACATTATTTATATTTATGACTATATTAAATCAATTTAATATTTTATTATTCAAATAAAATTGGTATTAAATCATTTTCAATACACCCACCAAGATTTTCCTCATACAGTAACAAAAAATTAATCAATAGTAAATACAGATACAAAAATGTTGAAGATTATACATATACACATTTAATTCTCCATCGCCAATTTACATTATAACTTGATCCTTGTATAAAGGAATAAGTACAAGGATATTATAATGATGAAAATTAGTGTTACATGGCTTCGCGCGTTTCATTTCTCAAATTCATGTGTTCCCATCGGTATAATGAAAATAAACATAGTTAAACCCAAATAATTTCTACTATACCTAGAACTTAAAATAGACCATCTGTGTTAATAATATTCTGGGAAGTACATGTATAAATATTATCATCCAGAAGTAGTTTTTTAAGCAGATTAACGCTGTATAGTAAATTTCAAAAAATCAGTAGGTACCGTATATTATAAATTATTATAAATTCTGAATTTTGGTATTGAGTCATATCTTTTACATTTTTTTTTATGTAATTAAGTCAAATCTTAAATATGTGATTAAATAATATTGGATTTCACTCTTCTATTTTAATCTAGTTTTATTAAAGTTTAAATCCTTATTTAATATGATAACTTCCAAGTTTTATTGAAAAAAAAATGGCCAATTTTGCCAGTAGAGAGTACTTTTGTGAAGTTTAATGAAATCATTTACCCTTAATCTTAATCCACTAAGGATTCAAAATTGGCTGTTTTACTTTGCAATTTAATTAAAATTTAAAATGAAATTTATCTCGCTAATTTTCAGTTACTTCTGCTTTATGGTTCTAAATATTCATATATCTTTGATGAAATTTATAATTTTATGTTTTCATACGAACAGGCACAAACAGGGATTACATTAAATTAGACACAGTTGTAAAATTATTATCAGTAAATACTGATTTAACACTCTACGTTACTGATTTAACATTTCAATTATTTCATTAAAATAAATTCTAAAATGAGCACCTTGGACACATTTTTATTAGCCATTGGTCACTTAAAATTAATAACACCACATTTCTCATTTACTCGTAAATGATGTGCTTTTATATAAATCTACACAGTGTGGTACAAAAAAAATGTTATCATCAGAAATAATTGACCAATGGAATTTATTATACGCTCAAGACTTGCCAAACGTAAAAACTGTCCTCTAAGTTCGACAGCAGTTCCGTGTTGTTCCATTGTACTGTGTCCTATTTAAAAGGTTGTGCGCGGATATCAATCTTGACCCAATGAGTGGTACATGGTACAAGAAGCACTTTTTGGTAGTTTTTAGATTCAATCAAACTCAATCGTCACAAATCTGCTTACCTAGTATGTTTTTATTTTTGTCTCTTCAATTAAATTTTCTGTATTATAATATAAAATAATATAACATTTTTGTCAAGAAATCATTTTATTTTAGTTTAATTAGGTCCAAATTCTATTTTATACATTAATACCACTGTGTTCGGATATGTCGGGGTATATCTTTAAAAACCTAAAAATTCTTTGAACATTTAATGTGATTGTAGTTTAATGTACTGTTGTTTTATTAAAATTTTCTTTAAATGAAAGTTGTTCTATCAGCCCATGTTTAATATTTGCCAATTATCTCAAAAACGGATAGAAATTCCAATAGTAACACCTATACAAAAATTTTTTTCATTCAAATTCTGCATATTACTACGTAAAAATATACAGGGTGTTCCATTTGAAAAAACTGAGATAAATCGATTTAAAATACTCGGAATTTGAATTTATTTTTCGAGTGCCCTGTACATGATGGAACACAAACAATTTTAGATATGGTATCCTACGACCTTTATCAAAAAATTGTGAACCTTGTTTTGTTTTCAAATCTCCGTTCGGAAAAATGGAGAGCGTTTTTCTTTAGCGATGTAAATTGCTTTATATTTCATTTTTAATTTCTTCTTCCAAGCGAAGCATTAGAATGTTCTCATATTTTAGGTGTGAATGAGGAACATTAAGGCTGTCTGGAATATGGTAAAATATATAGGGGGTTTCATTTAGAAAAACTTGCCTGACAGGCGTCACAATTTTTTGTGACACCCTGGACGTTAGAAAATATTTTCCTGCGGTGCCCCTTCACATTTAGTTAAGAACTGTACTCGAATGAATTTCCTAACTTGTATGGTAGGTACAGGAACTATAGAATCCCGACGCACTGTTGCAGGACCCTGTATGTAAGGGATTGTTATTTTTGAATTACGTTTAGTTACACAAAAATAAGGAAACAAACTAAACTGAATATAAATACAATTTAATTGGTAATAGCAGTACAAAATAATAATGTTTCAATTACAAATTAGATCTGAATTGATTTATAAGATCAGGTTATGTGGCTAGAGTAGGCAGGCATTGCAGTACAGGCGAATTTCACAGGCTAACCATGGACTGGCCATTCTGCAAGAACAATACAAATTGGTGTATTCACTTGGGTTGCATATACACGCACATATGCATATATACACATACACATACAGGGCGGCCCAACCAATAAAATAAAAATTTTCGGAAAAATTCTTTGTTTCTTCTTCTTGTTTCCAAGACGATATATTTTAATGTAATACTTGTATATCTATACCATCATCCCTCTATCCTACACAGCCACCCCATTAAAAATTCAAATGGCAAGGGGGTTGAGTGATACTACATCTTTTGAAAGGTCTTTCAATTGTCTACATGACTGTATTTTTTCAACTTTATTATATTAAACGTCAACTTAAGTAAGCTTACGGGATACTTGACCCTGTACACATCTTGAGTTTTTTATTTTTTTACCTTGAATTATTTTTTCTAATTTTGACATATAAAATTACACTTTTCAAAACTGACGTAAGTATCAAAACGTTCTACTTTTCATCACCAGTTGCGAAAAAAAAATCTTTTCCTAACTGGTGAGGAAAAGTTCGTTACATCATCAGTTAAAAAACATAAAGAACTCTCAAGAAGAAATAGAAACAACGTATATTCAAAACATAATACAAGTTTATAGGGATTATTATTTTTCAATTATAAATATTAACTATACAATTTGTGAAATTTGTTAAATTAACTCCTAACTAGGTATTAAGGTAAAAAAATATTTAACAATGCATATTTCTTTGGTCATCTCTATGCGAGCCTCTATATACCTTGATACACTACTGGTGGATGAATTTATACCGTCATCATTAATTCCAAATTGTAAACCAATATGTTATTAAATTTAATTTAAAAAATAGGCTTCAACACTACGTATCTCAAAAGTAAAGAATTAGCGGATTCAAAATTACTTTTTTTTTATTGTACCCTATTTTGCTTATTTAAAGTACGCCTCAAAATGTTTAAATCCAACTTTAAAACACGCGCGTGTTTTAAAGTTGGAAACATCGCGCATATTATAAAGACCTTAATATCCACTTATACATTAATATACTATTCTTCATAGAGTCATTTTTTCTGTCATTTTCAAATTTTGAGTATTTAAATTCGGCCCATCCTGTATGTTAATGTAGGATACTTTATAGTTCAGTGCGAGGTTCAGTGCGAATAAATACTTTATTTAATTTTGGACGTAGCAAATACAAAGCTTTAATTAAATGTCGAACAAACAAAATTACCGTTTAGTACATTTTGATTGTATTCGAAAATAAATATTTTGTATGTAACCTAGCATGAAATAACAATTTTCAAATAAATTAATGTCCTCGTTTTCCTTTATAGATTTTCAATAAGCATTTAACGATTCGATTGTTATGCCTAGCTCACAACAAATTGGTAGGTACCAAAATTGTTTCCGGAAATAATTGAGTTGAGAGTTATAAAAATGTCAATGAGAATATGAAAAAATCTGTATTGTGTATATGTATACATTCACCAAATAAAAACATTGAAAATTGATGTTGTACCATTGAGTAAAATATAACAAAGGCCGAGCAGGTTTCGAGATTTTAATATTGTACTTTTTTGTCAATAGCTTTAGGATTGTCTTCAATTTTTAGGCCCATGTAGCCAAATTACAAGTAGCACTGAAAGTGTATGATCATCCTGAAGCTATTGACAAAAAAATACAATACCAAAGTTTCGATACCTGCCCGCGCCCGGTTGCGGTACGTAGATCAAAACGAACTTATTTATAAATTAGGCCTGCAGAAATAGAAAAAACGGTGTAGGTAACTAATTCGTTTCAGATAGCCGTAGGTAAAAACAGGTGTATTTAGTTATAAGGAATATACCTCTGCGATACCTCCCAAATTAAATAAACAGAACATTGTTTAAAAGTCACTTTTATGTGAAAAAATCATGAAATTTTGAGTTTTTTAAAAATTACAGTAAGACTGTAGTAGATTAATTTTTTTGAATGTTTGTGTTTACTAGGTATTCCAAACCGGTTAATTTAAGCCCCGGTTGATTTCATTTCATTGATTATTTATTTAAATAATTGCCGAAAACCATCGAAATTTTCGAAAATTTCAAGCATTTTTTACTCTGAAAGGAAAAATGCTAGACTCTTGAAACTTTGGTGGAATATGTGTCTCATTACCCTCAACTTACAAAAAAAATTACGTTTCAAAATGTTTATCAGTTTTCGAGAAATTCTATTTGTTTATTAAAAAGGTCCCATGAAAAATTGACCTATTAACGTTATCAAAAATAATTCAACCACAGCTCATTTTTTTCGTCAAGACGTCAGTTTTACGAATCTGTTATGGGCGTATCGATTTTCAATAATTTTGACCGTCAAAATGGCGTTAACAACATTGCTACTTTTCGGAGCAGCGTTTTTTGCAAATAACTTTACAACAAATGAACGTATCTGCACAAATCTTTCATATTTGAGTTGCTGGTATTTTTCTACAAATTTATAAAAAGAAATTGTTGCTCTGGGACATGTAGGAGCCGAGATAATTTTTTAAATTGTTTAATGCGCCAAACGTTTATTTATTAATATTTATGACCAAAATTGAAACTGGTTGTTAATAAGATCTTGAAGTTTGTGAATTCACCTATTGAAAATGGGCCCTTTTTGAGGTCAAAATATAATTTTTTAAAATTAGTGATTTTAGAGCGTCTTCAATTTGTTTGGCTCAAGGGACAGGTGAATTTTTGATCAAACGAGTTTCAAATTGGGGTAGCGAGAAAAATTCGTCATATCTCCGTTATTTTCCGGCCAATTTCGACGTTATTATTTGGATATTGCAAATGTGCCCATTGTTATTATTTTCGTGAGCTACCCCAAATTAAAAAAAAAACGTCGAAATTGGCCGGAAAATAACGGAGATATGACGAATTTTTCTCGCTACCCCAATTTGAACTCGTTTGATCAAAAATTCACCTGTCCCTTGAGCCAAACAAATTGAAGACGCTCTAAAATCACTAATTATTAAAAATTATATTTTGACCTCAAAAAGGGCCCGTTTTCAATAGGACTTGATGAATTCACAAAATTCAAGATCTTATTAACAACCAGTTTCAATTTTGGCCATAAATATTAATAAATAAACGTTTGGCGCATTAAACAATTTAAAAAATTATCTCGGCTCCTACATGTCCCAGAGCAACATTTTTTTTTATAAATTTGTAGAAAAATACCAGCAACTCAAATATGAAAGATTTGTGCAGATACGTTCATTTGTTGTAAAGTTATTTGCAAAAAACGCTGCTCCGAAAAGTAGCAATGTTGTTAACGCCATTTTGACGGTCAAAATTATTGAAAATCGATACGCCCATAACAGATTCGTAAAATTGACGTCTTGACGAAAAAAATGAGCTGTGGTTGAATTATTTTTGATAACGTTAATAGGTCAATTTTTCATTAAACATTTGGGACCTTTTTAATAAACAAATAGAATTTCTCGAAAACTGATAAACATTTTGAAACGAAATTTTTTTTGTAAGTTGAGGGTAATGAGACACATATTCCACCAAAGTTTCAAGAGTCTAGCATTTTTCTTTTCAGAGTAAAATATGCTTGAAATTTTCGAAAATTTCGATGGTTTTCGGCAATTATTTAAATAAATAATCAATGAAATGAAATCAACCGGGGCTTAAATTAACCGGTTTGGAATTACCTAGTAAACAGAAACATTCAAAAAAATTAATCTACTACAGTCTTACTGTAATTTTTAAAAAACTCAAAATTTCATGATTTTTTCACATAAAAGTGACTTTTAAACAATGTTCTGTTTATTTAATTTGGGAGGTATCGCAGAGGTATATTCCTTATAACTAAATACACCTGTTTTTACCTACGGCTATCTGAAACGAATTAGTTACAGATTCCCGTTCACATCGTCTAATTCTACAGGCCTAAATACCGCCTTCACGCGGTGTACTAACTAATTAATATAAGGACACATTCGTACTTTTAATGATACAGTTCTACCGGTGGTTTCTTTTAGGAGCACAAGAGAATGTGGAACAGAAAATCATGCAGATTAAAAATTGTAGTATATCATTTATATTATGGCATTTATTAACTTTCGTTAATTCAAAATCCCGGTGTATTAGAATATAACTAACAAACTTTAGAGCAGACTGGAATGCAATGAACGCGTTGTTTTACCCAGCCAAAAATTAGCATTGCTGAGACGCCAACATAGCGTAATAATTCAAAAATGGTAGATTGTAAAGCAATTTCACGGGAGATAACTGTTGATAATAGTAAAAACAGGATTTTAAGTAGCTTCGAAAGTATTTTTCATGCAAATTGAGTATTATCATTCCCAAGTTTAGAATAGTATTAGTTTATTTTTGCAATAGATGGTTATTATGACTAATTAACTGTCATTAGCAGTGGTCATAAAAATATACAACTTTGCTTACGTTTACAAACAGAAGCTGTGGCTGACAGGAAAATAAAATCGACTTTTTAAGCCGTTTCCCCGTAATTCACCTCTTGAAATAACAAAGTTCAATCAGCAAAAATATGCAAATTGGTCGCTCGGATCTACAAGTCTAACTAATTGAAACAAACACTTCACAGAATTAATTTAGCATTCATTGTACAACTTACAAGAAAATAAATTAATTAGAGCAGCCTTCTGTCCTATCTAATAACTGAGTTTTAAATAAGTTTCTTATTGTTTCAGGTGTCATTACGACTACTTCACGGAAATTGGACAGGGAGAATCAAGACGAGCACATTTTAGAGGTGAGTGGTAATTTTAATTACCTATAGGGAAGAAAAGCGCATTGAAAAAGTGAGTCAATTTGGAATACATCAATTTAAATTTTTGCATGTATATAGTCTTGAGCATACACTTCCTCAATTCAATTAAATCCAGTGTGTCGGAGTAATTAAAAGTCAAAAATATATAATATTCTTGAGCCTCGACGGTAAACGCATGTGCAATAAAGAAAATATTGGCATATTTATTTGTATAAATGTTTATAGTATTATAGGTACGTGAACAATATATTGTCGCAGAAAAAGTATTGTAAGCAACTCGCTCAAAATGGCCATTTTGCACTCATGTGAATTGCAGCACTCGCCTTTTCGACTTGTGCTGCGAACTTTATAGATTAGGTACAGATTTTGTTTATTTTATTAATGTTATTCAGAAAACAGAAAAATAAAAATGTAATTTTCATTAAACTGGATATTATCACATAACAGAATTATTTGATTATACCCAAAAAATTCTTATTCCCCAATGTCAATGAAGCGTCAATTGTGCATCATCGAATAACTTTTGTTCCAGTTCCAGTTCTAGCTCTAGTTACAGTTTCAGCTTAATTGTGCGACATTTAGAAGTGCCTGCGATAACGCGTGTATTTTGAAGTCTCCTCCACCACGTAGTCGATATGATTACCGACCATAGCTCATCAACGGTACAAGAGATATATACAAAAAAAATTATGTGAATGAATGAGCTCCGACTAATTTCCACTAATCTTAAGTGAATTACGTAGTGGTTGACCTGAATTCTCGAAGACCTGCACCGGCAGTATCACTATTTTATTCTAAGTTTTTATTAGCAAGAGCACGTAAAGCACTAAATTGGTGCATATTTAATTGTTTAATTACTGTAACTGCCTAGACTGAAAAAGACATTCTAGTCTGCAGGTGGCTTTAATAGATATTTAACTGGCCATTACATACATAGCGTAGCAACAGGTAAATGAGGATTTAAGAGATTTAGAAAATCCAAACTGAGGTCACTGGCACTGGGGAGACGTTCGGGCTACAGTGACAGCGTGTTTCTGTTTGTTTGCTTAAATAAGATAGAATACCAATTTTTTTAGGAAAAGGTCAAATCAGTTTTAGGATCTCTGCCTTAGACATAAAATTGAGATATTCGATGTATGTCCCTTGCCTTTAAAAATGTAGCCCCTTCCCACACAATTTTCTTCTAGGGCCTTCCGAGATAAAGGGGGTCATAATTATTATTATTATTATGGTGGCTCGCTACATAATTTCAATAAACCATTTCATTACCGATAAGTTGGTACCAAACACTTTTGTTCATGTTGTAATTTTTTGTATTACATACAATATGTCATCTAAGAAAATATTGAGCCACCATGGCGTCATTAAAAAAATTGTTATTCTGGGAAACGATTTCCGAAATATTTAAGCCTTTATAACACAAATGTCACATGAGACAATGACCTCATGAATCCAAAAATGTAAAAATATGTAGAGTGTTCCATTTAAAAATCCAAAGTCAGCATCATTTCCGATGAAACCAGAGGCGACAGAAAATGATAAATCGATCGAATTAGTGCAAGTCGTTATCTGACGTGCCCAAATTTGAAATTCATATCTTGTAAAATCAAGAAGATATAGGGACGAGCGTCACCTCGTTGTCGTCCAATATATTACTCTTGGTATTGAATCTGAAAGTGTTTCCTAAAAAAATGTATCTGTATATAGCTATTTTAGATAAACATTTTGGTAGACCAGTATCTATCTACTTTAAAAGTTCGATTCTTTTCCGTACTTACACGCACCATTCAAAATAAAAATTCATATCTTGGTTATTAAACTTCCGAATTGGAAAATTCAGAAAACGTCTTGAAGTTAGCGTTTGACAACGGAATTTTTAACAAAAAATGAGGTAATCTTGAAGTCATAGCGAATTTGCGTTATTTAATATAACGCTGTATAAATTTTATTTATAGTTTGCCGATATTCAAATCAATAATAGATTACTGAAAGATCTGGCCAACAAACACTGAAACAGATTTCAAATCGTTCACGGCATTTTTTCGGTTTAAAATCGAACGAAATTTTCCACCACGACGCCGGCGCCGACGTTTATTATGTTTATAATTATAATAAAAATAAGGTTTCCCATTAGTTTACCAATACAGTTTCATTACGCCACCCCCAATCTACGACAGTACCTACGACCTAATAGGTAATTTGCACAAATCTTACTTCTACCTAGCGTTTAAAAGTAGTTATTTTAGTTTAGAACCTATTGTTTTACCCTTCTATAATAAACGATTCAAATTAATTAAAATACATTGTCTGCGCGATACCGTATCAAAGCAACGACAGTTTAAATTGACTTTATGGATAATAGTAATAAAGTTAATCCTATTTTCTGGCGAGACCTTCATTTATCATAATTTTAAATCTCCGCGTAGCTTTAATTTTTTTTAGAACTTAAGATTATTATTTATGGTGGCTGAGGTTGTTAGAATTAAAAAAAGCAAATTTATAACTGCGAGGCACGACCAACTCTTTTTGTTTCAGCTTATGGTGCACAAGAAGTTAATATTTCAGAGTTTTTACGTGTCTCTGAAGTTTCAGAGTATTTAGTTAAATACTCTTTACAAACAATTGGTTACTCTCGTAATGTGGATGAACAGTAATAATTCATTTTCTGTGAACTTATGATATCCTCTAAAATTGTATTCTATTATATTTAAGTCTAAACCAACTTTTTCATACTTTGTATTTGAAGGATTCATTTTATCAAGAAATAACAAGGAAGGAAAACGTCAGGTATTTGTTAAATTCAAGAGCACAGATAGCTAGCTGCTTAGTTCAGCTTCAGTAATTCTTGAATTAATTTCCGTAATTGAATCAAGTGTAGTGGAGTCGATTTAGCTACAAAAAAAGATTAATGGAACGAAAGTATTACGAGAATAGTCCAAGTTGTTCTGTTTTTAATTTCAATTAATCAGCAGAAGTATCGTTGTTATAGTACACATTTTTAATCAATAAATGTTTTCATCCAGGCAGTTTTATACAATGAAGGGGTTTGACAAATAAACCCGTTCCGATATTTTATATTTCCTTGGAAATATGCTCGGAAATATGGTACCGAAATAGTATAAAGAAATCCGATCCAATTTCATGTAAGTCATTTCGTTCGATTGTGAACAAACGAATTTACCTTGTTACGTTTACGTTTTGATTTTTAATATAATTTGTTAATTTTTTTGGTTCTGTCAATTTTGGGTATCTTATTGTGGTTAAACTATTTTAATTATCTGTTTCTATTTTTCGCTCACTTTATATATCTAGATTTTGTATTAGTAACGAAATTCGAAGATGATTAATTTAAACAGTTTTATTTAAATGGCACAGGTTAAAAATATGGTAGTACTGAATAATTTTCGGTCGCTCCATTATTTTCATTTCCTTGCATTTGGTTCCAAAAATGGTAAGAAAGATTTTTTTGTAATAATTCTATACATAGGTACAAGGTGTCCCAGCCAAAAGTAGACACCCACAATAACTTTGGAGATAAAAATTTTCTGAAGAATTGGTAAAAACGTCGACTTTTTGTTAATAATTTTGTTTATTATATTATACAATTATTAACTATACCTCCGAAGTAACGGAGCTTGATCCCTCTTTGTTTTTCGGGTCTTTATATAAAACTATGTATCAAAAATAAATGATGGGTTAGTGGCGTCCTCGGGTAAATTAATGCATTCTGTATGAACTCACTAATTCTCTTTTTTTAATAGTTTTGGAAATTTTTGTCGATTTTTGTTACTCTCACATGCGTCCGAGCTAATCTCAATGCGTCACAACCTCAAAAAAAATAACCATTGAATTTTGTGTGAATTTATTTGTTCTCCTCCTTAATAAAGGCATACTGCATATTGCATATTGCCAATATACTATTCACGATGTTACTATTTCCCCAGTAGTGACTGTAGTCGTTTCTTTCCTAATCTCCTCATACAATTTTCATTTTCTTAAAATGTTTCCTAAGTTAAAACTCCTGATTTTTTATATCTCCATTGATATTGTAAAAGTTTAGCAAACTTAATAGAAAAATATTACCTCATTTGTCCGATTTATTTCAGAATTTCAAGGTTATTTTTATTGTAATATTAATGCATGAACTAAGGTGACGCCAAAGGAAGCCTTTTGTATTAAGTTTGGACAATAGTTAGCGATAATAAGATTCTCATATTGGAATTAATTATGACAATTCATTGTCAGGATTCGTAAGTTTCTATAACATTTAGCACATCTGCGGAGCAGCATTCAAAGTTTCAAGCATCACGGAACGATTCTCTCAGCCAGTATTAAGTTCATCACGTGCTATCCTATTCATCTGTGCACATACTACATTAATCTTGTCAGATTTAAATTTGAAGGAAAGCCCGGAGGCGTCTTGTGGTTTATGACTGAGGCATAATGGAAATCACTAATTCCTCAGGGCCCTCCGAATGTACAATGCAACCTATTTGCTCCACTACATATGGTAATTGTTAAATACGTCTGCCGTCCAAAATGCGGAGTTACTTTTACGTTGATTAAGTATACAGCGTTTCTACTATCTTAGGTATCTCTCTGTTATATTTGCTTTTATTTGAAACTCGCCGGGGCATACTTCTGGCACATCGTTGGAAAAGTAATTTTATGAGAAAATCATTTATGTACATTTTTATTGATTTGAAATTGAAAAAAAAATGTAACATTCTTTATTAACGGGAACCAATACAAACAAAAATATGAAGCAGCACTTCTGTCACCCACATTTGCCAATTTATTTATAGAAGATAAGAAGTATATATAGATTATAGAGATATAAGGGTACACAGACAAAATCGGAAGAGTTCTAGAAGAAAACAATGTACCTACATTATATTGTTCAACAATGCGAAACAGAAAATCTGAGAGCAATTTCCCCAATAGAGGCAACCAGAGGAACTGGAGTCACCAGAAGTCTATGGTATTCCTTGTTGATATGGACAAGGAAAGAAGACATATAAATACCAAGCTTAAGATAAAATCATCAAATCTGCAGTTACCAAACATTCAAAAGAAACCGAACAAGATTAACACCCACAAGATGTAGCTGGTCGAGGAAATCCAATAAAGCCAAAAATCGTCAAATTAAGATAGGTGCTATTCCATTTTTTATTAACTGATTTATTTCATCCAACATTTACTACCAATATTATGTAAATGTTACTTGTGGCATTTCAGTAATTTTTTCTCTTCATTTTCTTTTTTGGGATTTATTGCCACATTTCTGCAAATTCTTATCCAAAAAAATTGATTTATCTAAAAAATATTCAAATAACCAGTTTAAAACTGGAAAGTAACCTTTACGCCTTTGACGTGATACCAAAGGAACAGTTAGAAGTTGTTTTTTTGACTTTACATGATATAATGCAATTTAAAATTTTATATAAGATAGTAATGGAGGCAATGGGTCAGTGACACACGTCTTGATTTTACATAGAAATATATCCGTCTTGATAAAACAGATCCATGAGGTCGCTTGTTTTCTTGTAAAACCATGTATGTGGATAAACTATGCATTTTTATAAGTTTGATACTAACAAAGAATTTAAGGGCAAAATATAGTAGCGGTTTCATTATTACGGCTAGTCCATTAACTTTCTCCATTAACTTTAATTTACGCAGTGGATATTATGTCCATAAAATTTTTATTAATCTGTGATGAATTGAAATTTTAGCGTTTGCCATAAAATACAACGGCACATAACAGCAGTTTGACGATCGCACCGTAAAGGCTGGAATCAGTTTGGGACTAAAATTTTACGTATGCGCTATTATATGTATACTGTATTTTATAATAATAATAATACTGATAAATTGGATACCATTGTTTTGCGTTCCCAGCAACAATTCCTACCGCTTGATTTTAATTCACATTTCAACGTTAACTGTATGGAATGTAATTAATTTGGGTAAATCCTTACTTTTCTAGAAAGTTAATGCTGAAATTCCACCTAGATTATTATTCGCAATCATTTTGTGTTGGAAATAATTTTATTTTGTGGCGAATGAACTATTTTAGTTATGGAGTGGTTTACGTTAGTTATGTGTATACATTAAATTTCTGAAATTATAAAAGACATG